>VCRD01000069.1:490959-510291 GCA_006783055.1 Trinorchestia longiramus | reverse complement strand
TCGTAACATCACTCGTAACATCACTTGTAACATCACTTGTAACATCACTCGTAACATCACTCGTAACATCACTCGTAACAGCACTCGTAACATCACTCGTAACATCACTCGTAACGTCACTCGTAACGTCACTCGTAACATCACTTGTAACATCACTTGTAACATCACTCGTAACGTAACGCTTTGTGATGCAAAATAACGACGCACTTGGACGCATCAAAACAACGCACTGGAACGTAATTGCACGAAGCTAAGCTGCATCTCCGACTTGCACTGGAAATTAATTTCTTCGATTAATTCTGGTGATAATAAGCAACTGCGCGGAGTGTAATAAAAAACAGCGCTTAACGACCAGCACTCAGCTCTGCAGACCAGATAATTCTGCAGGACTAGAATGATGATCAGGTACACACCATTCCCATTCCTGATGAATTCCAGTAAATCTGCAGGACAGGAATAATGACCAGGTGTGTGAAATTCCCATTCCTGATGAATTCCAGTAAATCTGCAGGACAGGAATAATGACCAGGTGTGTGAAATTCCCATTCCTGATGAATTCCAGTAATTCTGCAGGACAGAAATAGTGGCTAGGTGTGTGGCATTCCCATTCCTGGTGAATTCCAGTAATCCTTGAGCCACAAATGGCAACTAATAAATGCGTCTAATTTTCAAGTACATGTACAGTATGATAATAAGTTTACACGCAGAGAGAATCAAAGAAATCGAATTAGTTCAGTAATTCTAAGAACGCTTGTCTTGTTCCTAACGTCACAGACGAGATTTTCTTCCTGGTGGCTGTTTCACTCGCACAGGATGAACTCAAAATAAATAGCACATCTACGTTTCATTTATTTAAATGATAAGAACTCTTTGCGGATAATTATCAGCCTGCGGTCATGCCTGATAATCAAGTCACAGTGGAGCCTGAAAATCAAGTCGCAGTTGTGCCTGATAATCAAGTCCCAGTTGTGGCTGATAATCAAGTCCCAGTTATGCCTAGCAATCAGATCCTATTTATACCTGACAATCAGGTCCCAGTTGGGCCTGACAATGAGGTCCCAGTTGGGCCAGATTATCAGGTCCCAGTTGGGCTTGATAATCAGGTCCTATTTATACCTGATAATCAGGTCCCAGCTGGGTCTGATTATCAGGTCCCAGTTGGGCTTGATAATCAGGTCCTATTTATACCTGATAATCAGGTCCCAGTTGGGCCTGATTATCAGATCCCAGTTGGGCTTGATAATCAGGTCCTATTTATACCTGATAATCAGGTCCTAGCTGGGTCTGATTATCAGATCCTATTTATGTCTGATAATCAGATGCCACCCAGACCACCATGCTTCCTCTGTCTGCCGGCCAGCCACCTACTGTGACAGATTCACTGTCGATTTATGGTGATTTGTTTATTGATGAGGCGGAGGTCTCGCTAAATTTTCCTGCCTCAGTCTTCGTGCCTTCCTAAAGTCCAAGGAACTCTGGTTGTTTTCTTAATGTTTTTCACCGAGTTCTTTACGCTATGCAGTTGTTTTCTTTACGTCAGTGAGACGCTATTTTTGGGGACGTGGGTAGGATTTTATTCAGCACGTGGGTGTGACGATTGATTTTATACTTATATTCTTTCTCAAGATGGGATAAACAATTGTGTTTGGTTAGCAGCACAGCATAGAAATTTTTTATTTAGGTCTAATATGTGCACATAGAAACTAACTTCAATGTGAACGTTGATTTATTTCAGTGTGTTTTTTACTTAATGTTATTTTTTGTTAATTTTCAGGCGTAAAAGTCAGTTTACAAAAACTTTACTCGCAATTTTCCATGAATGCTTTAGAAATTGAAACCTCGAATAGTCGTCAGATGCCTTTTAGCTTAATGTGTAAATTTCAAGAAACTTTTATGGCAATACGACTGCAACTGATTCTATAACAGTCTGGGCCTAAACAACGTTTATGTGGGGATAATATTTGCTGATTTCTGTAACATTTATAATAGTTAACTTCGCCTCATACCATCATTCAACTTTATTTACAGGTTTTTATGACCGATTTCCCACTCATTGTTCAGTTCTTTAATCGCTTAAAATGTTCATGCATAATGCTTAAGCTCGGATATTTTTCAAAGACCTCGGTTGACTTCCGGAAGTTGAACTTGCTTGGAAGAAGAAAATCAGTATAGAAAAAAGTAGTGTATTTTCAATGGCCAACGTTTCTGAGAGAACAAATTTCACCACCAGGGCCAGGATATCTGTTGTAATTGCCCTACTACTGAAAGATTTACCTCCCTGAATATTCGAAGCGGTAAAATCAAACCTGAAAAACAAAAAACCACTCAGAGACCAAGAATTTTGTGTCAAATGTTCAATATTACAGAATTTTATTGATGTTGAGTTCCGATTTATTTCAACATAGAACAACTTTGAACCTTTAAAGAACGCGCTTATTACAATCTGTGAATTCTTTTTTTAGATTTATGATGCTTATTATATTCACCTGAATGTAAATTATCATAGTTTCGACATCTTATTCATCAAATTTTCATTTCTCCGTACAATATTATTTCTGCTGTTTTTCGCTATTTGACGTCTATCTGTCTGTCTGAATCCAAGCTCTGGGAGGTCTCTAAGATACATCTAAATATTTATAAACGTCACTCTAGCTTCTATCAGTGACATACGAATACGTAAGTTGAAACTATATTCGTTTTTATTCTTTCAATGCAAGTCATCAAAAGGAATGCATTTAATGTGTAAACTTTTACTTCCCATCTTGTCATGTAGCTTATAGTTTCATTTGAATTATTAAGGAAATTTTGTGTTCTTTCGAATAATTAGATTCGAAGGTTAAAATGCACAGTAGATTGTTCTGAAATATTAACTTTTTACTATTGATTCTTGATTAAAATAGCTTGCAATTATACAAAAACTATAGTAAAGGAACTAATGCATTGAAAAGCACCCGAAACACGAAAAAGATATGAGCGTTAAGTAATACGGGTAACAAAAACAACTGTTCAAAAATACTCGCTTTTAGTGGGTATGAAATTACTTCTGCTCCTGTCATTCCTCACGAGAGCAAGTAATAATGAGATAATCTCAGACACGAAAATTCTTTTGAAACTTCAAAATTAGCATCGATAATAGATCATGGACACCACTCAGCGAGACATATTATTCTCCTGAAGTTTTCACGATAATTTGCCCTAATTATTTTGGAATTAAAGTCTTGGTTCGATTAGTTCGAATTGGCAGTAATTTTTTACGTCTTTTGATTGCCTTTCAGCTCGTCTTCGTAAACTTTGGGATGAAATAAATGGACTGTCGTTCTTCTCAGCGGGACGATTTTTATCCAGCCGATGAGAAATCGTCTCAATTTTTCTGCCATTCCTCGATTTTTTTCTTGATTTTATGTGAGGCAGAATCGTGGAGCTGCCGCGTAGGTGCTGCAAAAACTTCTCATCAGGGAACTGCACTGAGGAAATGAGCCGAAAACCTCCACGGAAATTAAGAATTGGATCACAAGGGATCGTTTAACGTAGTCAATGGCCCTTCAAACATCGTTTATTAGTTGGGAAATGGAACGCTATGCCATTTGAAAAAAAGGTACCAGCAATGAGGATCTACTAAAAGACTTTCATAATTAAGCTGACAATTATTTTCATAAAATAACTGGACAGTGAAGACTAATCATTTCAAGAGGTAAATTTTAGATGATCATTTTCAAAAATTCTAATAATGTATACTGGAAAATAATATCCTTGCAATAAAACAATGAATTATTCGCTAAGATATACTGCTTTTGAGGTCAGTAGTTTGCTATGGTCTGAAAGTTGCAATAGACAGTCCCTCGACTTTTATAAATGAATGAAAAATGACCAGCAGGCTGTTTTTTACCAGAAGGTTGTTAAAACGATTGAAATCTTGTTAATGTATTGGTGGGAACATTATTTATTTGTACTTAAATTACTTATTTTGCACACAATATTTTAGCGTGGGTTTTTGTAGGCACCTCAGTCATGTTATTGAACTATCGGACCCACACGTGAAAATTCACGTGTTTTCTGCTGAAATTTCTCGTTTGATTTGCCAGTGGATGCGGGCTTTGCGGAGGTGTTTCCACAATGAAGGATGTGCCTTTGGTATTCACAATACAATGCTTACAGTACATGTATCCCTTACCGAATTTTCTCCTATCTAATATCCAAGTCAGTTTCGTGTTCATCTTTACGTCAGTTTGTTCTTCATTTTTCCCACTGTATACAAGTTCACCAGAATTTTTAGAATATCATGCCTTAAAATGAATCGAAGACAATGAGCCCAAAGCAATAACTTCTTTTCTTGATATGCCTTCGATTGGAAAAATGTTAAGCAGATCCAAGATGGCAGTCTGGAGTGAGGTTTTGAGTAATTACTTAAATGAGCATGTATCCTATATACCCAACATGTTACTGCTCATTAATGAACGGATTAATTTGCACAAGTGTAGCTAATAGATGTATTTTCTCCAGCCAAGCATTAACATAAGGAGGAAGGTTCAAAGTTTAGAAAATATTTCATGCCAATTATTTGTCATGCAATGAAAAAACCTATCTATCTAATCTATCTAATATAATCTAATACTAAGAATAACAGTCGTGTGTTTATATATTTATTTGTTTACATATTTATTTATTCATATGTTTCGTGTCACTTTCAAAAAAATTAGAGAGATCCAGAGCCTTATATACTTGAGTCCGTATCGTGGATACCGAGTTCGGCGGGGTATTGCCCTATGATTCGGGTACATTGTACCCGAATATGACACGAATTGCAGAGTCAATTGCAGCAGTAGAAAACTAAGTGTCTTGGTTTTCCCTAGGGATGTTGTCATTAAAGAAATACTCAATTAAAACGTTTGTCCTTTGTAAACATATATATAACTAAATATATTGCATTGCGTTCTTATATGTAATTTTATTCAATATCTTTCCAACAGTATTTGCCAACATTTTTGATGGCACGGGTATGATCAAAAAATCTCTGCAGTCATTTTTGATGGCTGGGTACACTAGTCATTAATAAACATGCACTTCGAATGATTTTGCCACAATTAACAAATTGTAGCGGATATATTTAAAAATCGTTTGGAGACAAGCAATGCTTTGTTGTACATATAAAATTATACTAAGGGTCACCCTATCAATGGCATACTGCAAATGTTGTGCGAGCAAAGCTTCCTGTTTCTTCCTGACAAGGAAATTTCATTTCAGAGACTTTGACAATATTTACTATTAAAAACTTTTTGAGAACAACTGATTTTGAAAACGAGCTTCTAAGAGTGTAAAAGATTGGGATGAACTTTAAAATAAATCTTATTCTAAAAGTGTGATTATCAATTTTCCATGGCAACAAAAATGCTTCGGACAGCTCTTCGTGCACAATAATAATTTCCTAAATAGCGGACTTAGATCCAATGAAGGAATTCACGGAAAATATAATCTTCTCATTAGGACTTGAATCTCAAAATGCAAAAAGAGATGAAATTAGTTACAAATTGTTACCTTATTTGTACGACGTGATTGAACGTTTTATATTTGTCTCTGTGAGTTAATTTTCCAAAAAACTCGAAAATTTGAAAGTTAATTAAGTTTCAAAGTTCTATTTGAATTCAGTTTTCAAGAATCGTATTAGGGGCTTGAAGCTCCAGCAGACTGTGAAACAGGATAGATTCGCAGGCTAGACGTCCTAGACGACGAAGAAATCAGAAATCCAACAGATTTCACTTAAAGACGGTCTGAATAAATGGTAATCTCATATGAGGCTGCGACAGATCGTTCAATATGAAGAGTCTATTTACTTCTTAGTAAAATCTGTTTGAAATTTTTTAAAAGGAATTTCTCTAGGGCGAATTAATTTGACCTTTATTTGGGTGATAGTAACCAGTTCACTACCTGATCCAGCTTCAGTTATGTTGCAATGTCTTAATTTATACTTATAATAGCAGATTTAAGCCATTAAGTAGGTTTGTTAAAAAAACCGTTAAAACTTAATCTGACTTGAACCTAGCTATACTTGATTATAACTGAAAGCCTTGATGTCAAACCTGATTATGCCTAAAATTCCATTGAATACTTACATTAGAAAGTTTTAACACCCGTGGTCTTAAGCCACGATGAGTTTTAGAACTGTTTATTCTCAATTTTATAACGTCTAGGCTTTAACTATAAGTTACTCAAGTTAAGGGCAAAAGTCACTAAACTTAGTGGCAAGAGCTACAAAATTATGGTGTGAGTCACGAAATGTATTGGCGACAGTTACTGAACTAGGTGGTGCGAGTTATTCCTTTTCTTCAAATTAGATCCCTTTCTTTCAACTTCAATTCCACTGAATTAATACGCTAGGCCAGACCAACCATTCTGAGTTCATGGAGTGCATGACCGCGGCAGATATCCTGTTTTCCGAGTAATTGGACTTGAACAAGCCATGTCCTCTTCTGATACGAGCTCGAAGAGGCCATTTAGCTTTCTGCATCCGTACTTTCGATTCAAATAATCAGCCTTCAAAGGAAAGTAGGAATTGTCGAGTACTTCCAGTTGCTGGATGAAGTCGAATACGAAACAAGAATTCGCATGCTATTGTAAGTTAGTGCTAGGCATACAAAATGTAAACTGATTGTTATTTAGTATACATGTCAGGGAGATGGTGGTAACGGACAGCTGCTGACATACTGGATGATAGGATGCTAACTGGAAGCTGGTGATATACTCGTACAGGAAGAAAGGATTCTAACTGGAAGCTGATGATATACTGGAAGATGAAATTATAACTAGAAACTAGTTAAATTAGTTTACCACTAGCTTGGTCGATTGGTGAGCGAATCCGCTTGCGAGCGGGAAGACCCGGGTTCGAATCCCGCTGCCGACATGGTTGACGAGGCTAGAATTACGGCATGGGACTTGGGTAACCGAATAATTATCGAAGTGATTATCCGACCCAAGAATGGGCCAGAAGGTCCGTTCCTGTAGCCTCATTCTATTCTATTCTAAATACTGGAAAATAGAATTATAACTGGCAGCTGGGGACTTACCAGAAGATAGAATTTTACCTGGAAGCTGGGGACTTACTAGATCGTAAAATTTTAATTGGAAGATGGTGATATACAAAAAGCTAACAGCACAAGTGACAACTGGCAATCTACTGGTAACATATCAGAAAGGTCGAAACTCAGTGAAAAACTTGTCTTGTATCAAAAATTGTAAACGTATGTATCTGAACATATAAAATTGTTTACACACCTGTACATACGCTAAACGTATAGCTACAATTCAAACCCAGGGAATTGCATTGTCGACCTTCGATTTGCCTTAAAATTATATCATCCGATTGAAAAGTTAAAAATATCAACAAGAAATCATATTTCCTTCAGAAATCTAAAGTAGGAGATGTACCACGACGCTGTTTAGGCACCACAGTGTTCATCCATCTAGGCTTTGGATTTTGTAAGATAGCCATTCCTTCATGACTAGATGAGTTAATTTTATAGCCATTCCTTCATGACTAGACGAGTTAATTTTATAACCATTCCTTCATGACCAGACGAGTTAATTTTATAGCCATTCCTTCATGACTAGACGAGTTAATTTTATAGCCATTCTTTCATGACTAGACGAGTTAATTTTTATGCAAAGTTTTACCGGTAAATTATGAACAGCGTGTAATGTGAACACTCGTACGTGTAAGTAAACAGCTCACATTGGATAACTGCTTCTTCAGTCAGTTTTAGAAGCATTTTTTAAAGGAATCAAATAGAACTTCGAAACCAAGCAGTTTACCAGTATGAACCTGTATGAAATACAGGCAAGATGCTCTTAGGAAACATATGGACAGAAGGTCGCTCTATACAATCTAGATGTGCTGATTAAATAGCTTCATAATTGATATACCTTCAACGAGGATTATTGGCCATGAGCTCGACCATGATGCTGGACATAATCCCTTGCATCCCTCCGATATGGCTTCAATTATTTGTCAATTAAAACCGCAAGCTTTTTAACAAAAATTATTGAAGTCAGCGATGCGTGCCGAACTCATGTCTGTTAATTTAGTATTCATGATGAATTACGTGGAGTTCTCAACAACTTCGTGTCCTCAACGGAGCATAAAAAGTGAACGTCATAATGCCTAATCCCTGTAGAATAATTTCCCTAGCACTTATTGAACGTTGAGTAGTGACTACTTGACATTGTCCCTTAATGGGAGTGAGAGAGATAGAATTTCAGCATGTGCATATAAATTAAAAACGTTAATAGCTGAGACTTGATGGAAACAATTTTTGAGAATGATTACCTCAGACAATAGAATTCATTTGTGCAAGCATATGCCTATGTGTTTATTTTAAATCTTAATTCTTACATTTGTACGAAAATTTTAGAAAGTAACCAACACGATAGTTTCCATTGGGTCTTTGGACGTAATTTATCATATAACAACTGATTGCAATAACTATTGTCAGGACCTTTGAGTATTCTGGAACAGAACAGACTGAAATGTTGATTAAACGCAATTCAAAATGACCAAATAAGCACGTGGAACAGTAATTTTCGTGATTAGCAATTGTATGTCTCGTGTAACTTTGTTGTAACGGTTGTTTGAGACGCGCTGAGTTGCAGATGATACTAAGGTCGCATGAAAACTTAACTGATACACCTGAAAATAAAAAGGTCTCAATTAACTTGAAGTAGAAAAGATAGGATTTTAGCAGTAATATTACTAGAATTACTAAAAATAGTTATGCTAGTAGCATGAACTTTAGTAGTAGTAGACCTCGTAAAAAATTGCAATCAATAGGAAAAATCAGTCTCTTTAGAAATAGTGGGGCAAAAAATGTTGGACAATACGGGTATTTCACGCATACATGGACATTACCAGAATGTAAAAAAACGCATTCAAGATGTAAGTTATGGAAATTTTGAATACTTTTTATAAAAACAAGAAAAAACCGTGAGAAACAATATTTTTTGGACGAAAACACTTCAGAGTCAATATGACTGATTCAGCACAACATCGTTCAAATTTTCGATAGCAAAATATTTCTGTAGGAATGCATCATGCCAAATATTTCAAGATGAACATTCGAGGTCAAATCTACCAACCTTAATATTTTAGAGCGACTCTATGTAAACCGATATTTCTGGTAACGTATTTCACTGAAAGTGCATTGTGCAAAAAATATTATTAAATTTAATCTGGGAGATCTATTTAAACCCAAATATTCCAGATTCAACCTTTAGAACAATATTCGTGGGACGAAAACTTCTCCCGCAGGATACAGCGACAACGGACCCTGTATTTATTAAAGAGTTTTTGTTGCTCAGCAGCACGATTTCGAAATTGAAAGGTTGTAGTTAGTGGTCAACGATTTGTGTGTTCAAAGAGAGAAATGGTAAAATGATATAGAACGAAAAAGTACAAAAAAAATTAAAAAATACTTTGGGAAACATTAGAAATTGTAATTGTTCTGCTTACTCCAGATGAGACTCAGGGCGTAAAAGGGGAATTTAGAAGTTTACAAAGTTTAGAGTGGTTTCATACAGTATCTTCAAAAATAATTGAACTACAGGGTTCTGAAATTAAGAAAGAACTTCAAAATCCCTGTTAATAAGTGCAAAAGATTTAAGCGTTCTGGAAAATGGGTTTAGCGCAGGTTGTGTGTATACACACTGCAAGAGACAAGATTTCAGGGAGTCAAAAGCTTGGCAAATCAACATTCAAACTTTTACAGAGTCCTTCTGATTTATTTTCATAGCTGTTTTGAATGAAAGCAAGGCAGTTGCTTGTCTGCCTTCCATGGTCATAGAGTAAAAACTCGTACGAAGCAAAATTCTCGTGGCTAATGCTGACGTGTTTCTATTATAATGTATATAATAGAAGCACAGAAGATTTTTAACAAAATATCAATGTTTTTAAACACAAGTCACATTTATTATATGGATGTTATAATTATGCATTTTAAGTAGGAATAGTTCTACGGAGATAGAAACAAAATTCCGGGAGAGTAATTCATACCTTACATAATCACACCATGTCTAAACATTTGTCTTCACGACGTTCCTTCAGGTCATGATCCATTAATACTTGGCCACCTATTCCAATCCTGTTGGCACCTACGATCTTCAAACGAAGAGTTTCTACATAACTTGTCAGTAAACTGCTTTGTTCGTGTGGTCTTAACGCGTTGGTCTCTGCTAGCATTAAGAGTTGCTCTAGCGTACGCTAACTTGATTAGCGGCGCCGAACTTCTGCCGCTTTCCTCTGCACTCCAGACCGCTAATATTGAGTGCTAATTTGTGGCTTATTCTTCTGTGCTAATTACATAAGCCTAGCAGCTTTGTCAGCGGTGCTCACCTTTTCGCTTTGTAGTCAGTGTCCCTTTATTCAATTTTTTTTGTGTAATAAGCTTGCTAGGAGAATATTGAGAAACTGAAACGTTAAAAATTATTATTGTAATACAATAGTGAATGATGGGAAATGCAAAAACAAATTTTAAGAAATAATAGTATCTTATAGTGATTACTATTATATCACTCTTCAATCCTAACTCTCAGACATCTCTTATCTCCGATCAGACATTGAATATCTTTATCTTACTCAAAGTGAACGCCTGAGGGAGGAAGGGACTATCGAGGAACCTAATAGGAGAAAAGGCAATGAATGGCAGGATGAGTTTAACAGTTTGTATTTAGGCATTTGAATATTCTATTAGTTGTTTCTTCTTCTTTCACTGAGAATGTCTTGACGTCGAGTACTGGCGTACTGACATCTTGCCGGTGGTACGCTGGGACGTATAGAGTTGGAGCGCGTGGCGAGTTGGAGCACGTGCACTTCTTGTTAGTGCGTGGGTTGTTTGAGTGCTGGTTTCTGCTTTCTTTTCTCTGCTGTTGGCTGTGAGTTGAGTTGTTCAGGTGATGAGAGTTCTTGGAGGAGATGTTGACTTTGTAAGTGCTTGGTAGAGAGTGTGTATCGCAGAGTTGCAGCCTCATTACATAGGGAGGTTGGCTGGGCTCCGCTGCCTGAGCGTGACCGCTCATTGGTTAATGTCATGCTTCTGGTCGTAACGGGGCCTAGCTTCGTCGCTGGATTCACTTCTTCTGTCCTGTTTGCTCATTGGTCGATGAAAGCTAGCCTCGTCGCGGTACTCGTTTGTAGTGGAGCCATGCGATTCACTACAATGCATAACTATTTTGTTATTACTTTCATTTTTATCGTTAATACGATCATTATTACTATCAGTATATTTATCAAAGGCAGTCCTATATAAGCTAGTGAAAATAATTTTTTTCAGATAATAGGAATGCGTGTGATTTATTTTTAATGCAACTGTCTCTTACAACCCTCATGACAGTATTTACTTATGGACCAGCTAAGAAAAATCAGTGGGCAAATCAGTTAAAAATTTATTACAAATACATGATAGTAAGATCTTCCCTGTTTCGCAATACATGCAGTTTTAAATGAACCAAGTTTCGTGAAGCAAATCATTCAAGGATAACCTTGTTTATGCAGAGCATTAAGCTTGAACAATTGCACCCAGAGCGTAATTTGCTTCGTAAAAAAATTAAAATTGCGGACCCAATTTTTGTTGCAAAGATTAGCATTCCAATCATCGGAGCGCTGAACTAATGTTGGATGCTGCCGTCCATCAATCTGTCAGAATTCTTCCCGTAACGAAAACGCTCACATAATTTGTCATACATTGTATTATTACAGTTCCATAAATCTATTTTTCGTTTGAAGATAATGGTTCAGCGAAGACTGCTTGGATAGCTAGTTTAACATCGTCATGAGCTAATTCTTGTTTTCTTCTAGCAGTAAAGTTGACAACGCCAAAGAAAGAATTGTCAGGACGAGTTTCCTCTTTGAAAACACGTTGCTCTTCTAAAGGGACTTTGTGAAGCAGAGGAAATTTATAAATATATTTATATATAGAAACACATGTTTCAACAATCCATTTTACCACGGTGTATTTCTGATACATGCCACCTTAAATTCAGCATGTTTCAAGCAGTAACATCCACATGCTTATTCATTGGTTAATAACTTCGCTCATTTCGAAAGTTCCATTGTTGAAAGACAAAGTAGCAAAGTGAGCTTAAAAAATAAAAAATAAAAATTAGTGAGCTTTTTTAATTAAATATATTCAAGTTCTCACAAAGTTAACTTTCAAATTGTGTATAAATATTATCACACTTGTACGCGATAGCAGTCATCTAACAGCTGAGGTGATCGAACATACGAGTATGTATTCAGGAATGTTCAACTTTTTTCTCACCTCGACGACGGATTACCAGGTTATAAAGAAGCTAAATTTGTTGCTCGTTTGACTTTAAAGCTGCAACGTTCTCTACCCCAGTCTAAAAATGTATTTTTCCGTTGAAATCGCTACATTTCTGAGTAGTAAGAGTAGGAGTGCTCGGCGAGGAGAAACATCAGCACGTTTTGAAACAATTCATGTTCTTACAAATTAAAATCCGTCATTAGAGAAAATGTTAGCATTTTTGGTGCAGTGATAGAATTTCTTTTTAGAAGCAAACACATCCATTCATTCCAATTAATCTTTCTATTCACAACATTGTTTAATCAAGCCATCGCAACGATGTGCACGAAATAAATTCTCAGGATCTAAAATTAATTAGATTTTCTTGTATTGTTTTGTGAAAGTTGTATTGAGTTTTACAACCAAACTATAAAAAATTAATAGATTCAAAACCAATCTTTAGACCCTATAAGTATAATTTGTTATCGCACAAAGTGCCATACGAAATTTTCTCGTTGCTGCCACTTTTCATCCATCACCAAACCAGTAAAAAAAAATCCAAGCGATTTCTGCGGTCGGAGAGCACAGGCATAAACGATCCACTCGCTATTTTTCAGGCTGACAACGGCGCAAGAGGAAAAAACCGAATACAACTGCACAAATCGTGCACTCACAGAAAAAAATGGAATTGTTTTACCTCCGCGACGAGTTCGACATAGCAGTGAATGAAAGTCGATTTGTTTAATGTTGCATTTTGATTTGAAGTCAGGTGCTCGCTATGCCAGTTTTAGCGCAGATGTCTGGCATGCAGATCAGGGCTGAGGAAATCTGTAGAATCTGACGATTTTCAGTGCTAGAAATTCCTACTGCAAGGAAAATCTTTACTCTGAAACTGCTTTTCTTCTGAGTGAAAAAGAAAGTATTAGGGTTTCAGTCCAGTTGCTTCTAGGCATCTGCTTTGACCTGATAATTTTAATTGGGTTTACACGATAACAAAACATAATGATGATTGTGGTCACACCGGGGTCGCTTTTGTGCCCTTAGTTTTAATTCTTGGGCTCAACAGGGTAATACTTTAGGTTTAGGCCTGTAAAGTATGAAAGCTCTAAGGTACGAGTTAGATGTCTTACGGATAAGATATTTTTTGTATCTATCATTTTTGAAAAGAATTCATATTTACATTGCTACGTATTTGATTAGAGTTTTTTCTGTCTCAAAGTCTAAAATATTATTCGTTGATGTTAGTGTGTGTGTTAACCTGAAGATCTTGGTTTTCT
Organism: Trinorchestia longiramus; assembly: GCA_006783055.1. NCBI lineage: Eukaryota > Metazoa > Arthropoda > Malacostraca > Amphipoda > Talitridae > Trinorchestia > Trinorchestia longiramus. The sequence goes on along the minus strand of VCRD01000069.1, from coordinate 496,730 downwards.
TGATTGCCTTATTAGAGAGGAATTATTCATAGAATATTCATACTTCATCAGACATTCTATTGCCATATCCAACCCTTTGGTTCACGCTCTAAGGAACCCCCAGATCCTCCTTATCCCATTAAGCAAATATTCTATTCCTTTTGTCATTAGTCAAAAATTCCCATCAATATCATTAACGTCTGCTTCAGTCAATTCATAAAGGGGTCTTCATTTCTAAGCTCTGCGTACAGAGCTCTGCTTCGAGCGATAATAATATTCATTAGAGGGATTCACGTCTGATCCCAGCAAATCTATTGAAGCTTTGGATGCACCCAACCATGTGTCGTGCTTCGCATTCAACATGAAATGTTCAGTTCGTACATCACTCAGTTGGTCAAACTGTTTCCAAGTTAAATGGGTTTGACTTCTGCGATACAATTGTATTCGGTAGGTAGAATAGCTTTGAAAAGGAAGCCTTTCAGATCCTTAATGCACTTTCAAGCTCCATCATTTTCCCGACTCTTGTTTGCAGAGCCCAAGTGTCGTCTGCAACTGGTGACTCAACCTCATTACTGCTCGCTTTTTGCAGTAAAGTGGACAGAAAACTGATGTAATCTCACCGACCGTAATATGGAGCCAAGCATTTCTACTTGTGCGTCAAATAAAATATTTTTATTATGCAAGAAACTATGTACTTAGTTTGTTGGATTATGATGTTGTGAAATTGGAATGTGTAACGAACACCGAGCTAGAAAATCTTGTACTATGTTTGCACCGAGTATTTGTGTATTCATATTTAATTTAAAAAATCAGAAATGCATTATTAATTGTCTTGTGCAGCTGATGTTGAATATAAGTTTGGACGTAATGTAAAGACGCGTAAAAATAATTTAGGTCCTTCACATGACCGAATGTTAAAAATGAATAATGTATTATTATAAAAATATTGTTAGTTGTATGTACGAATGCATTTCATTATATATACATATGTATGTATGTTTATATAATGAAATTAAATCACTGACATATTTACAAAGATGTTCACCGAATGCTCATTTGTTTTGTCTCAAACTGTCTCTGCATTAGGAATTTCTACTGCCTACTTTACTAGACGTAGATATTCTGAGACATATTAAAGTAGGTGAAATATGATTAACATTCCTCTGATGTGTGGTTTGTGCCAAGGCTTATGATTATGACACAAGTTGTTTCATCTCATTAGTTGTTTGTGTCGAGTTTTAATAACAACACATGAGATAGTTCATCTCATAAATTTGAGGGCCAACGTTCATTAATATAATATCTTCGAAGGTTATTTAAAGGAAATTCTTCACAAATGCTCTTGTTATAGCAATATATGCTGGAATCTACAGTGAAGTAAAATTGTTGCTTTGTATCTTCCTTTTGTTTTCTTACTGCGTTGGAGCTGAAGGAAGGTATGATGGTAAGTGTTGTGTTTGTTGCTAGTAAGTCAATTGAGAGATGAAGTTCCTCCTGCACCGGCGAGTGGTGTTCGTTCCTACACCCAAGTTAGTTGAACTGATATCGTCATTTAGAAAACAATGTTCAGCATTCTGAAATCTAGAGGCTACCACTTGATTAATCCCAGCCCCTTGCTACCACTGTGCTGCTTACTATTTTTGTGTGCGTAAGTTTGTTTTCATTATTTTTATTTGGATTCATATTTTAAAAATCAAAGGTGTTTAGGCTCTATTTTACCGAACTATAATAATAATTTAGCTAAAGTCTAATTTTGAAGTGCCTAACTAAAGAACCTTGTCGTTTGCCTGAACACCTTCCTTATACTGCTTCCCTCTAAATTTCATTGACCTCTTATAGTGGTTTACTGACCCTTCGAGTGCACAAATAAACTTAGGTGAGTGGTCTTCATTCTCGTAGGCATAATTATTTTTGGTCACATGCTTGGGGTTCATATATTCGTAGCTTCAACGGTTCAGTCATTGATTGCTACTCTTTCTTTATGAATTGGCTTCCGTAATCAACAGTAGAGGGCCCTGATGTTCGACTGATAATATGTAGGTTTGCTTACAGATGTTTTTATTTAAGTTATACTAGAAAACGACCTCAGGTGTTTCATTTACGCACGACGCGTCATTCATGACGCAATAGTTGGCAACTGCGCTGTACAAACCTTAGGAATGTACATCAGAGTACGGGGGTGCGATTTTGCTGAAATTCGTACGTTGGTTGTATTCAAATACCAACATGAATGTATAGACTAGAAGACCACAGTTCATGATACTGGTTGAAACACTTTCCTGAACTTATGCCACGTTTCCGTTTAGTCGAACGGAGAATATCATGTTGGTATCAGAAATTGGGCCAATGGAATATAAATGTTCATCATGTTAGCAGGAGTGACATGAACTTTTTTCATATGCTACATGGATGGTAGGTTATTCAGAATCTTTTAAGCATATTAATTGAAAAGCCTGGGAAAACATAAGATTGTACCGATGATTATGTAGTTAAAGGTATTTTTCTTGTTTTTTTGTTATCGCCTCTATGAACCAATAGCAGAAAATTAAATTACCGGTCTGTCCTAGAACAGGTCAACTCAGATTGGTTGTCCTTTGGCATCAATGCTTTTCACCCGACATTTTTCAGTTCAATCATCTTTTTTTCAGATCATCATCTTCTTAATGATGGTTTGGGTGACCCCCAATTAACCACTGGACTTCCTAAAGTCAATTAAAAATAATTTACTCTAGCCCTTTATTCTAAATATTTCGTTCGAAAGTGATATTACGTTAAGTTATATTACAATAAAAACGACCAAACATCAGTTGTACTTTGACCATATTTCGTTCAGTAATAACTGACTCGGTCGTTATAGCGTTATTGGATCGTTTTGTTCTGTCTGATCGTAATTTTTGTTAACTGACGGTGTGACACTTAATAACATCGTCTTTTTGACAAATAATCCCTTGAAATAATACGATAACGTTTCTTTATCTTGCAAATGCAACTACGCAAAAAAAGCAGTTTTTCTTGGAGTTTTAAATTCGAGCAGTTTTTAAACTGACGTTTTGATGTGCAGCAAATGACCTCTAGTTGGCACAAGTCTTGATATTATGCTATTTTTACCTGAAAAATTTTCTTTAAAATCTATTCCCTGAAAGTGTAGAAGTGTTCTATCTATATTTAGGTAGCAGCTTGTTGGTCACTGGTTCACGCTGCGAGTAATTTACTTTCAAAAAGTATTGCTTTCACGGTGCAAAAATGATTATGCTACTTCTAGGTATCAAAACATTCAATTGGCATTATCGCTTAAAAGTTTTCGTGAGAGTAAGGTAACAATGGCATAAAAAATTTTCCTTTCAGCCTCAAGGGCGAAATATTTCTTCATACGACCTAACTTTTGGTTTAGAGACTGCGCTGCTTAGAATGAATTTGTAAAAATTATCACAATAAAGTTAACATACGATTTTTTTCGGTATGTGTATATAGATATCAAAACCCAGAGTATTTGCTTAATTGGAGCAAATAAAATTAAAAATTCAACAAATTAACACGGAGTAATCAAAAACAATGTGCAACTACCATTGAAGTGTTAACTTTTCAGAAGCAAGGCTAGAAAGATTTTTTACTAGAAATTTCTGAATAACTGCAAATTCCGGCCTCAGTTGATGTTGTTGTCTTTGTTTAATTAAAATATCGCACAGATCCTTTTTGCTGTCCACGAATTCTATTCTGATAGCGATCGCATTGAATATTATACTCGTAAGTATGATAATTTATTAAATCTAGAGTTATCATGTCATCTTTTGAATTCTAATAATTATAATAGTGATTGTTTTCTTCATTTTCCCCAGTACCACGATCATTTTGATTGAATGTTGAGACTTTCAATTCACGATTGCTGGTATAAAATATGAACGATCAGTAGAAATTAACCCATACAATGAAATTTTCCGCCCCTTGGAACATGAGAATTTCACGACGGTAGAAAGAAAGTGAAAAATACCTAGATGTAGAAAATTAGATAAAGATATTTTATGTTAATTAGAACTTATGACCAAGCATTCCTAAGAAAAGTGTACGAATTAAACCATGAATTACAATAATCGCAAACCAGTTATACACTGTAATACACTGACACAGAATGTGTTACGACTGGCACATTGGCAAAATTGATGGATTGGTTTAAAATTTTCACAATTGAGGGTAATGTTAAAAATTTTTAGCAAATTTAAGTCATGTTTCTCAGCTATGCGTATTAAATTAGGAAGTAAATTATATATAATAACATTGAAAAATAGTGTAAAAAAGTCAGTGCAAAGTAGTGTAACGGAGTTATAAAACATTAAAGTTTAGATGAAAGACATTTTTTGATGTATATTCCAAACATTGTTAAAATACAATTCATGACTAAAGCGCTGCAAATTACCACAATCGTATTCAACAAAAATCTCAAATTTTCCGTCGAAAAAACGCTGTTTCTGTTAAAGCCTTGGAATAAATGTACTGAATTTGAAAATGCAAACGTAATTATACCCAAAAATTTGTTTGAAAAATGTACCACGTTGGATCCTTTAAAAGTTTATCGGAAACGATGGTTTGCATTCAGGATCGTGCGCTGAAAATACGAAATAAAATTTACGACCCGATAGGCTTGAGGGCGAACAACAATAACGTCTCTTGGAAAACAGAAACATGGTCGTAATTCCACGCAAGCTAAACTCCCGCTTGCGCTGTTTCAGGATGTTGTCTCGTCCGGATTCCGTAGTTTGTGAGCTTGGTTCTGACGAATTTTATGTTCCAATTATGCAGTGGCAACCAATTAGATGGAATTAACGAGCTTGTCCAAGCTATATCTACCAGAATAATTGCCATTAATTCAAGAATTAAAGTTAACTACATGGTTTCTCACGATTTAATTGATGTTTGGAGCACACAGAAACAGCAAGTAAAACCAAAGTCGCAAATTGACACGTATCGGTCTAAAATTAAAACAACAAATTGAAGTTTCTTCTGCTTATGTACATTTTACCACAAAATAGTTTTAGGGAAGGGTAAAATATAAAGAACAAACCAATTGAGCACTAAAGTATCAGTTTATGATGAAATGACAGAAGACAAACATCATCCATCTATTCGACATACATGAAATTTCTTACGAGGGATTATAGCTGATGGTATGAAACATTTCCAAGGGTTCGAATCTGTGTAGATTTTGTTCATGTTCTGTACAGAGACAATGACAGCACCAACTGTGGGACAAGGCTATGGGGAAGATAAAACTAAGCCGCGTTGTCATGTGCAGATCATATCAGAAAATGGATATCTTCTAGATGTAATAACAAAGTTCCATTATCTACAAATACTTGTGTCATTTGAGAAAACACGTTGATCAATTTCATGCAGAATTGTTGTTTCTACAAACAGTAATTCTAATTTGAAGTTAGTATTTTGGTTACTCACTTGCCGTGAGGAAATTTTTCATTCACGCAAAACATCACATGGCATCAAAATCTTCACACAAGAAACATAAGTAATTTTACATACAAAATTCCACTAATTTCAAGCTCCATAAAATTAATAGTTTTGTAATTGTTTAGCCATTTCCAGGTTCGATTCTCATATTGTGGTAGACACAAATGAAAAGTTCTGAGGCAGCATTTAAAATTTTAGTGTCAATTACTTAGAAAATCTACATGCCACAGATTCTTTGTTCTTAAAAAAGCTAGTTAACATGTACGCACTGAAAGTAAATACCAAAATTCATACATCGCCTATAAAATACTTGGGCCTTTTCTAGTAGGAATCGC
>VCRD01000069.1:462371-490082 GCA_006783055.1 Trinorchestia longiramus | reverse complement strand
CAGAACCTAAAACACGACAAAAATTAGAGACACGAATGACAAAGGCAAACAAAACGGAAAAAAAGTCGATGTGAGTTGAGGAATTAGCATGACGGAAATCGACAATTTTTCTGGAATTTACACAAAAGGAAGACTTGAATTCCTCTTGAATCGAATTTGGGGTAACATAAATACAAATTGTGTAGTGCTTCAATTCTCTGCCTGTTTTTGACTCGCAACCAGCGACCATTATCCATCCGAATGTGTCTCTTATAGAGCAGCAGGGTTTATGGATGAGCAATGAAAGTTCTGTGTTATAAATATCACTTTAGTGGAGGTAAGTTGCTCAGCAAATGATGTCTTGTATTTTACAGTTGAATACAGATGAAAGTCTATGAATCAATAACATTGTGCCGTGAATATTGGTTGAGACATTTGTATTGCAAGAAAAAAATTCTTCTAAATTTTTATTGATGTGAAAAATAAGAAGGCAAAAATTAATATTAACGCACTATGAACTGTTCAACATCTTTTTTCTTTAAAGTTTCATTGAAATTATAGTTGTTCATTTGCTGGAGATTAATCGTCAATTTTCATATGGAAGGAATGTCTAAACTTTGAACGGCTGATGGCAGGCTAGGAAGTCCAGCAGAAGGATGCATAGAGGATACAGACGTCCGGTTCATGAGGAAATTCTGAAAATGTAGAAGTTGAAGTCTTTTGTAAGCGAATACATGGCTTAGCGGGGATGCATGTTCCATGAAAACTGATACTCGGTTGATGCAGAAGTTCATGTCCTCTAAATTCAAATGCTAATTGAACCTAGGAGGCGTGAAGACACATATTTAGGTAGGAGAAGTCTTCAGAAATCTGTTGCATTGAGATTGTATTTGGGTTTATTTACTGGGCCATAGAAGGTTGCCTTCTTTGTTGATCTTTATCCACAGCAGAACTGGAGCAGACCGACCAGACGTCTGTGTGCGTCCGATAAGCACAAATCAATCCAGCGTCTGATAATGCAGATAACCAGCGTCCTATGCAGACAGTCGGTGGGGCAAAATGAAATATTCAATAGGTAGAACCGTTTCCTAAATTAAGGGCACAAACAGTTGTTCCCATCAGCTTATTTTGAACGAAAGAGATATTTCTATATTTCAAAATGACAGCTGAAGATGAAACACGCCTATAATAATAATGACTTCGAGATAAAGATTTATCTTCAATTATCCATACAGTATCCGCGAAAAAAACGTATACACGCTTCAGGAAAATCACACGATCAGTTCACACGTTCTCTACTGAAGTCCACCGCACAATGTAAGTGTAAAACGAAAGTATGCAATACAAACACAGTACTGTAGATTCTTGAAAGAGCTCACGGGAATTGTAACATCCTGCGATTATTTTCATGCAAGTACTGATGACAATCACGATCGAACAATTTAGTTTTCTAAAGGGCTTTGATAAGCGAGGATGATGATATCAGTTTACTTCTATATGGGAAGGGACCCTAAAAATTGTCATGTATTGCAAAAATTCGATTTCATTGGCGGTCTTTACACAACAAATTGAAAACACATGTGATGCAATTCTACTGGACGTGGATCAACGTTAACCAAGCTGTCGTTCATCGTGCACGTAAAAAGTTGTGAACAAATATCCAACACTCTGAACATCTGTATTGTAGAGCCAAAAAAACTTGTGTTGGTGCTGTAATGTCTGAATAAATTTTGAATTCACGTTTTTATTTTCCTGAAATGTATGAATATTTTATCGGACTTCGTATACAATGTGGTAGAAGATGCCTCACATCTTCATAAATTAAGTGCACAAAATCTGATATAGATACTGAAGTAAAATTAATTACGAATAAAAAGTAAAAAAATGTATAATCTGATTCTACAATTTTTCAAATGTTCTTCATTGATGTTCAACTTAGATCCATTCTATGTTGAACATGTTGCCTTGATTCTTGTTCGTCGTTTATTGATACATTTTGATGGATTTTAAATCCTATAATTATTATTCTTTGACCTGAACAATAGCCATATTATAGACATAAATGAATTTTTTCGTCCATTCGTTATTAGTAACGCATATAATTCTATTCTTTGTGAATATTTTATTTATAAAACTAAAGTAGTAATTTGTCAGATGCTTGCAAGATGGATATTATTGATCTTAACTTTTCGAGGGCATATTACGTAAAATTAAAGAAAGTTATTTGAATACAAAATTAATTTCATGTACAGAAATATCCTCGCCAGTGACTAATTTTTCGCTTCCGAGAATTCGCTGTTCGCTTTTGCTTGGGAATAGAATCGGAGGAATGTTTCTGGTGCTCAAAATGGAATGCCGGCAGTGAAGATATTTTTCAGCCTAATGAATTCCGGGGGAAACGAATAAATATAGTATTTAAAAACTCTACAGCGTATTAAACTCTTGTTATGAGAAATTATAAGGCTGGAATATCATACATGCCTACACTTTTAACCTCCTTGATGTATTATTTATAGATTCCAGTTAAAGTTTTTTACAATACGTGACATTCCAGTTTCCAGTTTATCGTAATTTTACACGAACAGAAATATCTATTTTACAACTTAGTTTTCTCACATAGAGTCTGATCGAGAGAAAAAAAAGAGACGGCGTAATATCGATCAAGTTGCTGATAAGAAAACTGAGTTATTTTATCGAGCTAATAACCATAAAGTTGAAGGTTACCTCCATCTCGCTTCTCATAATTCCAGGACCTAACCTTGAATAGTAGAACTATTGTTGGCAGAGACCAATAACACGTTGTTAGTTATTATTTAGAATCCAGCTCCTAGCTTTACTATACTAATTGCTCAAATGCTCTAATTGTTATGATTATTCAGAACCCCGTTTCCCGTTGGACGAAAGTAATACAATTCCGTGGTAATGTTTTGCATACATACATAAGCATATTAATGCTGAAGCACTGCCCAGTCACGATTCTTCTAACGCAGTGTTTCTCAATGAGGTCCGTACCGCCCCCCTGAAGGCGTAGGGGAAATGCAAGGGAGCGGTAGGAGGGTACGCCTTGAATGAGAGGCGTATATTACTGTATAATATACAGTAATATAATCATTAAGGAGCAGTGGAAAATCAAACAGTGTCCTAAGGATGCGGTGATTGAAAAAACTTTGAGAATCACTGTTGTAGCGTCTGAAATACTAACTTTATTCACGCTTCGAATAAAAATGATTCATTTACGTGGACCGTCATACTCTGTGATATAGCAGCACGTGTAGTAGATCCAAGTGATCTGGCCAGCGACGTATGTGGCACAATTGTTTGGGACGAGTAATAATCCTCAGAGCAACTTTTTCATGATGAACATGAAAATATATGCTAAAAGTCCTTCCATCCCAGATTTTGATTGCAACAGTAGGGTGGAATCCACAACTATTTAATAGTTACATGGGATTCGGGTAGGAATAGTGAAAATTCATCAAAATTAGAAAATAATCACCGTCTTCGGATAGCATAATTGTTTCCTTCATTTTTCGCACTAAGCTGATCAAGTGGGATACACAGGTGAGCGAGAGAGCATACATACCTAGGTTATGTAACACTCGTGCGATGAGGCAAAAGCGTAAAACGTATTTTATTTCGAGGGTGAGACATAGGAGAGTAATGAGAGGTTTCTGTCTAGTATGTAACGCAGCGTGAGCGTCTCTGCCTCAGTTCTCTGTTGCAACAACCAGCATGACGACATCAAGTACTGTAATACTTTCTGTTCGACTGTCTATTTTATTGTTTATTACTGTCTGTTACTGTAATACTCTTTACTTTACCGATAATTACTGTCTGGTACTGAAATACTTCATATTTTACTGTATTTTTTTACTATCTATTGCTCTCTATAGCGGTACAATAATACATATATTACTATATGTTCCTTTGATACAGTTTACTATCAGTTACTTTGGTACTGTCTTTCACTGTCTATTGCTGTAATAGATCCATAACTACAATACTAGGTAACACTGACTGTTACTGTCGCATTGATTATAACAGAAATTATTGCTTCCGTTGACTTAAATGAGACAAGGGAAATTATTTTACCTTGGCTGTTTTTCCCGCTGTTACTTGTTGGGCATTTCGTCTCTTTAAAGCACTGTATGAATTTTAGGACTGAAACCTGGGCCCAAAACTCTTCTATTATGAACTAAAACTTTTAAGAATCGTGCCAAGAGTGTTTAGGTCCACTATCGTCCACTGACATCAAAGTTGATCGATTTTGATATTTCTGTCGATCTGAATGGATTTTTCTACGAGTTAGATTAATTTTAAATTCGAGTCCATTGTCAACTAAGCCAAGTGGAACGAAAAAATAATACAAAATAAAACTAAACTGTTATTTATTCCTGCTGGTTTACAAAATGCAATAAATAAGTAATAGTGTTATATTAGGACTGATGAAATAAAGGTCTTATTTGATCAATGATTGGTTGTTCAAAGACGACTGCATTTTTGTTATTTTGCTACTAGATTGGACATTTTCTTAAAAAGTAAACTAGATTCAAGAAAATCATTTTACTGTCAAGGACGTTTAATTTTTTCTGGGAAATGAAATAAATACGGACGACAATACGCATTTTTCAATCATATAACACTATTTCGACTTGCATACGTATAACATCAGTTCACTTTTACACATTCATGTACATACTGTATCAGTATTTAAAATTTCTGAAATTTTTTTGCACATTGCAACGTAGTTTAAATTTGAATGTATATTTTTCACCATACGTAACTTCTGCTATGAAAACCGATGTATAAGAAGCAAATTCTACTGCTTCCAGAAGCGACAAAAATGACCGGACTGGCCAAAATTTCTGCCCGTATCCTACGAAATCGAAGCGCAGCAATTGTAATCAGTATAAAAGCATGCAACAAAGTATTTTATGCTTGTTCTTTATTTTCAGCGTATTTTACACTCGTTCTATCACGAGCGATTTATCAAGGTCAATTTTTCCTCTCAATAAGCACAAGTTTCAGACAACAACTCTGCATTTTACAAGCGACTTTTCACTGAGCACCGAATCAATTGTCTGCACTACGGAATCGATGGAAAAGTCATTATTTTGCATTGAATTCCCGAATCGTTTTGGCAATTCGCAGCACATTGAGCTCCAGTTCAGCGGTCTGCTTCCTGGCCGAGTCTTTCAAACTAAACCGATTTCGAGCTCGCCATAGAGCCAGTGCTCAGAGCTGGGCGCTTCGGTACGCACGCTTCCATTGTCCAATTCCAGGTTTTGAAACGAGTGATTCGATACTCAGTGAAGCGATGGATGCACAAACAACCTAAAATTATGAGCTGTTTTGAAGGTGTCATGTTTGCAGTGAGATGACAGGGTGATTTACAAGTGGAGACTCGGAGTTCTTGTTCAGGTAGATACTGGCCGTAGATGTCATCAAAAACACGACCCTAGGAAGATGGTGTCTTTCAACGTATCGATGTTTGTTGGGGCACCCTTCATCAGCCAAACTTTAGTGTTAACAACCTATTTATAAATTATATTAATTACTAATACCTCTTCATTATGGTTTAAAATAGATTATATAAAATATGGCTTTTATCTGTTTTTGAAAACACTAGTGACTATTGTAAATAAGAGTATATTTTGAGCTGATGTCATCAAAATATGCACTGGAAATTTCATGAGCGGTAGATTGATTTCAAGGACCTTATCGGCTTCGAAGATTTTACATCACTATAATTTGAAACCCTTTCTGATATTATATGAACATTAAAGTTACATGCTCGATTACTGCTCTACGTTTAGATCAGTCCCGTCTAGAAACTCCTTTTACATTTTATTTAAATATTACCTTGAAAAATGAGCTATTCTAAATTAAGGTTAAATGATATTATAGCAATAATAAAAAGTTATTATTTTTGCGGATGTTAGGTGGGTGTCATGCCAGATTATCGAAATGGGCTCCACATTTTATTGTACATTATATAGTGGTTTGAGCGTTACTTTCACAGTAAACTGTCCCGAAAAACTTCACAAACAAGTACGAGCAAATCTTCCCACGAAATATAATTTGGTTAATTCACTTGGCTTCGTTAAGCGAATTAAGACAAAGATACTGCAAATGCTCAGGGCAACACAAGTTCAAGAAATACTTTTTTAGAAGTGATGCTGCTTGAGTTATTCTTATGATAAAAATAAAATCGTAAGTGAAGAAATCATATATTTTATATCAGCAAGTTTTCTCACAATACTGAGAAATTAGGTATACATGGAGTAAATATTGCCGATTATGGTGAAATAGAACCGATCAAAACACAAAAATGATCATAATTAACACCTATTATTTTATATTTTAAAATCTTGAGTTGATAAATCCAAGCAACATACAATTTCGAACAATTGACAATTTATGGAGCTGAAGAAAAATGATTATTCAATCCAAAATGAATGTATTCTTTTGGAAATAACGGAGAAGTTAGCATGAAAATCAAAACAGTCGTGACAGAATCACCTGAAGAGACATCCTGAGCACCAACCGAGGCCTAGATTTCATTCAGATGATTTCCTGAAATCTAATAAAAAGATTATAGATAAATTTCCAGAAACTGTCACATGTGGGCTCCATGGCATCCCTTATTAAACTTTCAAATACCTTCTGTATTTTGCACATCAGCTGGTATGTGTGTAGTAAGCAGTGTAGATGTTGTCTGTCTCAGCCACCCTACACACGCAATAATTCATTTGACTGAAGTCGGAGGAGTTCGAGGCAAACGCACGAACTGATGCGATGTTTTCACTAATCATCATCATGACACAACTTATGTTTTAAAAATATTCAGGGGGCTTCCACGTGTTCATTGCACTTAACTTTGACATCTCTGTATTGAAATGATCAGGTTACACAATGCCGATCACATCTGTAAACACAAAGGTACCAGATCTGAAATGAATATGCTTTATTCTGTTGAATTCATCCCGAATACGCGGTATATTACTGGCAATATGTTTATTATAACATGTAATATGATATGTTATATATATTATACTACATACTGTATATTGCATTCATTTGAGCCAATGAATATAACACATATTATTCTGTGAATATTATGTATTATATAATATTTAATATGTACCTTGATGTCCATAAATTATTTTTCTGGTTAGTTACTATAAGTTCAATTTCTATAATTGAATTATTTGTCTTAACCGAGTTTTTTTTTGTTGTCTGATTTTCTTTCGATGTACTTAAAAAAAGTATATTCCAGTAAAACCTGGTTGCTGATTAAAAACTATGAATTAGGGCATAAGAAAAATTCAATCGCCAAATTCAACTAACACTGTCAGACTTGAACATTTTCAAGCGCTTTAAAGTTAACTTTTCAATTAATAAACGATTGATGATAAGTTGAAAGTGAACCAGCCATCAACCGTTTTATTTGCATTAAATTTGGCGTAATCTCTTGACAATTGTCTACTTCATTGAATACAAGACTGAATTATTAAAAAAAATCATTGTTCTCAATTTTTTTAAGTTTTTTCCGAACATTTATAGTGTTTTACTAGATGTCTCTTTAACGAAGCTGCACATTTTCTTACCATTAATTTACATTAATTTTAAACTTTTTGAGTGTAAAATGAACTCAAAAAGTTTTAAAATATTCTAATGCTAACATTCAGAAGTAAAAAGCGATTTTACGTATTTTTATCACCCAGCTTCACATCTACTAGGATCATTTGAAAATAATTGATTATCATTTATAAGTTATTGATAAGCAATATCTTATTTCTTGAGGTAATGCATTATATGACAATAAATAAATATTACAGATACTTTAATTTGCAAAAATATTTGTGTACATGCACTGAAAGCGGCACACATTCGATGCCCACCTCCACTAGGTTGCATGAAGAATATTTTCTCTAACAGAGCGCATGGTTTGTTGAGACCTGAACTGAAAAATGAAATAAAGAGCGCAGTGGTCCAGGCTTCAAATATGCTGCCATGCATAGACTTTGCATAGACAATACTTCATGCATAAATTCATATGGGCAATACGTTATGGCTGGAATTTGAAGGAACCTTCAAACAGAGCGGTGAGGTCGTCTATTCACACTACTGCACAGTTTTATGTGAGAAAATCATAGCTGATGCAAACGTCGTGAAGTTTGCATTGCAAAGATTTTTTCATCTCTAGTGTCAAAATCTTTACAAGCAAAAAAATTCACCTAAAATCAATTTTTTACCGCTTCAAGCACAAAACAGGTAGACGATTTAAATAGCGATTTATTTTTCATAAACAAGTTCGCAAATTAGAAATAGATTTCATGGAGTGAAACCAACTAAAAATGTGAGGGTTCATAACTTGCAGCTACATATCAGGGAAACAAATACTGTTTATGAGCGGAAACGACGCTCTTATTGAGCACGGATGTTTTTCAGCAAAAATTACGAGTGGGGCAACTGCCTATTGCAAAGTCGGATGCATATTTCGATCCTATGCGGCACTACTAGAAAGTTCCTTACAACTTTTCAATTTTTTACAGAATAACTACTTCAAACGCGTGTCAACAGTTGTGCGGTGAGTTTTTTCAAATAAAAAAATCAAAGCAGGCACAAAAGAGCATGCAAAGCAGCTCACAAGGAATGGTACCTCGGAATAAGATTGCTGATAGTGAAGATTGCTATTCTATGAGGAGAGAGAAGTAGAACCTGCAACTCAGGCAACTGGAGATATACATACAGCGATACAAGAATGCATGAACACAACAAGTAATCCCTTACCCCTTTTAAAACTGATAAGCAGCATTAACATCGTGCACATTAAAGAGAAATGCTCATGAAGGCGTATCTATGTATCTCTAAGACTTCATTTCCGAAGTACGTAAGTTTCCACTTTAGTCTTTAAAATCCTCTTGTACCTCGTGGTAACCGCAAAACTTTCAATGCATCACGAAGTGCTGCAATTAAATTTTAAAAATCCAGTGAGTGTTATTCTTTGGACCTCAAATGCTCGCCGTGGACCTCAAACAACAAGAATTGCGACAACAGGAAGTTTTCTGAAATATAATCCTCAATCACAACCGGTTTGCTCAACATTAATAATTTCCATAACTCATTTCAACACACCTTGTGGTTGGATAAAAGTATTAAATCAGGGCATTTGCATGCAATTCCCAGCCAATGCTATCACAATCTGGCTCAGATCCGCGCCTTAGATAGGCACTTTATATTTGACAGGCACTCATTTTATGCAAACAGATTATTTTGAGCTTAGGCCTGCAGCAAACAATTTTAAAAGACTGGATGACGGGCATTTATCTCTGGCTGACATGGGCGCATGCACAAGTGGTATCGTCGTGTACTCAGCCTAAACTGCTCTTTTATCAGTGTATGTTCAGTCAAGCCTATATTGTGCCTCTTCTTTATGATACCTAATGTCAAGTATGAAAATGAAACTACTCTTTTACGTGGAGCTATCATTAAACTGAGAAATTAACATTAGCTACTTTATTTGAAGAAAGCTTCAAATTGTAAACTATGACTTATTGGGAGCAATTTGAGAATTTACTTGTCATTACTCAGTGGAATATTTGACGGAAGAATCAATATTTCCAACGTCCGGAAATGAAAACTATATATATATATATATATATAATTAAATTAAATTATATATACATAAATTATATATATATATACATACATATATATATGTATATATATATATACATTTACTTCAGGTGAATGAAATGTTTTACTACTATTAGTTTTCCTCCCCATGTTCAACTGACAAAGCAACTCATCAACATCAGAGTGTCTTACACTGCAGGTGAACAGATCACTATTATCAGAAATGAAGAAAGAAGGGAGGAAAGAAAGACACTTCATTCCCAGTCATGCATACAGTACAGATACATTGTATTTTTAAATCTTAATGTTAGCATCTTAAAAATAATGATGATGCTCCAAACGACTATTCCCATCATATGTACTGCAACTTTAAGTAGAGACTCGTAGGAGTATTTCGATGAGCTTAATGAAAACCTAGTCTTACTACAGGCATCGCGTCGCAGCACGCTGGACGTGTTTCTCGTCCACCGATTATAATCAGACAGAAACAGACCATAGCGGATACGAAAATTGAGCCCGGGTCTTCCAGCATCACAAGTGGGGATGCTCGGCACTCGATCACTGTGAATGCAGATCACCATACACTGCAGGGGAGCAGGTCATCAACATTTACACTGATACTCGTTCAGTAATTGTGAGAAGAAAAATACACTCAGACACTGTGTGCGTCCTCTTAGTTCTGATTTGTGAGTTGCCTCCATATTGCAGACCTCAAAGATCTAATTTTCAAGAAGCCCCAGCTCGCAAAAGAACAGCCCATAAAATATATTGTGATTGTTACTACTCCTTCTATCTTATTTTACTACAACTTTGGTGACTATGCGTGATTGATATCTGAATGGTAGGACTTGAGTAGCAACCCAAAAATAGAACCACTACGCTTGCTCCTTTCCCTGAAATTTATTCTGAATAACAAAACTTAGAAATGAAACAAAAGTAAAAAGAAAAGGAAATCTTATTTTTGAGCACAGCTCAGAAATAAGATTTCGTTTTCTTTTTACTTTTGATTGTGCTGGTTACACAATCACGCCGGACAGCCCACACTGGGGCTGCTATTTTCAGGGACAAAATCTGAAGTGTATTTTAAGATAAGGAAGCGAGACACTGCTGGTGCAGCAGTGCACAAACCACGAAAAATTTCAGAAAAGAAAATTCAAAAAGTCATGCAACAAAATGCATTTATTAGACTCTAGCACGAGATTGCTGCTACTGGTCGAGTTATTCAGCGGAAAAATGCGAATGTCAGGAGCAGAATTGCAGAGCCCAGTTGAAGGATTGGCAGCAATGGCACAACAAATCAGTTTCTTGGACGCTTCTAGAGAATAGAATAAATTCATGCTGAAATTTAACGAATAACGTCCGAATCAATTAATTAAGTAGGGCTGCTCCGTGATTTAGCAGCCACCATGTGATAAAGAAAATAAGGGGAAAATCCTGATGTGACGGTAAACAATCCATCATTGATCAAGTTTCTGGAAAACAGAACCATTCCTGGGAAAAAGTTATGGGCGATTATGGACATTCCTGAAAATAAGCCCACAATAGGATACGTGGGAGGAAAAAAACATTGCTTTGTAAAAAGGAGCGATTGCATGAAGCACTGACGTTACAGCTGCTGGTTTATTGCACGGAGAGCTGTCGTTGCAGCTGCTGGATTATTGCACGGAGAGCTGACGTTACAGCTGCTTGTTTATTGCACGGAGAGCTGACGTTACAGCTGTTGGTTTATTGCACGAAGAACTGACGTTACAGCTCCTGGTTTATTGCACGGAGAGCTGTCGTTACAGCTGCTGGTTTATTGCACGAAGAGCTGACGTTACAGCTGCTGGTTTATTGAGAAGACCTCTTCAGAACTATGATGTTTGAGGAACTTCAAATTAGAAAATAACTGAAAAATATTCAGTAGAATATCTTATAAAAAATATTTCCATAATAAAGAAAACAATTTCTGGTCTTATACAAAACGAGCGTGAAATATTATTCTTCGATATTATAAAATCTTTACACATTCAATGTTTAACATATATTTTCCACTTTTCCTATTGAATTCAGCACTGCTAAACAACATTCATCAGTAGAATTCTAAATTCTTTTCGAATAATCCATTTTCATTTTTATTTTTTCACCACAAACACGAAGTAGAAATTTCATGGTTTTGCAGGCACATCCTACATCAGGGTGGAATAAATCACTCCTCATACGGATCTTCTGAAGGACATTGCCGCTTAGTCAGCCGCTAAGACCGCCTCTAATTGCTAATATTGCGTTTTACAACTCTCATCATCCGGTGTTACGACGAGCATAATAAAGCTACGATTGATAATAAACTTTATGGGCCCAGTTTTGTAGATGGGCATGACCCAAGACCTCCACTCACGGAGACACACACAGAGAAGCAAAAGGCGCAATAAACGCCTGCTAATTTACAATATTTTTCGTAGTTTGTCACTTGCGCTGAAGCGGTTTTATTGTTTCCAAAAGTGACAGCTTGAAAACGGTATGTGTTTTCCCAACAATTATTTATGACTAACTCTAAAATTAAGGTTATAGAAATTTTAATCGTATAAAGGCATTCGCTAAGGTAAGCGTGATGTGAACGAGTCAAATATTAAATTATGACGCCTTTTATCTGTGTAATGTTTGGCTTGATAGGACAATGCAGGTACACAATTGGTGTTTGTCCCAATAAAACTTAGAAACACTAAGCAAAAAAACGTAATACAACAGGTGAAAACTTACAAACATTTCAATCCGTAACTTTACCTGTTGGAGACGAAGTAAATCCGTAACTTTACCTGTTGAAGACTTGGGGTGAATCTGTAACTTTACCTGCTGAAAACTAAGTAAATCCGTAACTTTACCTGTGGAAGACGAAGCAAATTCGTAACTTTACCTGTGGAAGACTAAGCAAATTCGTAACTTTACCTGCGGAAGACTTGGAGATCCGAGTGTAAACATTAAGTCACTCATATTAAGTCTGACAAGCATAGCAATGTCATTAAGAAAAATAAATAGTCTCCTTTGTGCGCACAAAAGTCTCAACGGCAAAAAATCGCAAGGAAATGACACTTAATGAGAAAATGACGTATTGCTTCAAGAACGATAATGTCAAGGTTCTCTTGAAGTGGTCATTACACTTTTATGAGGAACGATAATTATTCTAACGGTTATGTCAAGGTTCTCTTGAAGCGGTCATAGCACCAATAATAATGACCTTTAACTCCTAATAATGATAGATAACCGACTTTATTTCTTACTAACAGGTTCTTTAACGTGAGTTACGAGTCCCAGAATCAAGTAACGCATCGTCAAGAAAAGATTAACGGTTTTCTTTTTGTAATATTTTTACAACAAAGATCGTACTTCTGCCCGAAGGCTGCCTTTCTTCAGCAGAAACATGGCTGCTTGAGCATGTCTTTCAGGGAGTAATTGGGGTCTAAAATTCCTCAGGTGAATCAATTATGCCGTTTTCAGTACCGTAAAAACTAGGGTTATCGAGTAATATTTTTATCACGTTCGAGTGTACAGGAGCTTTCAGACAGGGAGTCATGGCAAAGCTTAGTTTCGTTTTGAAATTGACTATAATTTCTATTTTTATGAAGCACAAAATGCAAAAATTTGCAGAAATGTACGAAGTTCCCGCTATTTCGTCTAAGATTTTGGATTCGAGAGTGGCAGCCTCTATGAAAAGCGTCTACTGATCAGTAATCTAATGCCGATAATATTGAGAAAACTCAAGAAGAAATGCTGAAACGCCGTGTTGATTTTTTCTCCCTATACTCTAAGTGAATTGAGAAACTTAAACAAATTATCTATCTGATTTTTTTCTGGATAAAGTACTCTAGAAATGTTATGAATACTACAAGTTTTTGTCTTTTTTATATATACTAAAATGCACTAGGATTTTATTTGAAATCGGACTTCTGACATTAATTTACAGTAGAAGTATATCATAGATCCAGCTCAAAATGAGATTATTCAGTCTATGAAATTCTTGCTCATCCAATACCAATAAAATTGCACGTTAACTTTGGTACACGCGTTTTTATACAATTTACTCATGGGATTGAATTACAATGACCCTTTCTTTAAAAAATGCGAAATTATGAATTTCAAATACTTCATTGAATTACAAGAAGTGGGTCAAGATACTAGATATAGAAAAAAATAATCTAGTATTTTTTATCAGTATTTTATAAAATTTATCCTTTTTAATGGGCTTCCATTATTAACCGCAATGATGAACAATAATTGGTAGGATCAAAGCTCACCGTGGAAGCATTAAGTGTACACCTGTGAACATTTTTTTTCGCCTAATTAATTTTCGTTCCGCAGTTTAACTAAAACCTGAATTGAATATGAGGCGTCAATAATGAAATTACGACGGGAAACTTTGACGCAAAATGAATCAATGATGCGCGAAATCGTCCTCGACGCTGAATATTTTGCAACACAGATCACAATTATCACAGGATTTCGGTACAACAGCATAGCAGAATTTTATCCAGTTCAACAAAATCTTTATTATGAAGTTATCAACTTTCTGCATACTCGAGAGTCAAGTTAAACGTGAGTAATTTTTGAAAACTACTTCAATCCCATTTTACTTTCCCGAGAGGACTGTACTTCGAGAACTAGCCAATAGAGACACGTAAACGCGATGCAAATGAAATAGATAGTAACCACAGAACAAACACGGGCTAAGTCACGTGCTGCTCCACTATTTCTTACAAAACTTTTAATCCCCCTATTGTGAAAACACACCGAAGTCTAAGCCAAGAAAATTGATCCTCAAAGTTTTATAAAACGACATTTATGGTCTTAAGGCACTTTAGCATGCCTTAAAGCACTTGAGATACATTAGCAAAATAAACTGCATAGCGATGTAAATTTAGTATCCCCAGCATAGTACATGACTATCTGAAAAGCTAACAGTTACTATAAACAAGTATGTACGCTGTATTTCACTCTTACAAACACTTTAACAAACTCGATAGCACTTACTGGGGAACCCAATCCAATAAGTGCTCTCGAGTTTCTACAGTCACTGAGCTTAAATGAATTATCACATTTTACTATGTTTGGCAAGTAGCTCCAGGCCTATTGCTGCCTGTGTGGGCAGCTCTCTAGGGCCGTCAACGTAAATGTTTCGCACTCAGCCTTCATGGAACGCGCTGTTAGACCGCTGTGCTCTTTCTCTAAAAGCAAAAACTGTTTCAATTTGTACTGAAACAATCGATGGGCCCACAGGGATTGATCATTTGGAAATATTTTGAGTGGTAATACGCCGGTCATTGTTTTGTTTCAGCGCGTGTAATCATGGTCAACATGAAGTTATAGGAAATTCATCCTGGTAATGTTGAAAGAAATGTATAAGCGTGGTGTTATGTGAAATATATTCATGTAGTGTTGAAATAAGCGTATTAATGTAGTGTTGAGATTAGTGTATCAATATAGTGTTTACTGAAATATATTCTTGTAACGCTAACTGGAATGTATCATGTACCTTAGTTCTTCAAAATATGATGAAATAATATTTTCTATCCCCGCCCAAAATTTGAACAAATTCACAACTTTGAGTTAATTGAACGATCGGAAGCTTCTGAAAAATAACTTGCCAGAGGTTAGCATTCAGAAAATAAATTCAACCAGTTCAATAAAGTTGTGTTCTTGAACTGTGAAGAGAGCAGTTCACGAGCTGTTTGAATTCCTGTGATTGAAATTAATTACTTTTCAGTATTGATTTGTTTTCGTAAACAGTTTGAATGCTCCAACTAGGCAAAAAAATTGCATCGCTTGATGAAAAACTAATTAATATTCATTATAACATCAACAGGGGCACTGTTTTTGAAAAATGCAAATGCTTTTGATTGAGGCACTACTGAACAGTGAATAACGTTCTAAACTTATCCACTTAATTTTACAGGTGCAAAAAATTGAACAATCACTCGAATCACGAGCGGAATTTTTACCAGCAAAGGTTTTTTGAAACGCGAAAACGATGCATTTTTAATTTCTTGCTACAAAAATTCACGATTTTATCTGGTTCAACGTTTACAAACGCTGGTGCTTCATGTCTGTGTTTGGAGGAAATCTTCACAAATTTCGAGGTCCCGTGAGGTAACGGACGAAAAGCGAGAGCGGTAACCTCACTAATTCTGCACGTCTCAATGAGCTCATTTTGAGGCTTTGCGTCACCTTCACAGACCAGGTAATTTGCTAGAAATGAGAGCAACTTTTTGGTCAAAGTGAGACAGTCTCAGTTGAATCATTTCCTCGGAAAGGCTTGGCTTCCTTGGGGAAAAATGAGGAAATTGTATGGTCAGATGTAACTAATGTGCGGGTATTTGTCATTATCTTCGGATAATATGTCTGGTTGGGAGCAATGATGCGGTCGTGTGCTTTTGGAAATCAACGCTTACTATACACAAAGTGAAAAGACCTAGTATCTACTCAGTGAAATATACGAGTGTATTTTGCTAAATCTTATTCATTTGAAAAATTTACCGGATTTATATGCCCATAATATAAATCAGGATCAATTTCTCTGTTGAGATACGATCAGTAGGTTCCCATAATATTGACCTCTGAAATGTCATGTTTGAAATAATTCCGAGTTAAAAATAGCACAGAAACGGCAGGATGTGGCTCACCGAAATTTTTACTGAATTTTTTTAAAAAATTGATAAAAATATCATGCAAAAACTTTTACAAAATAGGACGTAAGATTTCATTCCCGATAATTGAGCAAAAATAATGAATCAATTGCAAATTATTTGACAAGATATGGGAAATCAAGCATATATTCAGGAAAGAAGGTATAATTTACTTCAAATTATATTTCAGGAAGCACAGTGCAGCGAATTTAATTGCAACGCTAACTATGGCGTTTACATGGAGAGATACTCCAAGCCAGTGATGTTCACTTTAGTGCAACAGTATGAGTGTATGTCCATGCTTAAATCTGAATTATCATGTTACAACAATTAACTTATATCATGAAATTACAACATTTTTTCAGTTCTTACCGTGACTTAAGTTCTTTTTAAGCGCCAATCTATTCAGCTTTTGTCCAGTTATGCGCTGCAGGTTGCTGGGATTTTTAGAAAATTTAAACTTTATCGTCAACAACGCATTATTTTTTGGTGATCATACATTGATAAACGAAAGTTATCGTTATTGCAGTAGTAAAATTGAACTGACAATAAACTTGCTGGACTAAAGTCAAAAGCATACCATAATTTCCATCTAAAGGAACTATTTCCATTTCTTAAAGTTTCTCGTAATGGAGGAAAAACACCATTTACGTTCAGAAGAAAACGAGCATAATTTGGCTATATAAATATGGGCAGAGTGACTAGGTTGAAAAAAATATTACACATAAGAAACAGTTTTTCGGGAAGAAAAAAAAATATTGTACATGAATGAAATCAAAATATTTTTGTAGCAAATACAAAACTAAAGAAAAACGAAACTTAAAAGTGGGCACATAATCCAAAGACAAACAGAAATGCAGGCGAATAGAACGAGCGTTTGTTTTGTTAACGTAAAAATTTTTCCCATTCCTTTTCGATATTATTATAAGGGGAACGATCGATTATCATTAAACTTTCCTATTAAGTGGCCAGGGAAATATAGTGTGTTGGGATTAACCAAACAAATAATTTGGAAGCTATAATAAAAGAAACATTTATGAATAGCAGGAAGGTTTATCCTTTTAACAGTTGTTCTAACCATCGCTCAAAATTTTCACCCCTAGAAAACTCAGCATGTGAAACTGCTGATGAGATTTCATCAGCCGTGTTGGAGTACAACGTGCAGAATAATGGCGTCATGTTCAGATTTGTTTGCATTGTCAAGTCTCATGTTCGCTTTAAGTCACACAGTAATATAAATTATTTAACTGCTGAATTGTTGGTAAATTTTTATAACCCTACATGTTGTTTTGTAGGAATTAAAGTGTTTTCTAGTATACATTTTGAATTGAATGTTGCATAACTTTTAAAAATATAACGTAAATAGTTGTAGAGCACGCAAAATTCTCTCGAACATCTAAAGTTTTAGAAGTAAATTGCAAATAAGTATTCAAGAAATCACAAACAGACATGAATTCTCGTGGTCTTTGATGAGAGCACCAAAGAAGACATCATCTCAACACCAAAGTTTTACAGCTCCTCTTTCGTCAGAAACAGATCAAACCTGAATTATAATTATACGCTAAAAGTATGCATGTCGGCGCTCCTAATGTTGATCAGAAAAATTGGCGTTTGTTACTTCAACTTAAATAAAAGGTGCTCAAAAATTTTGTCAACTCAAAAGAGAAACTGAGATTTCCGTCAATTAATTTTTCTCACATAATATGATATTTCAAGCTACAAAAATGGGGAATGGGGACAAATTTGCAAAAATCTGCGGAATTCAGTCAACACATTTAACTATCTGCTCAACAAATTTTAAACAAGTCTGCGGATTTAATCAACACATTTGACTATCACTGAACGCAGATATTAGAATTCTCTCAAAAGAATGAATACCTTTAAGTGAAAGACTTTGCGAAAACAAAATGATAGAAAAACATGGTTCATGAAGGTTGGTTTTTTTTCCAATGATGCACTTTTTTGAGGTACTGAATACCGGAGCACTAAATGCAGCGTGAGAGCATTGAATGCTTTTAAACTATTATTTAGAGAGCAAAGCGTACCATTCGAATGAAACATGTCACTTAATTTTTAGAAAATTTTTACAATTTTGGCTACAGATTTTACTTACGTTAAAGCTTGTCACATACGATAAACAAGCAGTTCGAACAATAACCTTTTATATACCATGTATAATCTTGTACTTGTTTAATTAACTGTAATATAATCAAACACGCACATATCATACAATCAATTGCAGTCTCTTCAATTACAGTCATTGTTTGTGTTGATGACACGTGAACTCAAAATGCATAAGTGGTTCAGGAAAAGACTACATTGATAATTTCGAACTATGTGCCTGACCTAGCCGTTACTATTCTTCCTAGGGATCACAACGAAACACCCATTTTTCGAGAAATGGCACGATAACACTTTCATATTTTTTGCTGTCTTTGAACATCTTTGACATACCGGAAAATATGGAGGCAGCAGTGAAAACCAAACAAAACGTGCTGTCTGGCATCATATATTATCACAACCAGCCGTGCTGTCTGGCATCATATATTATCACAACCAGCCGTGCTGTCTGGCATCATATATTATCACAACCAGCCGTGCTGTCTGGCATCATATATTATCACAACCAGCCGTGCTGTCTGGTACTATACATTCTCTCACGAATCAGCATCTGGAGGAATAATAAAGGACTCAGATGGAGTTTCACGCATGGATTCTTAGCTCCATACAATGAAACTAGCCTATAAGTGTTCACTCAGACAAGGGACAGATATAGATCACAATCTGATGCTATTTCTCAGTAGGGTTGTATACATAGAAAGAGAAGCAGGACCCTTACAGATTAGAAATACAGTGATCTGAAATCTAATGATAATGCAGTTATTTCCTCATTTTTACATGAATTTATTTTTATTCATATTCAGTAAGTTTGATGCCACCAAACGAGTCAACGAAACCCATCGCCAACTTAAATGAACAGTTTGATAATGCACAGCTACTCAAAAAGCTTTCTCATTATTAGAGGAGTACCATGCTCAAAGGTAATCATCAACTGTAATCTCTTTCCTCTCATCATCTGACTATTTTCCCTTAGTTTTCAGACGCCTGTGTTATCATCTCTGTTCATTTCCTCCTTTTATCTTTTTCGTCCTTCTATGTTCTTTTTATTTTCACTGCCCACTCAATGTTTGTTACACAACGCTATGTCTCCTCTATAAATAATGAGGATTAGCTCGCTAAAAGCACTTAAACGAAACAGTTTTGAACGTAGGTTCAAATTAATGCGTCGAAAGCTCGAAAATGCGAATAAGATTTGAATCATGAGAAAAGTTTGAATCATCATGAGCACACACATTATTTCTGATTAGTATTAATTCATGATTTTCAAATGATCTGTTTATTATAACATTTCTAAGATGTTTCAGAGTACATGCTTCAAATTAAATTATCCCATGTAATTTCGTTCTCATTTTTCCTATTTCCACTATTTGTGTCTTTTTGATACAAGACAAACTTGCACAATGTCGTCCTAGAAAAAGGAGATATGCTACTCACATTTCCAGAATCCACTGTTGTGAAAGAAAGTATTTATTGCCTTTATTTTGTGCTGAAACTGGATAGGCTTCTTTTGTTTCTACGTTGATCAGAGGAGCAATAAAAGTTGAGCTTTAGGTGCACGGTGGCAATACAATATTTCCTAACAAACAAACTTCTAATGAAGTCTTCTCACCGAGTTGTGTTGCTTGTAAGAGGTGGACATCTTGCACAAACTTCCTCACACGATGCAACAAACTTTTATCACTAGAAAACAATATACAATCAAGCCTTTCTTGTCATGAGTAAATATTCAAAGATGTTTTAGCAACATTAGGTTTATTAGGGAATAACTGGAGTTCAAAGCAACGTATATTGGTTTAAACAGTAAGAAAAGGAGTCATGTGAAAAACCCTCCTCTAGAGGAAGAACAGAACAATTTATATTGAGCGCAGTCGATTTATCCGATCGAATTGAAATCCAAGCTCATGAATGTTAATTACATTTTTAAGGTTGATCTCAAGTAATGAGCTCGCGCGTTACATATATGTTATAAAAATTGCGAACGATAAGCTGGGCTGAAATAGACGTGCAATTAACCTAAAGGCTGTAATTTGCTTTTAAGTATGAATAAAGAACGTAATTTACTTCGAATAACATTCGAAAGTAAAGTAGAGTTGTAAGAGGTGCGTTGAATTACGATCATTGAATTGAAATGAATCGTACACATCACGTGTATGAAGTCGAGCTGTCAATAAATTTAAGCCAAATCCAATTAATGAGAAACAGAATATTGGGATAAATGTACACACTGTACATTGGGATTAGGCATGATGGTTCATGCATGATAAAAAAATTGAAAAAGAAAGGCATCATTTAAATTATAATTGTGGCTGCATAATATCAGTGCAGCTGATAAAAAGGCTTAAGACAGATATTTCTACCATAATAAAATAATGAGTACAACCCGACTTGACATTTTTGTATTGAAATTTCTGAACAAAATATTGAGAACTAAACAAAGTAATGAGGAGAGATAAAGTTTTTCTAATGCCTGTACGTTTTTTTAAATAACGACGTCTTAAGGAGCTTTCATATCATTTCCCATACAAAAATAATGTATAAGTGATCAGCAGCCAATTGAGCACTATATCTACAATCCATCTTGGACTGACACACGCAGTAGATAATCACAAAATTAGTTGTGCTCTAGAGGCAAAAATCATGCAAAACGACGGTCCAAAATGTTCTCTCTAATTCCTCAGGCTAATTTGTTGGTGAAATGTGTACAACTTCTTGAAAAACCGTTAGTGTCCTAGTGTCCCTCCATGCAGCGAGGAAAAATTTGAAAACCAAATTAATTTCCCAGTTAAAATTTGAAATCAAATTCATTTCGAAAACTGCTTTTACTTCATTCAATTGAAAATGTTTAGGTTACAACACAGCTGGGTCTTGCTTTTGGGAAATGTGCGATAGATTACAACACATTCCTTTTTAGGGTATTAATTTTTTAAATCATACAGTTAAAAGAAAGTAATTTGCTTATTTTTAATTCATAAAATTAAAAAAAGGCCCTAATAGCTTATATTCATGATGCAATAATTTTTTTCCGTAAATTTTATAGTGAGGTAAAAAACAGTCCTTTATGCTTTTAAGAAATTTATAAACGTCGAATACAGACTGTGAAAATAATAAATAACGCCAAGTGATTTCTTCCGCTCTATATTTTTGTAACTAAATTTACTTTCTATGTCTTATTGACACAAAGTCTCATTTCAAACTAGTTTTTTATATCCTGTCCTAGCTCAATTACTAGATGCTGCAAAATTATTAGGATAATTAAAAAAATTATTTACTAGGTGCTCAATTGGTGCTACAAACAATATCGAGATTCAATAGACTAATTTCCCTTCAGTTTAGATAAAGAAACTGTTCATGTACACGCCAATTGAACTGTTCTTTTAACAGTAGTTTAATTTTTTGAAGCATTGAAATCATGTATTAAATTTTAAGTTGAGGTAGTCAAAGTTGATCAATAGAGAATGACGGGACCAGACTCTAAATGCAGACTTTCATTTTCAACATTACAGTCAATCACGAACTCTGAACCAGATGTTTACAATGACTTTTTGATGTTCTTTATAAATATTTTTTGACGTTTACCCTTTGCTGTGGTCGTACGTTTACGTTTATGAATACGTACAGTAAGGCATCAACTCAACATATTGCAATTTAAGAAAATGGAGAACACAGTCAAGCTTAAATTTCTATTGAGTACCAAATTCAAACGATTTTTAGCGTTGTAACGCATGCTCAACTCATGTTCATGTGACGCACACATGTACTCGTTTTACACAGGTTAGGAGGGTGACAAACGCAAAATTATGACAAAAATAAAATTAATAGTAGTCACAATAATAAATAATAATAACAATACAGTAAAATAATATCAACAATAATCTTTATAATATTATACAGTGCTTTATCACCTTCCACTCCAGCCAAGTAGAGCTTTTCCAGACGTAGCCTGAGTAACAATTTAATCTGCACCCAATCTTCAGCACACACTGTCTCTATTCTGCTGGTCAGACACGAAAACAGAGCGGTAGATCAAATTGCAATGACTGAACTTGAGGCAGCAGAAGCTGTTGCTGGAGGAGGTCGGCTGGTACTTCGAGTGTTTGAGTTCTTGATTGTCTAAAGGATGAAGCTCAGATCGTGGCCTAGTGATTATTGAGTTCAATTGAACTCAAGTTGTCGACTGAAGTTGAAGTCTATCATTCTGAAGTTGACTTAAGGTTAGGTTTTAGTTCAAATTAATGTACGCAAACAGTTCATATATTTCTAGTTCACAGATGGATATACATATATGTATGTACACATGTGCATAAATTTAAATGAATGATGAAGTCCGAATGTGCTTTTTCATGGTTGTTATCTTTATAAAACATTGAAGTTCCAATCAAATTTTTTTTTCGACATATCCTTAATAACTTTTGTGTCTATCCAGCAACACACAATCAGCAGACATGACGTTGAGGAACGATGTTCAAACATCCTAGTACTTCCTTGATATATTATGCTCGTGTAGCAGACATCTAACGAATATGATGCAAGACTTCACTTACAAGAACAGTGTCGAAGCTACACAGCTGACGTAACGTGGACGTGTAACGTGAACGTGATGGACACCCGCTCTGAGTACCACGTGCACTGACCATCACGTGTACTGAGCATCACGTGTATTGAACATCACGTGCATCGAGCATCACGTGCATCGAGCATCACGTGCATCGAGCATCACGTGCACCGAGCAACGCGTGCACCGAGCAACGCGTACCAAGCACAGCGAGTACCGTTTTTAATCGTTATGCAAAGATTAAAAATCTGTATAAAAATAATGATTGTTTGAGAGAATTTATTCAACTCGACATCTGATTAGGAACTGAACTCCGTCAATTCCATTTCAACTTCAGTTCGTGTAATTCTGAGTTGTGCTCTGAGCCACGCGCTAAGACCAGACTACAAAAATAATTATTTCCCAGAACAACTTTGTTCTTACGTCCACGGAACACTAGATAGAATTACTGCGTCATGTCTACGGCGCTCTGGGTTGCCAAGAAGATATAATAGAATCCAAGCGCCAACATCTATACGATATATTATTAATTATAAACTAATTATTATGATTAGGTATTTTTATTATTAATCATAGCTTGATGATTCTCTCAGGGATATTTGGGTTGTGACGTTCTATGGTGATGTGACACTGCTTTACTCTGCCCAACAGTCCAGTCTCGAGCTGCTGGATGTTATTCTATTGGACACCGATGAGATCATTTGATCATAATATTCGAAATTTCTATTGCTTAAAGTTCATAACTAAGTTCAGTTTTCAAAATGTAAGATTGAAGCACTAATGCTTCATACCAGCAATATAATATGAACAGACTCTTTTTTCCTAGTCCTGCTTGCTGAAACTCGATTTTTTTCTGTTGCCTTGTAATCTAGCGAAAACGCCAAGGCACTATGTAGGATTATTTACCAGTGTGTTCAAAGTATCCTAACTTGTAGTCATTATTCAACTATATACAACCTATAAATTTCTTCAATTTGTATCGTTCAGAACAGCTGTTGTGCACGTTCTGTAGAAAAGAGTGTTAAAAGGTCCCTGAAAATCATCGTGCATCTCGTCGATCAGCAAGAAAGGACTTTCATTATTATTGAACAAAATGAATAACTACAATAAGAGCATTGCTGAGAAAATTGCTAGGCTGGTAGTTATAATTGCAACAATTACAGCAATGTGTTAAAACAAATATAACAGCTAGAGCAGACCTAAAATTCTTCTAGTACTTCGTACACGTGTTCATTTTCTAGCCATAGTTTCTTCAATATTAAGAAACATGTGTGTTCAATATTTCAGCATGTATTTCGATTTCAGTCTAATCCGAGACTGTAGCACCTCAAATCTCATGGTGTCTATCAGAAACAGAGGGCAATTCACAAATATTTTCTTTCGCTTCCCAAAATATTAGGAGTCCCTGCAAATTGTTATCATCTATGAGGGAAACATTCACAGACCATCAGAGGGATATTGCTCGTGTGCCGAGTGTTCTGTCTACTTTAGACTTCGAATGCTGAATACGTGATTATTTTATATTATTGAGATATGATTTCAGGGAGTACTGTCTTAGTTTTCATAGGTCAGGCCATTTACTGCCGTCTTTAGGAGTTTTTTGAGAGATGTAATAAGTTTTGGGAGAAATAATCATAGGCATAGATTGTGATCTAGTATTCTAGCCCAAAACTTCCCTTCATATTTTTATATTTCAGCTTTATCATAGAAAATGTAAATCCTACTTGAACTATCCTGCTGATCTTTCGTGCACGGCGTTTTGATATGCAATCGTTAACATGTTTAAATTAAAAATAACAATTATTCAATAAATTGAGAGTGGTTAAGTCGTACAGTTTACAAACTCACGATGTCTATTCCCTCATAGAGATTCACGTATGACAATAATTACATGATCAGTTGCTTAACTCGGACACCAGTGCTGGGTTATTGCATTTTTGCGATCTTTTGGCAGTTCCTATTTAGGCCTTGGTTTGTTCCGTAAGATAAAGCTTTTTTCTCCATGTGGTACTATGTGTTCTGTGTTGAGGGGTACTAAAACTAAAACTGTGAGCATTGCCCTTGTATGAATGAGCTACCTGCCACACTCATGTGCCACACGTGTAGTTGTATATTAATGTGAATTAAATTTTATATATTTTCACATACGAGTGAAAGAATCAAACGCAGGAATGATACATGCTGTCAGACGCAGAAATGAAACAGGCAGTCATACGTAGAAACTTATACACTTCCCTAGTACCCTTAGAAACTTGAACTTATATCCCTAGAACAAAGAAGACTGCGAGGACAACTTATTGAGACCTTTAAGTATCTAAATGGCCTCAACAATGTTACTATGGAAGGGCTCTTCGAAAGAGACGGTAACGTAAGAACCAGAAATAACGGTCAAAAACTATTACTGAGAATCTTCAGAATAGAATAGAATAGAATGAGGCTATAGGAACGAACCTTCTGGCCCATTCTTGGGTCGGATAATTACTTCTTTTAAATTTAAATGTATGCTCAAGACATCTCAAGCTATGAACTTTTTTCCCGTTAAAATTGCCGCAACTTGGAACCAGCTGCCAGAAAACATAGTTTCTGCTGGNTTATTCTATTCTATTCTATTCTAAATAAAGTAGGTGGTCAGACGCAGAAATGAAGCAGATTATCTGACGCAGGAATGATGCAGCAGTCAGACGTAGGAATGAAGCAGGTGGTCATCCCCAAAACTGAAGCAGGTCGTCAGGCGTAGGAATGAAGCAGGTAGTCAGATGCAGGAAAAAAGCAAGTGGTCAGACGTAGGAATGAAGCAGGTGGTCAAACGAAGGAATAATGCAGTCCTTCCGCGTCGAAGCATTTCAGACTGTGTAGTATTGTACTTGAAGAACAAATTAATGGCAAGAGTGTTCTGAAAGAATGGGACATTACATTTCAGCCCATTATCATATCATTGAAGATTGAGTAACACCATACATTTACAAAATTTCTGCGAGTGGTCTCATTTTCATTTCTTAATTCGTTTTAAATTGATTCTGGAGAAATTCGTCGGAAGAAACCACCCAAACTCAGTGTATAACATTTCCCTTTTCATTTGTATCATCTGACTGCTCTCTCATGACTTTCCTCTATTTGACCGTCCAGTGCAACTCCAAAGGAAGGAACACGCTAGGATTTGATGACAGTTCACCTTGTTTTGTGCCTGCTCCATGTCAGGTCTTTTCATCTCCCAGACAGTAAATTAATTAAGACTCTAGAAAGTGTATACGCGCCTGCATGGATTATTTGTTAGAATTATTTCCTGTATAAATTATTTGTGAGATTTCTTGTATAAATTATTTGTGAGAATTATTTCCTGTGCAAATTATTTGTGAGAACTATTTCCTGTATAAATTATTTGTGAGAATTATTTCTTGCATAAATTATTTCTCACAATAATTTATTTATGAATAATGTGTAACGCTGTTAATGCGCAGAAATATGTCACAGAAACACCCCGGATTTCGTAATGAATACTTTAATTTCACGACCTTACGTTACAGTTCTTGTCTTTTAAATGTAAGCAACAGAAAATGTACGTCAGCAAAATATCGTTGTACGATAAGTTTATATTGCTTCATTCACTATACAATGATTTGTCGTTCGTCTATTATTATTTTTTCAAACGCATCGAAATTTATGTTTGTTTCAACTACTTACGTTGCTCTCATCAGAAATTTATTTCCCAAGGTACAGATTTTTGATCATTTTTCAGAGGACAGATGCAGAACTGATCGGTGTCTTGTGAATGAATGCAT
Organism: Trinorchestia longiramus; assembly: GCA_006783055.1. Lineage (NCBI taxonomy): Eukaryota > Metazoa > Arthropoda > Malacostraca > Amphipoda > Talitridae > Trinorchestia > Trinorchestia longiramus. The sequence goes on along the minus strand of VCRD01000069.1, from coordinate 463,353 downwards.
GAGGTAAACTCACCATTTATAAAACGTGAGGCGTAAGTAACTCACCCTTCACGCATAAGTAACGTATTATACATACAAAACCAGTAACATGAGAACTATGAGGCATCAAGAATTTTGGATTTTTTCAAACAATAGAAAATGGTGAATTCATTAAAATATTTCACTTGTGCTACTGATATTGATTGCGTATTAAATACTTTTATGATACTTTAAAATAACTTTCACGACCGCAGCAGAACGAAGAAGAAACACGAAGCTGCGAGTAAAATTATAGAACTTTGTTTACAATATAATGAATCTATTATTAAGGTGTAAAATTACTGAAGCATTTCTAATGCTGGAAGTCCTAATAATATTTGTATCAAAGCTACGGCCAACGACTTTTCATAGAGGCACTCAACAGAAGACAGTCGGTGGTCGGTGCCACCAGGAAAGAGCGGGAGAAAAAAGTTTGGCACAGATTGTGCCAGAAACAGGAAGTGAAAAGGAAAAGGACAGTAGGAGGTGTAACAGTAGGAGGTGTAAAAATGTAACTGCTGAGTATTTTTAACCCTTTAGCGACCAATTTGTTTTTCTAGTTTCTACATTCAAGCTAACAAAGACCGTCTGTACACTGATGCAATGAAGCACGCTGAGAGCCAGGCAGCCAAAAGAACGACGCTGTAACATGCCGAAGCGTTCAAACCTAGTAGCAACCTCATATTGCTCACTGTTCAATTATTAGAACAATTCTCCCAAAGACCGTGAAAGGCGACCGAATAGTCCACTTGGTCGCTAAAGGGTTAAGCATGGTAAAATTGTATTTACTGAAAATGAGATATATGAGACTTTCGGTTCTATTCAAGACATGCATAATGTTTTACTTATATGTACTAGGGAAGTGTAAAGTTTTAGAGGACATGACGGGCAGTCAGAGAAACACGTCGGACAGTCAGAGAAACACGTCGGACAGTCAGAGAAACACGTCGGACAGTCAGAGAAA
>VCRD01000069.1:430923-449791 GCA_006783055.1 Trinorchestia longiramus | reverse complement strand
CTAGATGCTTTTCCCAAGAGAAGCCCTAAGTTTTTTTTACTTCTATGCATTACCTAGAATCTTAACCCCTGTACAGTAAGCAGCAACGTCGCAGCTGTACATACATCTACAGCTGCAGCATACAGCTGTAGAACTGCAGCTGTACAGATGTTTACATACGAAACCTCGTACAAGTGTTCTATTTTAGGAGACTCTGTCACACCAGCGTCAATCTTCTTGTCAGCTGTCAAGGGTGTTTGATAAATGAATAAATAAATGAATACGCCTCCTATTTTCATTAGTCTTTGAGATTTGCGAAGCAGGAGAAATAAATCTATTACCATGACTGTTTCCCAAAGCTGATCGGAATATGAAGGTCAAAGGAATACAATGGTTCAGAAATATTCACAGTACTCACAGATTGTCACACTGAGCTCTGACAGATTTTTCAAAGAAATTATAATGAATAAATTTTTATTTTTTGCGCCTGCCTGCAAAGCGAATCCATTTTTGTTGGACATTATTTTCACCTTCAAATGAACTTGTTCTCGGTTGTTGTATAAAATAATTACTAACACTAACATAGTAGAATTAGACACTTGTTTTTCGATATTATTGACTGATATCAACAACCCAGGCACCACTTAATGTGTAAGAGACACTTAAGTAGAAACTTCAAACTATAAAGATAGAATGAAATAGAATAAAATCAAACAATAAAATCAAATAGAACTCATCGTCGTCCTCATATATAAACCCAATACACTGAAGCGTCATTTCATGGAAATTTTCTCCACGCTTTTACAAAGTCATTCTATGACTTTAGCCCGCTTTGAATTGCATTACTGTCCATTAAATCGGCCCCAAAATTACAGCGAGTGCGGCTTAAACACATGCCTCAGAGATGAACACATGTAGCCCCTGATGTAACTAGTGCTTTTCTAAGGCATGTCCAGGCACTGAGGTAAATGCTTCTCTAACGCTTGCCATGATCGTCGCTCGTAAGAGAACTGATGTAAGGATATCAAATGTTTGCTCAGCTCTTGCGGTGTGTCTATTTTTCGCTGGAAGCTCATACAGCAATTGGAAACACAAGAGGTGAAGGGAAATAATTGCTTTCATTGGAGTAAATGAATTATCAATGCCCTAGCGGCGAGTAAAGGTCAGCTTTGTTAAATTAATTAGCTTAAAATGATGATCATTAAAGTTCTATGTGTATTTGAGAGCCATTATAAATGATCTTTATTAATTTTTGCAATAATTATGTCGATTGCTTCATTTACTCTTAATAATATTTTCCTGAAATACCATAAATATTAACTTTCAAGTCTTGAAATTTGCTCCATATATATTAGTTTTAACGATCAGATTTAAACTTCACTGGAGTAATAATTTTTATTGTAAAAGAAAAATAGTGACGAAACCTTTCCTTGTGATGAGGAAGTGTCTTAAGGAAGTATTTTATAGAAATTTTAAGGATAACGTCTCCTATCCCGCTGCCGACATGGTTGACGCGGCTAGAAATACGGCATGGGACTTGGGTAAACAACCGAATAATTATCAAAGTAATTATCCGACCCAAGAATGGGCCAGAAGGTTCGTTCCTATAGCCTCATTCTATTCTATTCTATCAAAATTTACAAGCTCCTGTACAAGCAACAAACATGCCAGGGATTCAATGACACTGACTGCGTCCAAGAGCAAGCAAGAAGTTAAGGCAAAAAGTTTGTTACGACTTTTAGGCTCAGGAAAGTCATTGGTTTCCAGTCGCAATGAATCCACAGAGCTCCATAAGAAAAATGACCGACAAGTCCGGAATCACAAAACAATCTGTAAGACAAGTGGTCACACGAGATCTAAGACACTCGTTTGTGGAAAAACGTGCGATATTTTATAGCCTGACAAATGCTTCACAAATAAAAAGGTTCTCGAGACTCAGAGCTTTTAGGCCTGTAAGCTAAAAAGTGTGTTATTTACAGTTGAACAAATTTTTGAAGTTAAAGAAGCCAAAATCATCAATCCTTGACTGAAATTCTTAGTCTTTTCCAGCAGATATTATTAATGTTCACCATCGTATAAATTCCACGCGTGTGAGTTGGACTTTTTCTACTGTCAAAACTGTGTTTGTGTTCGTCTCAACGAAGTCAAAAGCACGACTGAAATCTATGAAGAACTCATTCTGGAACCTATCGATCTGTGGACAATGGACCACTTGTCAATTAACAAGATGGCGGAACCAGTGGCTGCATTGTGACTCAGCCTTTCTCGTCCTATCCTCTGCCTTTCACATATTCCCTGACGCGTTCTGTTCTTCCTTACACCATTTATATCGTGCCTCGCATTCTCTTTTACACAGCTTCTACCTTCATGCATTTTGTGTTCCAATACTTCTTTATCTTTAAGACTTTCTTTACCTTAACCACACATCGTCTACATCATATATCTATCTCGCTAGATTTTCTGTCTTCAGTGACTACAATTTGCATACAAAGGTTCACTTCAAAAAGCTTCCATGGTCGACACTTCTCATATTTTCTCTTTCGGTGTGCAATCCACATATATAATAGACAGTGTATCTCCATCTCTCTCAGTGTGTATCCGTCCCGTTACTTCATATCTATTACTGAAAAAAATATTGAACTGAAATCAGAACGGGCATACATATATTATAAGCATTGTATTGTGGATACCAAAGGCGCCGGATTATTGTAAAATATGACATTTTTCCCCTGATTAGCCTTTTTCTACAACACTGTCATGTTCTCGGTAGATAAAATACAGAATGGAACTTCTGCATATATAAACGAAAAATATTAATTGAAAACGTAATAGTTCGTCGTAAATCTTTAACACGTTCGTTTATGTACTAATTTCAAATCAGCCAAATCTAAACCATGGAATTTTCACGGTACCTTTCTAGTTGACTATATCCTCAATATAATGTCTCCTCACAGTTTCATGTGTTCATCCCACCTCTCACGAAGCTCGAAAATTTTCTAACGGGTTTTGTGTACCTGCCCAATATTATTCTTCTAATTCACGTCAGTTCATCAGCAGTCACTGCAATGAAATAATTTGTGACTGAACAGCATGACTATCATGCCAATACTCACATTACCCCACGATAGCTGGACGGGAAATTATTTCTCATCATATTCTGTAATTGTAAAAAGTGCGTCGATAGCCTCTGGATTACCGACACCAATGTCACTAATACTTGTGTCACAGCATACAAAATGTGAATACCTTTTCCTACTGATTTATTGAAATCCATCTGAACGTTTATTTTGTTAAACTTTAGTGTTGTAGATATGACATTCAGGTCAGATTCTAGACATGTTTAGGCATTGGTGAATACTTCTTTGTATTGCAGATGATTCAAGGGTGTTTGGGTCGTCTGCCTTATGATTGAAGCAACCTGGAAGTCAATAGGAGTTCAAAGAACAGTATACTTTGCTCTGCCATGCATACAACACTGCAGTGTCTTTTCTGAAAATAACTAAAACCGTTTACATGAAAGTCAATATCATCATGAGCGTATGAACAATTGATTTTTTCGACGCTTGACACACTGAAATGTCTTTCACCATAAATTTGCATGCTCAAATGTGCAAGGAAATAGACCTCCTGACCATTAGAAGCTTCATTTAACTTCTCTGGACCAGTGAATTAATCTTCAGCCCATTACTTTATGACATAACTTCCATGTTCAGCTTCCATCTTCTGAATTAAAGTTTATTCTACTTCTTAATTCGTTCTCAGAATTATTTTGGACGATTTCGATTTAAACTGTAGATCACATTTTAGGAAATTTATTCTGGTCATCCTCTACTTTTTGCGTTCTCACACGAAAGAATTTATTCTGGTCATCATTTTTCAGGCGAGATAAATCCAGAAGCCTTGCATCTCCTGAGACATATAGATTTATTTTGGCATCTGATGGCAGCATCATCAGTCGTGGTTCTGCTCTTTATGTTCCCTACATCTGAGCTCTTTCTTTCCAGCAAATAAATCCACTGCAACGTTGCCTTATGAGAGATCGTAACTAAGATCAAGCTTCTGCATGAGACTGATTTATTTCTTTTTTATAACTTGTCATAAAAGCACAGCTCGCACTGCGCTAACATCGTGCATAAACTCACAGCTACATACTGCTTATCGCTTTGTATACTCCGGTTTTTATTTCCATTAACGTACCAAGAATATTCCATACTAAGTTACACGACTACATAATATATTTTCAGCTGTTAGATGTATAGGGCGACTTTGCAGTCCATGTTGCTTCACTCAAGTATGAGACTTATAAAATTTAGTTAACAATGGTGTATTGCCTGCGTTTCCTTGATTTACCAAACTACGCTTCCTGCCTCACCCTATACCTGCATATAGAAGTGGATATCGTGTTGTCTGTTCTTCTTTGATTCAAACGCGTTAGCATAGTTCGTCATGCCGTCTTCATTTTTTATGTACCACAATATTCATTGCTAAATTACCCAGTGTTACAAATCAGTATATTTAATCATCGTTACACTATCTTCATTCCATGGCCCACTAATTTTTCTGAACAATGAATCACCATTCGACATGGTGCCCTACTTCCCCGTTGATATTTCATCGCTATTTTTTACCCTACTTTTTAAATCGACTTCGTGGTAATCCAGAATTTTCGTTCGAGTAATTTTGTTGTGTAAATTTTAGAATCTATAGGTACGCTCATGAAATGAAATTTTCTTTGAATGATGTACGCATAGTGTACCCGCTGTAGATAAAAGCAAGTAAAATATTCATATCTAGCTCATGCTTAATATAATATTGCGCTTTTTACTTTTACAGACACCAATGAATCATTCTCAAGATACAAGACTATTGCTATATTGATTTGCAAGGTTCTTTCCTCGGTGTCATGTGTATTACTGAAAGTCTCCTCAGCATATAATTGATTACCAAGTCTATCTATCTACTTTCGTTGCGTCATATTTTTATTCAATATGAGAGTACATGTTAAATTACAGAGAATAAATTCTGTATAATTCTTTTGGTTTTGTGTATTTTGCAGTCAATGAGCCAATGCTTGAAACGTTCGCAATAAAATCTTAAATTTAGTTTTCTTTTTGATATCTGTCTTATGCATTGTTAATCATGAAGCTTATATTATTTTATTACGTACTTTGAAGCTGTAACATAACTCTTTATTCGCACGAAGTTCCGGCTTATGATACTTGATATCTGAAGTGAACTACAGGATTTGCTCAACTTAATTTTAGGACTGGAACAGCATCCGCATTTCTCGCTCTTCATATTAAACTTTCCGCCTCTTCCCCATTTCTCAGATCCTCGCGTTCCATCCTCTATCGCATCCAAATCCTCTAGTCAATGGACCCCTAAACCGAAGTCGTTGGCAGGCTTTACGAGACGTAGTGACATTCTTGAATGCCCAGGCAGTCAATTACGACTGAAGCTTCCCAAATATGTGTCAAAAGCTACTGCAGGAAGGTCATCTGCGACGGAAAGTGTGAGAAGAATTCTAACGAGGGAAAGATGCTGTGCGACTGCGATATTTACCAAAGAAAGACCTGCATCAAGTTCTTGTTATTTCCTCGATGCTGATTTCCTTGAAAATTGTTCAGCCTAATAATGATATGAAATTGGTACATGAACCAAGGTGTAAAAATACAAAGGAGGTTGCCAGTGTTGAAGTACATGAATGTTCTAATGACAATGTGTTTATGAGGTTTTGCGTACAAGTTTTTAATGTCATCACCCAAGCTCAGTTCCATTGTTTATTCAATAAATGGATGTATACCGAGTCAGCATTATAGCGTGAACAGAAATGAAGTTTTGCACACATCAAGAAAGTAATATTCAAATGATAGTTATGAATTTTAGCATAGTCGGTATAGCAAATTAAAGATCTAATATAACTGTTAAGCAGCTGAAGATTGTAATCATAGATGCTTAAACTGGCGTATAATATATATATATATATATATATATATATATATATATATATATATATATATATATATATATATATATATATATATATGTATATATATCGTTAAAATACTAATGCAGGAAAAAATACCGCTGGAGTGAAGATTTCTTCTTGACCGTTGCTTCGAAAAATAACTACAATAGTGATATGACAATGCATGTTATTTTACATCATGTACACATATCATTGAGTGTAGATCATTTACTTATCATGCAAATTTGATTCGAGCTGCATTCACAAGTGAAAACAAAAATCCAAATAAATCATTAAAATCCGTTCCCAAAAATCAACTAGGAACATTGAGTGACATTTTAAGCCCCTTCTCAAGCTAGTATATGAGTAATAACTGTTCATATAACTTTTAGTTGCTGTAATAACGATTGTCAGAGCAGTTGAATAGCAGCAATGATATACAGCTTTGATGTGTTTTGAAAATTCCACCGAAGGAAGACGCAGTACAAAGCGAGGGATCGGTTCTAAGCTCTGCTGTTGAAGTCATTGAAAATGTAAAGGACATGAATTTTAGAGCAGGCGTCGCAGGGACGTTCTGAGGCACAACTAGACATGGTGATGTTCCAGCCATAAGAATTTTGGCTTCCGATCGGAAGAATAAGATTGACGTCATTTGAATGCTTGATGCGATCTTCTCTGCAGTGATGTATCAGTAAAAAGTGACCGCCTAGTGAAATGAGACTGCTGGGATGAAAAGTTTTTGTTCCAATTCATGTAATTTATTGAAGATTTTGACATGAATATCGATAAGAAAAAACGTACAGGTTATTTTGCCAGTTGGATCTGGTCAAGTCAATATTTCAAACCAAAGTTAAATTTTTCTAAGTTTACCAGCCAGATAAAGGGTTAGAGAACTTTGATGTGCTACGCTTCAGAGATGATTGATTAATCAACTGAACGAACATAAGAAATCGGCTATAAAAATTAAGATTTTAACATTAGTGACTTAAAATGATCAAGATGACTGTCAACCCACACCATTATACATCAAAGTGTTCTAATATATTCTGGTCTCTTCGCTGTATTCAGTGTCTTTTTGGACGTTGTTTCCAAAAGTGTCTGACGCTTAGCAGTACCCAGCTTTTTCTGTCGGTTATGCCTTACAGTATCCAAATGCTCTTCAGTATTCAGCACACAAAGCTTTTTGGATATCGTATATCTTTACAAAATCCAATTTCTCAATAGATTCATTACTCAGTTATTCAACACTTTGTGACTCATTATTTCTTGATTCATTACTCAGTGGGTCAATACTTCATGATTCATTTCTTTACGATTACTTATTTCGTGATTAATTACTTCTTTATTCATCACTACGTGAAGTTTCCTCAGTAGTCGCAGTATTTTCCCATTTGCTGCCTACAAAAGTGAGCTATTGTTATTGTTCATATTTTATTATTTTGTTAGACGATAATTATATCAAAATTAGGTATATCATAAGCAAATTACTAATTTTTCGAACGTACGCTAGTTTTCTATATCCATGAAAAAATTTTACAGTGTCACTGTTTCGTTATCCATAAGTCGGTATGCAGGTCGGTCCTGTGTGGATCTTTGTTAAATTGCTCAGAGTCATGGTAGTCGTTGTTGAAATTTACTCTTGAGTGCACGTGGTAGTGAAATATGATATAAATTTCTTATTCATTAATACAATTCGGTCATGCTTTGGCATAATGCAGGTAATAACTGTTGATGCTGCATATGAAGTGCGTGCATTAGAGCCAGCACTGTTAACATTGCAAGGCTGATATTTGGATGAGACAATTGAACTCTTTCAGTAAAACAGATGCCGCTATGCACGAATAGCAACATTGAAGAGCATGAAGTTAAATTGAAAGGGATGAAAGAGGGGTGACCCTAGAGCAGAAAATCATAAAAAATGTCAACTTCAAGTAAATTAAAACAATTTCATCGAGACTTGAGTAATTAATCTATACAGAGTGTTCAAAAATTAACGCTTAAACTTTTAGAGCACAGTTTTCTTAAACAAACAAATGTAAACAATGCAACGGAAAGAAAATATTAGTTAAATATAGTGTAATGTTGTAAACGACCAATCGTTACAAATTGACACATTTCATTCAATGTGTACTGTCTGTGTCGATACTAAGCTGTACACGCTTAAAAAATCGCCTACACGAATCACTGATGACTCTTTGAGGGATTTCAACCAATTCCTTTTTGAGCCATGAATTCAGTGCTTCAAATTTTATTAATGCCTTGCTAAAACCTTACCCTCCAGTGTGGACTAGATGCAGTAATCCAGAGGATTCAGGTCTGAAGATGATGAAGACCATTCACCTTTCGAAATGAAATGGGAAAAGTTGGATGTGTTTTCTTAGCCTTGTGTGAGGATGCCGAGTCTTGCTGAAGTGATCACTGGTGTTTTCTTAAAATTATTTTCAGCCCTCCGCAACAGTGACCGCAAATATGTTGTTGAGGTAATTGTTTCGGGTAATTTTAAGCCATTTTTCTACGAAAACTAATGGACTTGTTCTAGCTTTAGTAATTTCGGCTCAAACCATCACTGACATCACTTCTTGTCTACGAACGACTACCTGGGTGTCAATCTCGCAAGTCCCAGACCAAACTCGATCAGTTTTGATGTTGCATTTCTGCTGGATAGCAAATTACCTTTAACCACTGAACACGAGGTGTGATATTGTACTTTCGCAGATATGAAAGAGAAGAATTTTAACCTCTTGCAAGACGTTTGTTCACAGTTTTTGCGGATAAAAGCTGTTTCTTGGGATGTTTGTAGTGAGGTCTTCACGTCTTCGTGCAGAATGGTGGACATGGTTTCGACGGATGCATTTTTCTATTTGCCAGATTTAAGGTAAAACATTTAATAATTAAGGTTTCAGTATCATTAGTTGAAAATTTTCTCGTCTTACGTAACTTTTAAGTAACTATTCATTTGTCTTAACCTTTAATTGTAAGAAATATTACACTGGGAAAATACATGATTTCGTTAATGTACAAAAACTCAAAGTAAAATGAAATCTTAGAGTTACTGATTGACTTATTTAAATGTAACGATAATTATGAAACACCCAGTATACATACAATATGCATGGTGATTTTACGCAATCATTTCTTCAAGTCCTAAATTGTGAAGCTGAATCACATTAAGTCTTTCATGAAAGAAATTGCTTCTTATCCACGAACATTCATAATTGCTCTTTTGCAGGCACCGTTGCAGGAAACTAAAGCACAAGAGTTTCAGTTAGTAAATGTACGTAAGATGCTCGAGTTCAGTCAGTCAGTAAATGTTCCACGTTATTTATATTAACCGTCACTTAGTAAATGCTACACGTTATATATACTGTCAGTCGGTGAATGTTACATGTCACAGTAAACGTGTGGAATCTTCACATCGAATATTTGAAGTTGCAGAAAACAGACCAGGTCATTTCTTCTAGTGTTCATTCTAGAAAGGAAGAGAAATAGTACCGCCTTAACTCACATAAAACTTCCAAAAGTATGACTCCATTTATTTATATTTTCAGGCTCTTAGTTATTGTGAGATACCATCGGCTCCATGATTTACTGAATTGCTTGCTGCAAATTTTATTGTTCTACTTATACGTAACTTGCATTTATACTCGTACTTTATGCTCTTGGGTGTCTCGGAGGTAAATCTTCCTACTGATGCACTAACTTTCACTGAAGATAGTATTTCCTTTATTCAAACTGCCCGCAATGACCGCAGCGCAGAGCAATTCATTTCACTCTACTCTTCAGTCTCTGTCAGCATCCATAAATTCAACCCATACACAAGATTTTTTGAGTCTACTGCATTATTCTATGTGCGACGCTTCAACCCGTCTGACACTGAGTTGATCTCTGCCCTGATGATATCCTTGCGGTTGTGTTCACTAACCACATTTTTCGAGTTACTGCACTGGTATTCAACTTGGAACTTCTGCTAAATTATGAGTTATTCCATATGGGAGTCTTTTTACCATTCATTTTCTATAAACATCAGAAATTGACCTTCCAAATTATAATTACTTTAAAGTTCCAATTGTTATGAAAAGTTGCATTTTACTGTGACAGAATCATTCTGAAAATGAATGGTTAAATTAAAGCAAAATTGAAAACAAACCTCCCAGTGAAACCATGTCGGAGTTTTTTTTTCTGTGCAACGACGTAGTTGAATAAAGACACGAGAGAAACCTGCTGCCAAACCAGCGTGCAGAATAAACAAAGGGAATGTTAATTTATTTTCATTGCATTTATTTTTATTAACTCCTACAGTAGTTCACAAACATAAATATTTATTTTCGTTCTCCAGCGTTTACATGTATTTATACTGCAGATATATACGATACCAGAAAATATCAACGAACAAGAGCAGCTTTTTTCAACTTCCGATGGGCTACAAAAATGGCAAATTTACTCAACATTGTGAATTTATTACCAAAAATACTGTAAAGTCTTACTTATTTTTCTACGCAATCGTCAAAACAGATACAGCACATTTGGCAGGAGCATCGGTCGTAGCTGCCATGTTTAATTGCCTGTACTTCTAACAACAGCATCGTATCCGTTTTTGCGATTACGTAGAGAAATAAATAAGACCCTGTTGTACTTTTGGTAGTAAAGTTAGTATTTTATGTTAATTTGTCTTGTTTATAACCCATCGGAGGTTGAAAACAACAGCCTACGCAATACAAAGATTACCTTGCATCCTTCCCTTTTTACCCATCCACCTTATGAAGAGTACATATTTGACCGACATTAGTAAAATTAGGATGCCGGGAACTGTGTAAAAACAAACTATTCTATATTATTTATTCTTTTACAAGCCAGGACCGATTTACGTGCCTCAGACGAAGGTAATGGAGGTTATTAAATATGTGCGGACCGTGAACCCACATACCTCCACAGTCACGTGATTTACATGTGTATCCTGCGTGCTTTAGCAGGGACTCCTGTGTTGTATTCACGTGAAGTGTCACGTGTCACACGCGTCATTCAAGTCTGTGGGACGTTTTGTTTTCGTTTTTACGTATCCATGTGTGATTGATGCGTATATTCGTACCAGAATGGAATTATGCTCACAAATAGCCTGTGTTTATTCACCTTACACCAGTTTTGTAAGTGTGCTTTTCTGTAGTACACTGTTTTGTGTGTTTTATGCATATCAAAAATTCACGTCACAAGTCCTCTGTCTTGAACATAAGTGACATTTATTCGTGCAGGTAATTTGCACTCGTCCGAAGCAGTCATACAATATTTTAGTAGAATTTTTTGTTCTAGGTGTATATGTATTAATACGTGTAAATCAAAACGTGATAATCACCAATGAATGAACTATAGTGGGTCAAATAAGGACTCGAATGTAATACACAAATTGCATTTAATGGAAAGAGCCAATTTGACAACTCTCAGAATGCCATAAAATTTGCAAAAATTTATGTTTACATAAACTAAATTAACTAAAGTGACGGATTCACAAAAGGACCGTGAGTTTCTAAAAGTAATGTTTAGGACTCTTTTAAATGCCATATAAAAGCAAATCGTTCGCTGGTATATATAAAATTTTTAAACTTCACTTTCACAGCGAAACTAATTTTTACATATAGAAACTGAGACACCATTGTCTAATTCTTCAACCTCTACAAGTATCGTAAATTGGAAGGTTGCCATTCTTCCATTAAAATCTTATTTTTTTCGTAAGTAACAAGCTAGGCCATGCAAGAACTTTGAGCCGATATGTGACGAACCACTCAGTTATTTGCCTTGACGTGTATTTTGGATCATTATCTTGTTGGGATACCAAATGTTATTTCGCATTGAGGCTTATTTTGAAGTTGCAAATATAATTTTCGCAAAGTTTTCTGGTACACTTACAATGTCATTGGTCGTTTTATGATGTAAAGAATTTTTGTAAGGAATTTCCCCAATGCAATCTCAATTCATAAGACCATAGAATTTTATCGAAATAATTATTTTCTTTGGTTACAGATTTTGAAACAAACTTTGTACGAGCTACAAGGTGTTGATGTTTTTGGGACTGGAAACAGAAATTAGGAGATTGATGAAATTTGATCAAATAAAATTCTGCTGAGAAAAGATACCGCAGAGGAAAGTGATACATGCATGCTTAGTTCTGAAGCCTAGCCGTAATTCAGCCCTGATATACAGTATTTATTCATGCATAAAAATCATTCAAACCTACGGCATATATGGGTATAGATATGGACACTCGAACACGTAGATGCCGTGTATGCATATGTATGCTTGAACACTTGAAGACCTGGCAAGCTCACGGTATTGTGTTGTTTATGCTGCAGAATTCTACATTGGTGATGTCATGCTGATGTTGCTTAAATATGCTGTTAGAATACTAATGTTTCATTACTTATGCTGAACTAATGATGTGAGTGTAATGAGACTGCACTAATGATGCTATTCAAATGATACTACACTAATGATGCTATTCTAATGACGCTACACTAACGATGCTATTTTAATGATGCTACAAAACTCATAACAGACAAATGAGGCCACACGAGTGATGTTATGTATGCGATGCTTGAATAATTATGTGCCATTCTTTCTATGATATCTTTGTCAGCCAACGAGCGTTTTAACTCACCGTTCCAAAATGAATAAAGTTTAAATACAAATAAGAAACTTAAGCCTTTCTATCGTAATTGTAAGTGCGTCTTTATGAGTCCATGTTAATCAACAACTTGTCACGAGATGATTATTTGATGGAGCGAAGTCCGTGGAATGTGGAAGATGACGAATAATTTCACAGACTTATTCTTCCTAGGAACTGCGGGGAATTTAATGAAGACACGTCAGAGTGTAGTGAGAGACTCTGCTCACTGACCCAGAGCAGGCGGAATTTTATCTGACTTTATACACGGACCATATTTGGTAAGACTTCAGGTCTCTTATTGTACTGTGATAATTCTTCAGGTCTTTAATAACAATCAGTGACTGCAATTTTTTTTAAATTAGGGGGGATCGATGATTCTACGAAGGCAGTGTGAAAATAGAAAAACTAAAGCCAATTGAAAACAAAGCTCCACGTACCTACTTTGTATTTCCTATTTAATTGTTGGAAAATTCTGAAGAAGATGATAACTCAGGAGCTCAGTGAACATTTTGAATATTGCATGGAAGTTCTTCGTTATTAATCCACAAAATGCCTTGCAGTGACAATGAAAGTGTCATTGAATGAGGCTGGTAAGACTGCTGAGCGCTCAAGCAACATTCAAAAAGAAAATATAAAATTGTGAGAACATTTTTTTATACAGTGAGATTTTCATTGATTCAATTATCCGAAACCTTAACGTGGTTCATGTACGATCTTCAACCTAAAAATAGAGAAAGCGAAGCGCATTTACGAGTCCTTTGTTCACATACATTCTCTCAACAGCTTCTATTGTTTACGATGCAAGAATCTCAAGCTCTGGCAGGTTTCAAGCAGCCTGCGAATTCTCGACGGTTGCACTTAATGAGTTTCTTCATTCTTTTCAGTCTCCTCATCGTAATTTCAGAACACGTTGCGCTTCATTTTTTACATATTCGTACCCTGTACTCGAAGCGCTCGTTAGACTCGTATGTTGTCTTATTTATGTGCTGGTAAATCAAGTCTAGATACCCATAACAAAAATTGTCGCCTGTTCAATATGTCCGCGAGTGTGGCTCTCTTTATCGTGTCTAAGAACACTATATCGTAGCGAAGTTTATTAAAAGAATCTGTAGTTAAAGTCTAAGCTTGAACTTGGCTTTCGATTTTATATCAATGTGAGACCAGTTCTGATGTTATTCGAGTATCAGCAACATGTAAATAGGAAGAAACACACATGTAACAAACAATTAACTATTCGCTCAAAGATTAAGTAATCTGTAACATCAAAGGGTGGTTTACTTTGACATAATCTTTAGGTCACGCCATTAGTTGAGCTTCAAGAGTCGTCTTTCAGGAAGATAATAAGGGAATCTTTTAGCCCCCTACATCTACAGCGAGTGATGATTCAGGTCCGCCATTGTTAGCTCACACCTAAGTGCTCATTAACGATGCAAGTTGGAGTGCACGAAGAGCTCCTAAGGAAGCAAGGATGTGTTTGTATAAGAGCTCTAATCTGTCGATAATCATGTTAGTAGGCCATCATCAGTCATTAACAGACAACTTAGTTCCGCGGTAATGAAGTGAAACTGTTGAAAATCCACATGATGTGTATCAGAGTAATGTTTATTGGTCGAATTTATCCCCACAATCTTGACGACTCTCATGCAGTTTTCATTGAATGCAGTCTGTGTTGTGGTCTACAGTCTTGACTAAAGAAATAATGTAAACTGGTTTACCCTGAAGAGTTCCAGCATTTCTGAGGTTGTGGACTGAAAAATACACTTGCCTCCCTTGGAGTGAGCGTTAGCTTAGCAGCTGTGTGCGATCTGGAACATCGCTTCCATGTAGTTTTGAACATAATTAGTTTGTAATTTTGGCCATAATTACAGGGTGTCTCAAAAAAATGTACTCACCCCTTAACCGTTGCTAACATGCTGTCTTCTTTGTGTTGCAGGTGTGAGGTTCGAACCTTTGTGAACATGATTAAATATGATTAAAGAATCATGTTCGCAAAGGTTCAAACCTCACACCTGCAACACAAAGAAGACAGCATGTTAGCAACGGTTAAAGGGTGAGTACATTTTTTTGAGACACCCTGTATTTTGCGTAATTAAAACCATCAATCCAGGATTCAAGGCTCTAAACCTGACTAGCGGATACTCTCAATGCACCAGCATGTAAAAATATTTTCAACTTTGGGGAAAAATTAGCAGAGTTTTTTATGATCGAGAGTCATAAATTCTATAGTAGCTGGTATAGTGAATAGATTATATGTTTAAGAACCAAAATGATGCATAGGTTTTATTCATGGTAATACTGTTTTTACGTACGAACTACAGGCAAAGAGATTAAAGTCATTTTTATGTTCATTCACATGGAAAAAATAGGGAATATACCGTTTTCAGATATCCTTATGACAACTACTTGAACAAGAACATCTCTATTTTCGGCTCATGACTTGGAGTGAGAAACGGTAAAATTCCTTCGTCCATTTGCTTCAGCCAGGAGATAATGTTCAGAGTAAGTGGTTTCTGATTACGCACCTAAAGCGTAATGTATGCGTAATGAAGTTGTTGAAGCTGAGTGGGAGTATAGGGTATGGTGGAATAATCTTACAGGAACATTAAGCCTGTACGTGCTATTCTAAGTGTGCCTCACTCAGCCTCTAAGTAACAGTAGATGGTAAGATCATAGTTTAAATTCTAGAAGATATCTGACTGCCTGGTTGACGGTTTCGAGAATGTTTTTCCAGCCTTTATATTAAAAGGCTATCAACAACTGAGTGTAGCCGTAATACTCAGCAATCATTCGTAATTACCAAGAGTTAATTTGTGACTATGAGATAATCACAATGAAATAACCAGGCAATCGGGTAAGAATTCAGATAATGACAATCACGTTTTAGTTAATAACTTGACATCGTGATGTTTACGTTGGAATTTCTCCTTAGAAGAAAGAGTAACCGTTTTGAGAAAAAATTGTACAGCGGAAGAGTCTTCTCAGACCTTTAGCTGCCGTTCTTTCTCTACCGACGGTATGGAGTTGCAGAGTTATCCGCTTTAACAAATATCAGGAAAACACGAGCGATACAAGAGACACATACTATGAATAATTACCACCATTCACCTGAAAATCAATGTTAGTCACTTATCAATGAGGATTGAAAGTAGAATAATAAAATACGACATCCTGCATTTTTTCCTGTATCTTCAGGGTCGAATGATACGACTATATAACCAGCAGAATGAGTGGCTTTTCAATTCTGAAGTTCTTGAGATCAAACTGATGATTAAATAAGCGCACCAGAAACAGCTTGTCTAACAACTTGGCACTTGTGCTCAAGCTTCAGGTCATAGAAGCCGAGGCGAATTTCTGCGCGAGTTTGACTCTGTAAGTAACATGTGTTCCCTCAAAAACTAAGGAAAATAATCGCAGGTAACCAGTCGATCATCAGAGAACCGTAAAGTTATTCATTGATCGCAACTACTATTATTATTTGGAGTTAATCAAGTAACAAATTCTTTGATATAATAATTAGTCCACACGTCTTTCGCTCTAAGTTAGATGGGTGTCGATTTAATGAGATTACATTATGAGCACTGTAGAAGACAGGCTGATGATGAGTTCAAATCAGTGGTTAAATAAATCCTCCCTCATATTTCTACCTTTATTTCAGGAAGGTAACTATTATACACATGTGGCCACAGAGCTCATTACCTAGTGTTTACCTCCAGTAATTTGTTGAAGTTTTTTCTTACTCGGATTCCCTATGCCTGCCGACTTCTGGTTGGGATAAAACATGAAATTTCCAACTTTGACTATGGCTCTTGATGCTTTCATTGGCCCACTCTAACTTCCTGTCTGAGGGCCATTAAACACCTCTTTCTTTGGCGTGCAAAGATCTTATTAAAACTCAAGCCCTAGATGTTCTCATGTGGCTATAACTTTTCCTTTCCTTATATATAAAACTGAACATGAATTGTAGGGTCACATTCCCTTAAATTTGTAAAGTTTCGTAATTCAAGTTGAGTTAATGCGAAATTTAGAGGTATATGTATGGCTTGAAAAATTATAAAGCATTTCCATCGTATCCAAATCAGAAGTACGATTCTAAAACAGATTCTGTCTCTGTTGCTTTGATGTACCGACTTGGTTTCTGATAAGGGTTTCTTGAATGAAAAATTTTTGTGAAAAGATACGGTTAATTATTAGTTCGATGCGTTAAATACTGATTTGCAACTCAAGAATTTTTACAGTGGATTCCCACACTGATATTTTTGAGCTGCTACTTTTGCGGCAGCCATGCATTAATAGTTGGCTGTTCCTGCCACCAGTAACAGTAACAAATACCTACTGCCTTTTAAGCCACTCAGAAGCAGCCTCCCAGGTGCAACAGATGACCTCTGTCACGACTAAGCGTTCATTTTAAATGATATATGAGGAGGAACATGACTCAGTATGCCAACCTGTTTAAAATGAAAGTTGAAAATAAGCATCGAACATAGCGTTTTTTTCTGAATAGAAGATACACGCACAGTAACACCCTCCAATGCTAAAATATGCTAACACTTGTGAGATGACAGCTCGTTGTCGGTCATTACCATCGCGTTTTCTGAAGGCGATAAAGGTTAAGATAAGCAGTCACCCCGCATGTTCTTCAACACTTTGTTCAGGTTGCCAAAGCCTCCTGCGTTGCCGCCATTTCGTAAAAGCATTTGGCAACATAGTAGACCAGCAACTTCAGGAAGTATATTAAGCCTTTTGAGTTAACGAAATTCAGTTATTATTCATGCTATATCCAGTACACGCTTTTTTACAGTAAGTACAAGCATGAAATGAGTTTAAGAATTCATATTTTCTGAACGCTGGTTGGGTTCCAGATAGTCATGTTTTCTTATGAACACAGATTTGAATAACTAACATTTTTATTCTACTTCTGGTACATTATCCAGTAATTCACCAAACATTCATCAGTACACGTTATTTTCTAGGAAAGACAAATTTCTCCCTAAACCATATGCTCATTTCCGTAACATTTACGCCTGATACCATAACTATGATTAAAATATATCGTACGACGTACTCTCTTGAAGCCTATTAACTTCATTACATGCTATATTTTGAGCCACCATTCACAGTGTACTGATAACAACTCTGTTACAATCGCACTTCCTCTCATAAGGAAAATCAGTTCACCATAAGCAAACCAGAATGAGCTCTCAGATTATTATGATCATCTATCAGATGCAGAGTACATGAAGGAAAAGACGTGACTCATTCAGTGTTCATCAACAGGATCTGGATGACTAAGAGTTCATTGGACTATGACATCAGCAACTTGGAGGTGCAGTTCATAGCTTGTTTTACCCCGTGCTTCAGTTTCTGCCCTCATTCTCTAATGTGACCAGGAAGTCCTCAAATGTTACCAGGAAGTTTACAAATATGACCAGGAAGTCCACAAATGTAACCAGGAAATCCACAAAAGAGACCAAGACGTTCACAAATGTGACCAGGACGTTCACAAATGTGACCTGGAAGTCCACATTCTCGCCGAACGAACAAGAGTCGCTTTCGTTTTTTCTAAGACAAGCGTCAAAGCACTCAATTTATCCCACAATATAATAATACACAGTTTGATGCATGATTGCTTGCTTGCTTGCTTCGTCCGTCTTTCTGTCACGCTCGTAAGGATTTAGATAGGAAGATATTCGGTAGGGTATACATGTATTGTAAGCATTGAATTGTGGATACCAAAGGCACATCCTTCAATGTGGAAACTCCTTCGCCAAGCCCGTGTCGACTGGAAAATTAACGGAAAAAATTCAGGAAAATGAACGTGAATTTTTCATGTGTGGGTCTACTAGACTTTTGTATAATAGCTGAAATAAGGTAAAAAATCTTACGAGGATACTTTGTACAACTGCTCTTCGTAACGTTTCGTCACATAAATTTAATTGTCGTTTTAGAGAGTTGATGTTTAATTTTAGAGACTCCAAATCGCACATGTTTTGTTGCAAATTGAAAAAACTTAGTGATTGAGGTCAGTTTTCCAATTAACAAGCCTTACCACCCATGAATTTCATTGCACCTAAGATACAATATACAGTGTGTCTCAAAAAAATATCCTCACCCTTTAACCGTTGCTAACATGCTGTCTTCTTTGTGTTGCAGGTGTGAGGTTCGAACCTTTGCGAACATGATTAAATGTGATTAAAGAATCATGTTCGCAAAGGTTCGAACCTCACACCTGCAACACAAAGAAGACAGCATGTTAGCAACGGTTAAAG
>VCRD01000069.1:409295-430801 GCA_006783055.1 Trinorchestia longiramus | reverse complement strand
CGCATACTCGCACACTAACCGCATACTCGCACACTAACCGCATACTCGCACACTAACACGCATACTCGCACACTAACCGCATACTCGCACACTAACATGCATACTCGCACACTAACAAGCATACTCGTACACTAACAAGCATACTCGTACACTAACAAGCATACTCGTACAATAACTTCGATACTCCCCATAGTTAGATTTTAGCTAGAAAAACTGTACTCTCCATCAAAGAAAAATTTATACTGCATGAACATCAACCTTTTGTTCGGTTAAATTTAAGTCACAAGCTTTGTGAATCGCAATAACAGATGTAGGCATTCTAGCAGGAAATAGTAGTCAGCTTGGCATGCAAATTAAACTTGTCTTTGGAGATATAGGAGATACATTGAGGTAAAATAATGTTGAATCAATGGGTACTATGCACAGCACATAATTTTTTTCCGTTTTCAAATTGCTCGCTTAATAGAAACTACAGGGTGTCTCAAAAAAATGTACTCACCCTTTAACCGTTGCTAACATGCTGTCTTCTTTGTGTTGCAGGTGTGAGGTTCGAACCTTTGCGAACACGATTAAATGTGATTAAAGAATCATGTTCGCAAAGGTTTGAACCTCACACCTGCAACACAAAGAAGACAGCATGTTAGCAACGGTTAAAGGGCGAGTACATTTTTTTGAGACACCCTGTATTTCACGCTTGTTCGCTCTCTTCTAACTTTTAATAATTCTCGATCTCATCGCAACACAAGTATCTCAGTTCATGGTCTCATCAATGCTCTCTTTGTTATCTTCGCTCGTTCAAACTATCATTTAATTCATTTAAGAAGCATGCCACTATTTTCTCATTAAATCTAAATACAACAAGAATTGAAAGCCTCTTAGAGTTTGAAGTACAACCACTTTTGATGTTTTTCCTCACAGTAAAAAAATATGAATTCATATAAAAGCCTCATCTTGTTGCGTCACTCTCGCATAGTAAGTGAAGAAGAAAACAAGAATTAAAACTATGAATTCAAATAAAAGCCTCAACTTGTTGCGTCGCTCTCGCATAGTAAGTGAAGAAGAAAACAAGAATTAAAACTATGAATTCATATAAAAGCCTCAACTTGTTGCGTCGCTCTCGCATAGTAAGTGAAGAAGAAAACAAGAATTAAAACTATGAATTCATATAAAAGCCTCAACTTGTTGCGTCACTCTCGCATAGTAAGTGAAGAAGAAAACATGAATTAAAACTATGAATTCATATAAAAGCCTCAACTTGTTGCGTCGCTCTCGCATAGTAAGTGAAGAAGAAAACAAGAATTAAAACTATGAATTCATATAAAAGCCTCAACTTGTTGCGTCGCTCTCGCGACGTAAATGAAGAAGAAAACAAGAATTAGGTTAATGTGCTGCACAACTCTTATGGATTTGCTGCTGACGCACAACGGGTTTTTCATAACACTATTCAGGATCAGTTTACAGAAGCAGTTTGGCAGACACTCCTCCTCTACACGATTGTAGTGGGCGATGATCCACGTCACTGGCTCCACCCAAGATGCAGGAATGCACACTCAGATCTTTCAAAAATTATGCATATGGATCGAATTTCCAGCCCGTGTAATTTTATCGCTGCATTAGGTTAGGTCAAAACAGTTTTCATAATTCAGGACTCAGGTCATAGCGTTCTCATGTAACATCAGTTCTCAGGTATTAGTCCTCAGGATAAATTAGCTTGCATCGTCAATTATCGAGGTCATGAAATGAGTGATTATGACGATAATATTTTTAACTTCTGGCTATTAGTTTGTGTCTGGTTACCTTTAATCTCACGGTTGAACATAGATTTAACTCATTTCTTGAATAAAAGTTTAAGCCAAAATGGTCGCACTGGACTGAGTCTATAGCACAAATTGACAATAATTATTGTCAAACTTCTATGGAATATCTACGTTACAGTGCTAGTATTTTAATATTCGTTATTAAAGAAAATGAGCTTGAGTGAAAGCAGTTGAGAATAGGACTGTAATTACACTCTATCCTTTCATCGCATCAGAAAAAGTAACTATCGCTTGTAAATGGCATATTGTTATATTATTCACATCAAAAAGTAACAATGTCCTGCGATAGAAAAATTGTTATAGTCAAAGTCATAGCTATGGCAGTCTAAAGTAATTTTTGCCATGGCAATAAAACTATGAAGTAACAATTAAAATGTTTTCTGCGAATACACCCATCAATAAAATATAAATATACCACTAACTAAGGACGTATTTATCGCAGTTAGCGCAGGAATCTCTGATTTGCGAGGGTAAACAATGGAGTCTGTAATCCGACGTCGGTGCGTCCGCAAAATACTTGAAACTTTGATCGCTTTGTTTTCGTGCAATGAATTCACTCAAAGAGACTCTACATTCAGCGATAAATTAAACTTCATACGAATTATTTTCCTCTTATTCAAGTTTTGTGTTGCAAAATAAAGCCGTAAACTGAAAATTTAAAAAAATCGTAGCAATATGAAGTAAAATATTGCAGGTAAACGAACCATAATATTATTGCGTTGAGCGAACTGATTTGTTGACCTCAGCGTGAAATAATTTCCTTTATGAATATAATTCACTGCATTCTCAATTACTGGAGTACGCATACGAGTCGTTATTTCTATAAACACATATATTAAATTCAAATTCATAAAATCTAGGTATACTCAGATGTTAATCTCACTTTTACGTATATTGTATGTTAAAATAATTATCACATTTTGTATCATAATGAACTCGAACACAATTTTCTTGTAATGTTTGAGCCAACATTTTAAACGTAAGCTAAACGTTTGACCAATAAAAATTATTATTTAATTTGAAATCATGTTCAGAATCTCCCTGGGTAACGGAATGAAAAAAATCTTACGACCAATAGTTTTCTTTCATAAGATATCCAGACAAGCGCAACCTTAAATGGAGGACATTAGTACGAACTATTTACATGCTCCAAAAACTGAGCTGCTCTTCGACGTAAATTAACTCTACGTCATCGTGAAAGTAAATGTCGCTTACAGTATACATATCGAGGGATCGGTTTAATATTACTGCACAAGTATGTTACGGTATGTTACAAACCTGCGTCATAGGCGTGCAATTATTCTTTTTATTTAGTTTTTATTCTCAGTCACAGAAATTTAGCTTGGTTCTAGTTCAATATGTGCAGCAAAGTGCACGGTGGTGAGACTAGTTCTTTATTTAGTGGTATTCGCCTTGCTCGGGCACGAGGTGTATTTTGAGACGCAGCCTCTGTCTACAATGCAATACATAGCGCCACTGTAGCACGTCTGTGGTTGTTGCAGTCTGTGTGTATACCACGAACTGTGTGGTTGTTGCAGTCTGTTTGTATACCACGAACTGTGTGGTTGTTGCAGTCTGTTTATACCAGAACTGTGTGGTTGTTGCAGCCTGTGTGTACATCACGAACTGTGTGGTTGTTGCAGTCTGTTTGTATACCACGAACTCTGTGGTTGTTGCAGTCTGTGTATACCACGAACTCTGTGGTTGTTGCAGTCTGTGTATACCACGAACTCTGTGGTTGTTGCAGTCTGTGTGTCTATCACAAACTGCTGTGTGGCTGTTACAGTCTGTGTGTATACCACGAACTGTGTGGTTGTTGCATTCACTTGTGATGTTGCCACTAATATAGCAATTTTTCGAGCCATCAGAACATACACAACTGGGTAAAAGCAAGAAGTTGTTGCAGTCTATGTTACTAGAATAGCTGTGTGTGTAGAGCTGCATTCAACAATGTAGTCGATGGAATAGCTACGGTGTTAGGAATTGTTGCAGTGTATGCGTCGTTATAAGTCAAGAGCATACTACATGTAGCAGACACAGTGTATAAATTATCGCCTCGTGTACAATAGAAGCACATTATGTAAAAATACGAGTGCCTAGTCCAAAATACGAGCTCTAACACCGTACATCTTATCAAATATAGTTGATTCGTTTTTGTTATGATATACAACCAGAAGATGGGTTCCAATTCGCATGACTGTCCATTGGTTATAACAACCATTATAAAAAATCACCACAGGATATTGTCCAATGGATATAACAACCATTATAAAAAAATCACCGCCGGATATTGTCCATTGGTTAAAACAACAATTACAAAGAACTGCCACATGGTATTCAGTATTGAAACCCTGTTGGTTTTCAGGACTGTGGAGGCCATTGTGGAAATGAGAGAATTTTTTTACATGTTCACATGAAAATTTGACTTTACATTTATTCACAAAAAAACAGGCTTCCAGGTCATGCACTATTTTTTACCGGGCAAGGCACGTCAACAAAATTTTGACTGCTCCTTTTTAACGTCTGCAGCGTTAGCGATCAGTTTAAGAGTATACTTGTATTTCCCTAGCATGTGTTTCCACATCCGGTCATTTAACAAGTCGAACATTACATGCATGTTAATAACTAGTTCTAAAATTTGCGTCCAGATAATTAAAATTCGTTTCCTATGGGATGAACGCTTTTTTCAAGAGATTTCACTCAATATTGGAAACCATGAGCTGATCAACTTCTTATGCTTTGTAAAATTCTTTTTCAGTTTCGTTGGTCAGTATTTATTGCACGTCAGAGGAACATGAGCTGAACTTTACTCCACTGAAGCATCATGTTTAAAAAATTTAAGTTGGAGTTAGTAAAATTTGAGAACATTATTCAGAGTTGGTCATTACGAGGGCAGACCGTTTCTGCCGAAGGGAAGTTAAATAAAAACCAATAAGAAAAATGTAGTTATGAAAATTATATTGATCAGGCAATCAGAGGAAATCTTCCATTTCAAATTAAAATCTTTAGGTGTATTCATGAGTTTCCAGGTCATGAAAACAACTTGCATGATTTTTTGGACATTTTGAGAAACCCATTATTTCTAAGTACTGATTTTCGAACGTATCATTTTGATCTTAAACATGACATTATTTTCTTGAGCCTCTGTGCTCTAAAAAAAGTAAGCTTGAAGCTGCAAACGCTAAAACAACATCGCAGCAAACCTATTAAAGCAAAGCAAACACTGAAGAAATCTTCTTGACGTAGCAATGGAGAAATCTTTTCTTCTAACGTTCACGAGAGGAAAGAATACCACTTTCTAACCCGGTTATTTTTGGATTTAGACAAGCCGTTTCAATTTCTCAAGTCTGGTCATGAAGTTTGAAGTTTGCTGAAGGTGAAAGAATGGCGATTTTGTTTATCATGTACCTACATCGTGAATTAAAGTCGTAAAACGATTGCTCATGTCATCGTTTGAACTCGACAGATGTTGTTAGAGATAAATATTTGTTTCCTTTTTTTTCGTTCATCGGGGCAAGCAGCTAAAAGTTTATAAAAAAATCATCATGGCTAAAACTTTTGCAGCAGAGAAACCAATTTCCCGTCCGCTAGTATATCATAACTTCAAGTAGAAAAAAGTTTTGCTTCAATATTGTGTTCAAAAGAATTGTTTCGAGGACATCAATGACTGCCTTTTTCATGGATGATAGAACATCGTAGTCAGGATTTGATGTTGTGATGTATGATACGTAAGAAACAGATGTTAACGCTCAGATTCAAGGGGAACCAACCATCTCATCTTACTTAAATAAGTCAGCGGTGTTGATGAGCTTTGGAGTATGATGAATGTCTATAATGAGATGAAAAGACTTGATTAAAAGGAAACTGTAAATGGATGTTTGAATGGGAGCCAAATTCCACAGGGTATGATGTAAAACCAAATTGAAATTCATGTACAAAGGAAACACAGGCGTTTTTGAAACGTTATACGTTTTTCTTTCAATAGTTTGCTGTAGGCGTGAAACAAGTTTGCTGAAAAAATATCGGTAAATATTAGTGACTGATGATACACAAACGTGATTTAGGTACAAAAGTCAGTGACTGCTATTTTTGAATGAGAAAAAACACCGACAAACTTCATAATTCTCATACGATTTTAAGTCACGTGAACAAGAAAATAACTTTTTTCTTCTGCTACAGATACCCACTAGTGTACATGACGCATAAATAGCTTCTTGAGCTCTAATTAAGCATGTTGTTTTCGTTAGTTTTTCCAAGTGCTGAGATCAATCATTTTAAACCATGAGATCCTGTAGTGATCGACGATTTAATTTAGTATCAGCAATCAAACCGTAAGAGAAACACCTACTCTCAGGAGACGTCGACTAATATCCTCTAAAGAGCGCCAGCCAACTTTTTTGTGTTCGAGCAAGAACTCTAGAACAAGTTCTCAATTAATAACATTGGGCTTGCCCTGATTATACCTGCTTTCGCGCCCGGCAAACTTCAAATATTGGATTCTGCGACGTGTTTACAAGAAATGTAGGAAGATGAGTGTTTTGTATGGATGATGTGGAAACATAAAGGCAAAGTGATATATTTAATCTAATTTTACTCTGTTTTTTCATCTGCGCCAACCCACCAAAATATTTTCAAAAGAAATGCTTCAGAGATTTAGCTTCTCATTTACTTCAACAATATCAAAAAGAATGAATGTCATCATTA
This sequence comes from Trinorchestia longiramus, assembly GCA_006783055.1. NCBI lineage: Eukaryota > Metazoa > Arthropoda > Malacostraca > Amphipoda > Talitridae > Trinorchestia > Trinorchestia longiramus. The sequence goes on along the minus strand of VCRD01000069.1, from coordinate 424,280 downwards.
TGAAGAAGCGTAACATAATTTTTCTTTCAATCGATTAAAAATTCATCAACTTCTTAAGAAAATATATAAATGCTAGACTTCAAGCCATCTTATGTGCAATTCTCTCATTCCGTAAAATATGTTTATATTAGAGATGATTAAATTTTAATGTTTCATAAAGTAGATAGGTTGAACTTTACTGCACAGTGAACATCTTCCTGGTAATTCAGATACATGGTGCAAGAACTCTGCCCATAGCCAGTAAGGTAAGCAATCATGAATATTTAGTGGTAATCATCAATCATGATCAAGATACATAAATGAATTATAAAAACGAGTATTTCTTGCATGACTCTTTGATTTGCTGGCCAGGAGACACACTTCAAGCCTTAGCTCAGGCACAGAAATGAACAATAAAAGCAAACTACGCAGTATTTTCCATGAATCTAAATTTATGTTCCGTGAGCTCATCGAAATGAAGCAAAATTATTGATGTAGGTATGTTTTCAAAGGAATGAGAAAGGTATAGTTGTTAAGAACCTTGTATTTTTCAATACATTCCTCGTAATTTAGGGGCATCATCTTACAGTTTTTATATTCCTAATTGTTTTAAGAATAAAAATTGCTATCGAATTTGCGAAAACGAGAACCTGATTCACGATCGCAATTATATGATATGGAAGCACGAAAATGTGATATACGAGCACGATAATGTGATATACGAGCACAATAATACAATATGCGAGCACGACAATGTGATATACGAGCACAATAATATGATACGCGAACACGATAATGTGAAACACAAGCACAATAATATGATACGCGAGGACGATAATGTGAAACACGAGCACAATAATATGATGCGCGAGCCGATAATGTGAAACACGAGCACAATAATATGATACGCGAGCACGATAATGTGCTATGCTAGTACAATAATATGATATGTGAATACGATAATGCAATATTCGAGCACGATAACACGTTACCATTAAGGAAGGGTTCGAAGCCTAGAATTTCAAACTTTATCACGTTTTGTCTCTTGTGTAACGTTCGAAATGATTAAGGGATGTTCATGTGATTTTTTTCACGTACAAATACTGTGAAAACGAGGAAAACCTGCCACTTTGAGTCTTATTTATTCTGCCTTTAATTGCCTTCATTTCTTTACACTCCAGGGAAATCTAAAGCAGCTTCTGGCGTAAGTGAGTTGCTATCATCAGTACAGATTATTTTAACAACAAACAACATTTAGAAGCTAATACAACCAGTTAATATAATTAACATGATTTATTCATACCTAATTATATTAGGCACGTCACCTTTTAATAGGCACTACATATAACATATACTGTAACACTCGATATCAAACCTTGATACTGTGAGTGAGTTTGCTAACTCACAATTTGTCAAGAAAGAAATTTGACACAGACTAATTTATTGATGAAATTAAGGCAGTGAAATAAGATCTCCGGCTGAATGAAGTAAAAGTGAACCGCATCAACTCCCTAGGACAATAATAACTATGTGATGATCAGGTTAAATTTCCATATGAGCTGCAGCTAGAACTATGACAGACGAGAAGTGCTCCGAAATATTGCTGTGAACATCATTGAACTCGTCATTACAGCGAATTTGGACTGGCAATCATGTAATGGAGGGCCAGCATCCAGCTGGCGGAATGCCAAGCTTGGTTTTTTGTCTCTTTCAATTCAACGAAAAGGTAAAACTGTAACATTGTTTGATTTCAATCAGGCTGAAAAATGAAGTTTATCAATAACATTTTATCTCAGAAACTGATATGCTGTAAGTTTTGGCGACGTCTCTCGGCATCAAGCAGAAAGTAATGAATATTATCTACATATATAATCGACAGTGTGTCTCCATCTCTCTGTCCCTCTGTGTGTGTCTGTCTGTCTCATTACTTCCTATCTATTACTGAAGAAAAATGATTGAACTGAAATCAGAACAGGTATACATGTATCATAAGCACTGTACTGTGGATACCAAAGAAGTTGAATTACTATTAAATACGCCATTTTTCCTCATCATTATTCTTTTTCTTCTACACCGCCGTGTTATCGGTAGATAAAATGCAGAATGGAAGTTCTGTATGCATTCATAAAAAATATTCATGTCCTGATAGTACCACGGGTAAAACTGAAAAATCTATTTCATTTCATAGATCCATAATTTTAGCACTTTTAAACCGTGGAATTTTTGCGGGTACTATCTTTTATCGGGAGATAAGATACAGAATGAAAGTTCTGTATACATTCATAAAATTATTTACTTGGGACATAATAATTAATCGTAAATTTTTAATACATTCCTGTTTATAATAATTCAAATTAGGCAAACCTAAACCGTTGAATTTCCACGGGAACTGCCTACCTGTAAAATATTTGATAGTTTATCATCCCAGTCAGAAAAGTTACCAAAGTCTATTGTCAGTCGAGAATAACATTTTCCAATTTCTTGTGCCCAATCACACGCAACCACACAATAATACGACGATTTTTTTCTCTTACTTGACGCAATGATTTCTAACAGCCGTGCCCACTGACAGTGCCAACGTGCGGAGGAATTCTGTGTACGTAATTAAGCTCAAGTTTCTTCACAAATGACAAAGCCTCAGCTTCGCTGAGGTTAGCACACTGCTTAGCTACTGCAACAACTATTAACCAAAAAATTGAGAACCGTATATCTCTGTAAGTAATTCTTGACCAGATGCCACTAGAATAAGAAAATATTTATAGCCAGTGAAATAGTCATTGCAGTGTGTAACCATTTTATGAGAGACTCAGATATCAAAATTAAAAGATCAATATCTTTAGGCTGGAGCTACACATGAGAAGTGCAGAGTACATTAAAGGTACTCATTTGTGAGCATGTGTAGGGGTCACTTATCAGACTGTTTCTTTACTGATAGACAGTCGGCAATGGCATAAATTTTACCCTAGCAGGAAAAAAAGAAATTTTTTTAGAACCCTTGGATCAGATTTATTTAGTTTTGGATAGCAGAACTTTTGAAATAATTCATTTTTTAAAACAATTATGAAAGACTTGATTTCACTTCAAATCAAAAATGACTTTAAAATTGTGTTAGTGGTAGACTTAGGAGTGCAAGCAATTTCAAACATGTAGAACGTTCTACTGAATGAGGGAAACAACTTAGGCAGAAATTAGAATCTTAGAAAGGAAACTTGCTTTAGGTGCATAGCCTGTAATGTGAACTAGTTTACCTAAACGAATAACAAATTTAAGATTTGAAATAAAACGCTTGGTGTCCCTTTGATTTATACCGGTTTACAAAAATGCATCAATTACCCAAGATTAAGACGGTGTGCATGAACACAGTTTATACATTGTGATCAGCATGAACGATGGTTGCAGGTAAGCCCCAGTAAGAAGTTCGTAAGTGAACTTCAATTTGAAGCCCTAATATTACGTTTGGAAACATTTTTATGAATGTTTACAACATTTTATGAAGATATGCAACATTCCGTCAGAGCAGGCAGTATTTGTTGTTGGACTCGAGCATTAAAATTAGTTATTCCTAAATATTGTTTTTCGTTGATAATTCAATGAGGCTCCTTATTAAACTGTATATTGGCGTTCTTTAATACTTGTTTTTTTGTGTTTGCACTCGTCACGGTAATTTAAACCTTTCGTCAACGCATAAACTTCAACACAAGCCATGACCGAAATGTTTATTCAACGAAACTTGGAGTTTTTCTTAACCAGTCGAAACGCTCTGGGTTGTGTTGTGACATTGATTGGTGCTTACAAAGAGCCGCCTATTTGATCATATTCAAATGATAGCAGTAAACAGTTCATTTGGTAAGGGGCAACTTCTGATTCTTGAAAGATTTGCCATACCTTAGGTCTCACTATTAAAGCACTCTCGACGAAATACGATTACCAACGAGGCAAAGAGTTACGCCTTAATGAAAGATTGACAAGCAGTTTAATGCACGGGGAATATTATTAAATGATTGTGCCCGAGGAAACGTGGCTCTGCCATTAAATGTAAGAGGATAAATTCGCATCAGTGTTGCCTACTAATGGAGCCACGGCTTTGCTTATTGTAAAAGTAATAATCAAACTGCTTTTAACGTTAATCGAGCGTCAGCAACGCCTGGAAAAAGTTGATCAGATGATTTACGAGGTTCTGGTATAGAGAAATATATCTTAATTGATATTTAAAGCTGTTAAGAGTAATTGAAGAATATAAATAACACTTCAAGTTCATCAATGGAGTTTCACCAGGGCGAGGAAAATGCATGTGAGTGAGCACGCTTGATGAAAGAGGATTTGATGGGGCCTGAAAACATGCATCAACTCTTAAAAACGCGTTAATTTATTGTGCTTGTCAATGTACCTGAGAAGTGTACGTGTAGCTGTTTCAAACTTGGTGTATTTAACCCGTTGTAAATGCTCTTGACAGGCTCTTACGTAAAAGAACGTGCTCACGATGCTTATCATAGTTCCTGTTGTAGATGAGGGTATTGCTATTAATTTCATCATTGTTCACACTCTCAGCTTAGGGTGGTCAGTCCTGCCAAATTTCTTTACTTGGTGGCCGCCCTTGCAATCAAATTGAAAATATAAGTTTCAGGAAAAAGTCAAGTAGAGAAGACAACGTCATCAAAGTGGTCAAAAAAATCTTATATCAGTTCTATGGTCGTTTGACGGGTAAAGTTCCACCCAGGTAAAAACAATTCAATAAGGATAGTTTAAAAAAATGAGTATAACGATTAAGGTCAACATTCACAAACTGGTTTGGTTACTACCGATATTTTTTTTAAATTTGTTTTTTTCTTTTTTTCGTGATTTTTTAAAATTTTATCTTACTCATACCATTAATGCTGTTCATTCACTAATTTTATTTCCATATAATTAAACTCGGTGATTATCAGCATTTACCGATGCTAAGCAATTTTGCTACCGACGAATAAAACACTAAATAAAGAAAAAATCTTCAAGTTGATCACAAGTTCTTTAGAGAAGCAACGAAAAATAAGTTTTTTTGCCCCTAGGATTGCAAAAAAAACATTTACAAAATTAGAGGTCAGTTTTGACGAGGATATCAGCGGCCTAGTGTTTGAAATTCAAACATCCTGAGACTGCCAGTAGAAAAAAAGAGATCGGAGACACTTGGGTTCAAATAAAACTTTCACTATCAGCGTTCGCATAATGGAATTGAAAAGCATTACGCTTCAATTTATTGGGACGTTTTGCCAATAAATCGTGAATATACTGTAAATTGAAAACAAGAATAGACGGTGCTGAATCTAGAGTAAGAGACTCTTATGTCAGTAGCAGGAATACATGGGTTATCAAGAAGCAATGTTCTGTTTCTGTAAACAATTGCAGTAGTATTGAATTTGATTGTATTAGATTTTGAAAGGAATGATGCAAATCACCATACTTTCAGTGAGAGTTGCAAGTGAAGACATTTAAAGAAAATTTACATCTCGGTTGAAATAAACAAACAATGAACAACATCTGCCAAGTTTGCCGTTAGTTTTGACCATTAAAATTACCACAGAATTTTAATTTCAAAAGTTTGTACAAAAAAAACTGTTAGCATGAATTTATTTAATTCCCAAACCTGCATCGGAACGGCGTTAATGGAAAAAATATGCTTCATAGATTATCAAATAATTCAGAGGTTATTCCCTGTTTATTTTGCAGATAAATAACTGAACTATTTCAAGATTTTCATCGGAATAGAAGATGGAAGATACAATTATGATACTAAATAGACTTGCAAAACTTTCTTAACAAAGACATCATAATTCAAATTACCAAGTGCGTATTGAACGGATATAAGAAGTGAAATATTTACTGCGCGCAGGAGCAAGACTATTCTATACCACAAATATTATTCTTATTTAAAGTGAATATTTACGTACTATTTTGCTACTAAATGGCCTTCACTTTCATTCATATAAAAATTTTGTGCACACAACATGATCAAAAAATAAACTTTTCATCCCTAAATACTGCACCCACAAAATTCAAATAATAAATTACAAAAAATCAAACAAAATTGCGAGAAATCATGGGGAAGCAGTTGGGAATTATAACAGTAGAGTAGAATGCTTGTGGAGAAGTGAATGTAACTTTCACAGAGATGCTAAAAATATTCCATTCTGCAATATACAACATAATTTACGTCATGATATCTCTTGAAATTTACTGATCCTCACCCGTTATTTAGCTTTCACATAAATGAACCCAGCGGCATTACAAGAATTTCAAGTTACAAAACAATTATTTTATGTTTATAAATTTATTGTTGTACTCACGTCATCCGGAGCTACGTTGCGACTACTTGACGTTCCACTGAGTGGATGCAGAGTTACTTCAGGTGAGTGGCTACCACCTCGTCTTCACTAGGTCAGACGCCTGAAGAAATAAACGATAAGATAATTACTCACGGAAATTTGATACTAGCTCATAGAGCAAAAATGATATTTTAAAATATCAAACGAAAAAATCAGCGAAACTTTACGTTAATAAAATTCAAAAAGACTAACTATGACTGACACTAATCGCGATTTTATTTCCTGAAATGTGAAATAATGATAGCAAAAAATACTAACTAGGATCATATACTAAACTGACATTAGTTTAGAATAACTAAATCATATCGTTTACAATGCAAACACTGCCTTTTATTAAATGCCCTTGGGTATCTTGAGCACTTAATAGAATTTCAAGTAACTCTCACTAGCATAGACGCTCGGGTACACACTGAACACCCACTTTACATGTAGTATAATATACATCCGTTGTAATGTTATTCCACTGTACGAGTATGTATAATAATACACAGTCCGTTGCTTGCTTGCTTGCTTGCTTAGTCCGTCTCTCTGTCACACTCTTAAAAATTTAGAAAGAAGAAAATTCGGTAGGGTATACATGTATTGTAAGCATTGTATTGTGGATACCAAAGGGACATCCTACAATGTGGAAACTCCTTCGCAAAGCCTGCATACAATGGCAAACCAATCGAAAAAAATTAGTAAAAAATCGGTGAATATTGTTTACGTGCAGTCAAATAACGATGAACGATGTTTAGAATTTCATCCAGTATTTGAAGTATTCGAAAATTCGAATTCATTCACTGTATTTAATATTGTCGTGGAGACTTGGGTAATATATTACGTTCTCTAAATTATTATTTGAGTAAATATAAACAAGTATCACATCTGAGTTATCTTTAAGAACGTGGGAGTCCAGAGGCACTGCTTCGATAGAAATTATGAACACACACGCATATTAAAACAATTATAAGGTCATAAGTTGTGTATATATTGTGAACCTTTTCAATAAAATCTTAGAATGTGCTCAGCAATGCAATCATTGGTGTGTAACATCGAACTTTTCTACGAATTAATTATAATAGGTTTTTCATATCGCTGTAAAATCCTGCCGCTCAATTATTGATATTTTCTTACAAATCAAAGAAAAACTTTGAGAAGAAACATGTTGAGTTGGAAAACGACTGCGTTTAATTGCTGTAACTGTAGATGAGGCGTATTAACTTATTGCGTGCGCAACACAACTACGATGAACATAAACTAAATCGTACTTCTCGAAATGAAAATTCTGCTCACAAGCCCAACCAAGCACAGTAGTCCTATTAGCCAAACCTAATGACAACGATTCATGCTTCAGATGAACAATACATAAGTCTCAGATTAGTGATAAATGATTTGAAAAAAATCAATTGTTTCTACTCAAAGGGCCATAGAATAAATCAAAAAGGAATTATTAATCACGAGAAGAGAAAGAAACTGAGGCCCTTATGTCCTTGAAAATTTGACACTTTTTCAGAAGAGACTGAAACAGAAATCGTTTAAGAGAGCAAAAAAATATTGCAGGACTCTTTGATTGATTCTAGGCTTCTTTTGTTGATCTTTCCTAATGAAAAACGGAATTAAAGCCACGATTACAACTTCTGCTAGGAAAGTTTGAAGAGTTTTGTGAGGTTGAGGGTGACGATGATTCATCAATCTGTGTTTGTTAAGTGGCAGAGTGACGCGGGGCAGAGGATGATCAGACGAGGTTTAAACAGTCACGGTGATACGACTAAATTGTTGAATAATGATGATGGAGTTAGATAACCAAACGGATGAAAGTTGATAACCATATAAAAATAGGCTATAATTTATTTGTTTTGTGGTAATGTTATCGAAAGGTTATCGGATTATACGGTTAGATGATTAAGTGATTGCATTGTCAGTAGGAAGGTCGCTGTACATTAGGAAAGTGACCATGGGGTCAATTTGAGTAAATAGTTTTGAGATTAAACGTGATAATTTAAAAAATTTATCGAATTTCATGCAGAGGTAACCGTACAAACAAAACGTCAATCTGCTTGCTGGTATATGAAATATGTTCTTTTAAGATACCTATAACATTTTAATTCAGTGTAAGCGAAAAGGTTAGTAAAAGAAACTCATTTAAGTGTACTGGTATGCCAAATTTGTGAAATTTGTTACCCCATTACAAATAAATTATTCCCAGACGGAATATCGATAGAGACATAATATTCACAAATATGATTACAAATATCGTAGCCGTAAAAGCGACTATATAAATGAAGAACAAATAAAAATTACTGTACTGTACCCCACACTTCGAGAAATACAAGCAACAGCTTTTTCTCATTTCGTTGTTGCTGGAATATTTAACATAAAATATCGGCTATGAGTTATGATGAACTGCATTTTAATATCGGAGTAACATTAAGTAGTGTGGAACATCGCATCGCCATGTATAAATTTCTTATGAAATGAGTAAGGGAAATTTTGTTCGATTATTTGGGACGGAAGAACACTTAAAAAAAAAGAAGTAAATGACATAAGACGGTAAGGAAACTTTCTCAGCGTTGTATGAAAGGCTTTCAGAATGGCTAGTAAGAACTTTTAGCGAAATTTTCTTTAATTTTATTGAACTAACTATCCCTTACGTACGACAAAGAAGAATAAATATTAGAAACAGGGCGTCCGTGGTTAGATTTTGTTGATTGTGCTGGCGTTTTCTTTTCAAATTGAGCTCTATCTTGACAATGATCCCAACTCCTGCTTTTATTAAATGAATAACTATATCTTATTGAACTTTCTTTGAAATGAAACATAACCAATTTCTATAAGAATTCTCCAATTTATGTTCCTCCACCACTACCTAACAATTTTAAAATACTCCACCTAAATGTTTATTATAAAATGAACAATCGTTCAAATCGATGGAAATAAACTAATCTCAGACAAATTTTCCCTAAGATGGATCTAATGGAAGCGTAACTGAACATTTAGTGGGATTTCGCACTTCTTTCAGTCCAAATGGGTGGACCTGCTCATGTGATTGGTTCTATGACGCATCATCACATTCTTGATTTGATGTAAACGCTAACGGCAGCTACGCCTTTTTATTTTTGCCAATTACCCGAGATATCGCAGGTGATCGTTTGTAGTTGACTGTATTATTTTGCGTCTAGATTGCCTTTATTAGTCGGGGTCACGCAGCTGAACAATGTCATCTCTGTATCTCAGTCCATCTAGAAATGTACTGAGAACACGATTATATCTTGGTGCCAAGATGACCGGAGCTTTAGAAAAAGCGAGTCAATCATTTCAGTACTATTGACTTCCAAAATACAGCGAATTTTTTAATCAAAAATTGCTTCCATTTCTTTTTATTTCCATAAAAAACTAGCCTATATTGACTTAGTTTGAACTTGAGTATTACTGGAAATAAAACAGAGAGCTCTTAATTTTAAAAATTATGAAGAATTTATCTCAATTAATTTTCGAACTGGAGAAAAATGCTCGAAAAAGGATAGCACGTGAGGTGAAATTGTCATGTTCTATTGTCATGTTGGGTATGCAACAGATTTTAAGTGACCGCACAGTTCTAAATTATTTAAAGTTCAAGAATGACATGTTCACAACGTCAACCGAAAATCTACCTGGTCTCAACAGAATCAAACCTCATTAACTGTTTGTTTTTATTTCAAAGAAATAATTTATGATGCATTTGTTCTTTGTATGGAATTCTTAATTCAAAAATGCAATATTTGTTTCAACTAAAAACTGAATTTTGTTTTTTCGACAAGAAAAAACATTACACCCAAATTCAAAGTTCTCATATGTTACATTTGTTATTGTACAGAAGTATTTGTTTTAAAACAATGGAAGAATTGATTGCTTTTAAAACACTTCACGGATTTCCGAGTACCAAGCCAGATCTCCAGGCTCATTTTTCCAGTCCCAGAAGATGAGATTATCGCTTCCGGACTGCCGAAATTTCTTGGGAAAAGATTTCCGGATTTATCAGAGGCCCTTCCTAGAAAGCGTCGGTTCTTATACTCCAAAAATGATTTGAGTTTTGCGATTTGAAAACGTTCCGTAACGCATATTTGCCAATTTTATTAGGTAAATGAAATAAAATATATTGAATTTTCTTTCTGCATATTTATTTCTTTTTTTCTTTTTTGAATTCACAAACTTTCCAGGTCTTGCTTCTATGTAAGGAAAAACTTGCATTAGTGTTAATTTTAACTGACTATTCATTTGTAACATCGTATACACTACCTTCAGCACGTTTTGATTAAATTCCTTCATTCGGAAAAAAAGTACATGAATTACTTATTAATTTTCTACAAAGAGGGTCAAAACAAACGCTTTTTATCGCTCTACAACTACGCTCTACGTATGTTACTCTAGAACTTCTTGTCAATTATTTTCTCGACTTTAATGACAAGAGACGTAACTTACAACCTTCACACTTATTTCTAATGACAAGTGACGTAACTTATAACCTTCACACCTATTTCTAATGACAAGTGACGTAACTTACAACCTTCACACTTATTTCTAATGACAAGTGACGTAACTTACAACCTTCACACTTATTTCTAATGACAAGTGATGTAACTTACAACCTTCACACCTATTTTTAATGACAAGTGATGTAACTTACAACCTTCACACCTATTTTTAATGACACGTGATGTAACTTACAACCTTCACACTTATTTTTAATGACAAGTGATGTCACTTACAACCTTCACACCTATTTCTAGCTTTCATAGACAAACTAAGCAGTGAGGATCGGGAAAAAGGATTTGTTAGCGTTTCCACATCGTGACAACCTATTTTTTACCTAGCCGTTCTTTATTTTACCTGTCAAGTTTATCCCAATTAGTTACATATCTATTAACTCTCCAAAACATTTCAGTTTCCTTGGCTCTAGTGGATGACGTGATATTTTTTCTTCCTTCTGTCTCAACATCCTTAGCAACAACCGAACCACACAGCTTGACTTTATCGCTTTTGAAGTAAATTTCATCGTTCGTAAAAGCTTGCATTCTAGACTCCAGCTATGACTCTACCGGAGATCTTAGACCCAGCAAGACGAGATCCGTGATTATGTACTTGCAGTTTAACTTTATAACTTTAAGTTGAATTTATCCATTTGAAGTTGGCTGTTAATTCTAAAAGATACATAGTCAAGGGTAGGTAAGGTTTTCAAACGAGTAATAGTTCTCACTAATATATAGCAATCTATAAATTGTAATGTAACTAGTGTGCTACGTCATCTTCAGTGTTGAAACGATTTACACGTTCTAGTTTAGTGAGTACAGCTACACTCTCCCACAGCCAACACTCGTCACACCCAAATGAACCTTTCTTTCGCACGATGACAAACTTCGAATGCATTTTCGATCATTCTATCTTTTGATGCACGTCAATTCATGAGTGTCAAACCTGACATTAAAAGTTGCTCTCACATTAATTGAAACAATTCATTGCGAGAGTCACTCCAATGTTTTATCTTTGCAGCTTCCTTGTGGCTGCGGATACCCAATTCATTTCTACCCGGAGAGCCACTCTGAATATTAAAGTCAAGCAACGGGAAATTTTTCAGACGAGAGTGCACTTTAATTTCTAGAAATAAAGCTCAAAGAACCCAGAAATGTTTCGCAATGGAAAACTTTAGGTGTCCTGCACGTTCTCTGCAGACGGCAATATGCAGGATTGCTCTCAGATTATCTGTTGGCTTTGCCGCGAGTGAATATTAGATTCTAGGAACTTTATTGCCGTAAAACCGGTGAAGAATTGAAGACTACTTTTGTCGTGTCATATATAAACTAGTTAGGTTGAACCTCCAAATTGTTCCCTAGGTAAGTGTTAGTATTAAATGCGCACGCAAGCATTCCTGTGTCCTACAGCGACTCAGTTTTAAAACAGGCCATTTGATATTCTTCAAGACATAATTACTACCGCATGGCAACATTTACTTGTATCGTTATTTCGTTCGATCCCTTTGTAGAAGAAACATACACACATATTTTGTACATACATACAGAGTGGGGCAAATCATCAGCTTAAATAACGTATTTTCGTTGCGAAAAACAAAACTCTTTCAAATGCGTTCCGATGAAGAGCCTCTCAAATATCTCCTACAAGTTGCAGAAACAATTTTCTTAATATTGAATACATTTTTAAAAAATATTTTGCATTAATATGTCAATGGTTTCATGACCCAGGTTAATCTAGTAAAGAAAATGTCCTGAAAGCTATCTCTCCCTTGGGCGTACTTTAACTACATTTTTTAATGAATCCAGGAGCTGATGAAGCAACTAACGCATTTCTTGAGGGATTTTATTTCTCAGAATTTAAGAATGCGCTCAAACAAGGTGAGGCTATCAGGTAAGGGTTTACTTTTTTGAGTTCTCAATAATTCGGCAATAAACATTCTCAAAATAACGTGGATAAGATTTTCTGATATATGATATAATAAATAAATGATTTTCCTCGTTATCTAGCTAGCAAGTAAAAGAGCTACATCTTTTTCATCATCCCAATGACGTTTGTTAAGTGTTCAACTTTCATTCATTTAGCTTTAACAACCATACAAATACCAGTCAAATATAAACATTTCTCAATGACCAACACTGCTTAACTTCCATCACCATAGACTACCATACAAACATCACTCATACATCACCTGCATACTCTCAATGACCAACACTGCTACGTCACCACAGACTACAATCCAACATCACTCAAATACAAACAAAAGTTTAATTACGACATCACTTGGCTATTAATGTATTCTATCATGTCGTTACACACATTTTACCTGTTTCTTCATTTCCGTATCAACGTTAATTTAAGCATGAAAATGGTCAAATCTTTATTCTGCACATATGTATGAGCTAACCTTGTCAACAGTTTCCACCAATTTTCTGAGACATCTTTTCATAAATACAGAGGTCTAAGTCAAATTTTTAATTCTATATTAATATTGGAATGTTTTTGGAGGTACGATTCTTCCATTTTGTATCTTAATTAATTCCATTTCTTAAAGCGATTCAAAGCTCATATTGCATTGCCAGGTGCACCAGTTAATGACTGTAAAGCGTAAGGCAAAGCATCCTACACAGATAAAGGTTATCAGTGCGAGTGTCTTTCAACAATACGTGAAAAATGAGGAGTAAAATCTGTCGCCTAAGATGTCCAGTGAGCTCTCTTAAGCCACCTGAGTGACTTGTATCATCAAACATTTCCTAAAATATTCCGTTTGAAAACCATATATTATTCAGAAGAGCAAGCACACAACCAGAATATATTTATGGTTTGCTGCTGTTCTCTAAGCGCAAATTCCTTTTGGGAACATTCCGCATTATTGTATTCTTATTATCAGAAACATCCAGACCCGTTCTTCGTAATATTTTGGTGTATGCCAAAATACTCGTCAAAGCAGCCAGACGAAGTGCATTTTCGACCATCCATGCCGGCGAAAATACCAGCCTAATGCAGTACTTCTCACCCGTATACTTTTCAAAATAGAAATAAAATGTATTTGCATTTCTATAACATCAAAAAATGTATTTGGAATGACTGATGGGTGCGCTCGATATACTCAAGGAACTTTCTATACAATTTTCAATAATGTTTGCTGGAAAACATATGACTCATGGTTACAAAACTATAACTAAGTACTAAGACACGTTTTTGTGTTATTTCGCTCACAAATTTATTATCTGAACGATATTTCATAAAATTCAAATGTTTTATCTGAATTATACAAATGTTTCTCTGCGTCGACTCCAACATTGTTCAAGAGAAGAGCTAGCTAATCGTTATATTGTCCAGAAGTATAATTTTTTCTAATTGGAAACTTTTTTAAAATTCAGAAATTATTCGTAAGCGTTGCAATTACAGATATTCAACAAAATAAATCTCAAAAAAAAGTCTTACGACTGTCTCAAGCCCTTATAATTATACTAGGTACATTTTAAAAGGATCACTCTCTTTATGATGTATTTTCCATCACAGACTAGACTTGAGAATCGTTATATTTTCTAGAACACTTATTTAACGCACATAGGCCCAATTTTCGTGTCTCTGTAGGATATCCCGTAGGATCCTTAATAATAATCATCGCCAAACACATTTTCTCAAGCGTTGCTAATGGAGTCGTAGGACTTGAAGACAATATCGTTTCCGTGTAGTCATTTTCCTCGTAGATTAGTCCTTCCAAAATCTCTCATCAGCTTCCAGATTATTGTAGAACCTAAGTTCTTCAGATTCTGAACTCATTCGCAAAATCGTTCAGCAAATTTCTTGCCGCAAAGAGAGAGAGAGAGAAAATGGCTCTAATACAATGCTAACTCGATAAAACTGATGGGCTTCGAGCTTGTCTCATTAGCAATCGCTCCCAAGAAGACTTAGAGATAAATTTTATGGAGATGCTGGATACTGAAGATAGTACTGAGGATTAGCGCGAGATACTGAGGATAATGCTGATGATATACAGGTGGTGGACAAAATAATGGAAACACCTTCAAAAATCAACAAATTATAATTTAATATGGTGTAGGTCCGCCTTTTGCGGCAATTACAGCTTCAATTCTCCTAGGTATTGATTCATACAACTTGTGAATTGTTTCCAAAGGAATTGCAAGCCATTCTT
>VCRD01000069.1:380560-409237 GCA_006783055.1 Trinorchestia longiramus | reverse complement strand
ATCTGAAAACAGAAAAATAACATACATTTTACATCAATATACCGAATAACAAAATTATTATAAAGAAAATAGGAACATATGCCAAGTTTTGATTGTTTAAATTATGTTCTAAGATTATGATGGTAAAATATTAGGTGTTTCCATTATTTTGTCCACCACCTGTACGAATGATACTTGAGATATAGCTAAAAATACGTGCGAGATACTTGGGATTGAGCTGATGATTCACGAATAATACTGAGGAAATAGCTGAAGATACGCGCGTGATACTGAGGAGTGACGCTGATATACGAATGTTATTGAGGATATAGTTGAAGATACGCACGAGATACTGGGGATTCAGCTGATGTTTATTGCGAGATACTAAGGATAGTGCTGATGATACACGAATGATACTGAGGAAATAGCTGAAGATACGTCCGTGATACTGAGGATATAGCTGATGACACACGAATAATAATGAAGATAAGCTGATGATACGCGCAAGTAACGGTAGATTCTATGGACACAAAATTACCAAAAAAAATAGTGCTAGATAGTTTACGCTCGGGAGATTGCCCTTAAATACGGCTTAATAAGCAGTTGGAATGCAACTCATGCTTGATAAGATATTTTAATAGAGGGTCAAATATCATTCGCTCAAAATAAGTGACTCATAAATCTCTCATTCTCAGCAGTAAATCGCCGAGTTGTTACTTTCCGTACTTGATGAAACCCTCATTTTGTAGGAACCGAACATTGAAAGTAGAGCTAATGCCCATTGAACTCAAAATATAAAAAGAAAATGTAACACTTATGGCATATCAGGAGGTAGTTAGTGTTTTGATGCCTGTAGCTCTCCGTACGAATTTGTCTTGCTTTCAAATGACGTGATGTCAGTGGCTGGGAGGACTGAATTACTGGTCGTTAACCAGCAGTTTAACACGTTGACTCCGATTGCTTGATTGGTGTAAAACTTCACTTTGTACACATAGTCACTAGAAGGATCTGAAAAAATTACAGAACCTAACCTCAGTGGTACACATACGTACCACTTCGGAGTCAACGTGTTAACCAACACCACTTTAACCAATAGCTGTCAATTGTGTTGATGTTTTCTCCGGCAGTCCGTTGTGAGTTGATATTCTAAGCTCATTTCTGAAAACCTGGTGCTGTGAAACCCACTGATCAGCGAATCATTTTGACATCAATTACATACTTTGTGCATTAAGTTGTATTGTGTCCACAGTTTGAATATTGCATTAATACGATTTTAATCGTAATGAAGTATTCTTAAATCTTACATTCATGCACTGATCAAACTTAAAGAAATGTATTATGGTTACTAATGCAGGAATTTAATTCGTGGAAATTATGAGAATATACACCACAAGAATTTAACTTCTTTCAAAATTTCTAATATAATGAGCGTAATTTAATCCAGATTTGATGGAAAAACCATCTATTGCTAGTGAAAATTAATATTTTTGTGATGCAACAAATATTTGTGAGTCAGACTACTCTGTATATTTACTTACACTGCAGAAAAACTGTAATAACATACTCCAATACTTCAAAGACATTCAGTTCTTGTGAGAGGGCAAGAAATGTGTATTAGAGAAAACTCTTAAATACAATAGAATAAGGCAATAGGAACGAACCGTTTGGCCTATTCTCGGGTTGATACCCAAGTCACATGCCGAGGTGTAGTAATAATGTTTAACTATGAAATATTTATGTTCGAGATTGAGCCCATTTAACAAACTGTCTTTCAAATAGTGCCAGTTTTTGAGCTTCTTTGATTGCAGTCCCATCTCCACCTTCAAAGTGAAGACGATATTGTTTTCCTAGCTTAGAATCTTTAGAAATATTTTCTTCGATCATTGGGATCTTCATCATCAATGCGAAAGTGAATTATAATTAAAATTGATTACCCACTACACGATGGATTTGTCTATATATAAGGCCTGAGTCGTTCACGGGTTCTACGTAGAACAGCTCTTGAATTGTCGCTGCGACGACTACCTAGTAACGACTTACTAAAGAGGTAATTATAGCGCAGTAAGCACATTACTTCTTAATTAGGGACGGCAAGCCGAGAAGATTGAAGGCTTTTGAGCGGTGTACTTAGATGAAGTCCATGCACAGATGACTGCGTTTGATTTTCCTTTGATTAACAGTGGCAGTCCACGACATCGTCTTCTCCAATACTGCAGGGTTGTAGGAAGCAATCATGTGAAATTTTTCATGGATTGGCAGTAACTAGAAGTGCATCAATGTATAACGAATAAAGTAGAATTTGGCAACAGAAACGAGCCGATTAGTTCAAACTTGGCTGATATCCAAGTCCCAAGCCGTCTAAAGTTAAGGCTTCGTCACGCACATGCACTTCAGTCCTTCATCTGCACCTAAATAAAGCACAGATACCAGGAGTAAAAAGAATAGTAGGAGGAGAGGTAACAATCATACTCGCAGTAATCAATTTTGGCACAATAATTACCTGACATACATTACAAAATAACTAAATAAATTTTTGTGCACAAAAGTTACATAACCTTTTGCGCACTAGAGAATAAAATATGGCAACAAGAATGAGCTGTTTGATCTATTCTTGGGCTGCTACCCAAGTATCCTGCCGTCTAAAGTAAAGGCGTCAATCATGCTCAGGCATTTCAGATGCGCCCACGTACAGCAATCATACATAGGCCTCATGAGCTAAAAAGGATATAAAATAAGAACTTCATAAAACTGGTAGCTCTCTAACCAATATTTGTTGAGATGATTTTTGTGATGTTCACAGTGCCAGTGAAAACGGTACTTTAGGTAGTTTGTTTCAGGTTGCAGTAATTTTAATCGAAAAAAAATAAATAAATGCCTGGCATGCCTTTCTGTTTCGTACTATTAGATTTTGGCCGATATATCTGGTTTGTACTTTATCGTTTCTTTCTAAAAGCCGTTCCAGGGTAACATCGTTAAGATCGTTGAGATACCGATAAGTCTCAATGAGTTGTCTTTGCAGTCTTCTTTGATTTAAGGGGATGAAGTAAAGCTACTGAAGACGCCTTTCGTAGCGGAGATTGTGCAGTTCAGGAATCATCTTCGTCGCTTTACGCTGAATTTTCTCCATTTTGTTGTCTCTTGGCACTCCATATTCCCGTTGTGGCTCGACTTCCACTTTTTAGAGCTGTAATAATACGTCTTTTGACTTGTATTCAAAGTTTCTTGCAATGAAATCGAGGATCCTGCTCACATTTCTGACGCTTTTGTCCACTTGTTTGTCATGCGTGAGATTTTCAGTGATAATGATGCCAATTTTTTTTATTGCCGTGCTGCTTCAACACGTGTGACATTCGTCGAGTGTTGAAAACGCCGGGATTTAGCACCAGCGTCCATTTCTTAACATCTATTAAAGTTGAAGTTCATCGACCAGGCTTCGGTTCATTGTAGTAGACGATTGAGGTCTGATTGAATAGTTACTAATGATAGAAACGAATGCTGTAATAAATGAGAAGCGACAGAACCAAGGTTTTGAAATTAGAAATGAACTAGTAGTCAATTCTTCATGCCCTAATAAACGTTGAAGCCCGTGATCACTCGTAATCTTCTGTGTAATTACTGATTAAAATCCGCACAAACAGGAGCGGTAAAACAACCGCGCGGGGAACAAAGTTTTGGTAACCTAGCGAAGAATTTCATGTTGCTGCCTGATTTATAAGTACTAATTTCTCAAGATGAAAACTACCGTTTCAACGTTCCTACTTCCCGCCTTCAATTCTGAGGGCCCCAATTAGTGAAAAGTAAAGTAGCACTTCAATAAAAATTCAGAAAAACTTTTGATTTCGATCATAAAAATAAACGAGGTCACCAGTTTTGTCTCTTCAATGAGGGACATAAGGGACGGCGGGAGCCTGGCACGCGAGGGTCAGTCATTAGTGGGCTAATTATGACTGTGTACACACCTTCTTTCTCTTGATGGGCGCGAGCAGCAGCAGCAGCAGCACCGGCTATCACCCCTATCTTGAAAATGAAACCACGTCACACGTGCCACCTACTAAGCCAGCGTAATAATTAATTGTATGAGGCTCGTATGGTTGTTAAAATGACACTTGCAAAAAGTAAAAAAAATTAGAAGCTCGATAGTCATTTAATTAAAATCAGTAATCTTCGGGAGTATTGCACTCTGATAAAGTTATCGTGTACTAGCGGATGAAAATTTTCACAACGGTCTTTGCTTATTATTGAATTTACTTTGGCTACCTTCATTTGAGAAAATTTCCTAAAACGTAAGATAAATGAATGGGATAAATCTGGACCGGTTATCACCAGACAAAATGATGCTGAGAAAAGCATCTCAGATTCAAACAAAGAAAACTTTTAACGCAAGTTTCAGAATTGCATAATGTCAGACGACGATAACTTGGAGTTTATAGATTTTGTGATCATCATCAGGCTCCGCATGATGTTTTGAAGCCTGATAGAATCAGATACATTTGATATTAATTCGTTCGAGAGCTATTGGTCTTGCGTTCTTGAAGCATAAAATAAAATCTGAAATTCAAACGGAAGTCCACAATACTAATACAAGAAATATCAGTGTTCGAGTATATAAAAGTTGGAACGTAAAAACTTTATTTATACATTGAGAAACAAAATGAATAGTTTGTTTCTAGTTATATTTCATCCACAGCATATAAAGGTAAATCACAGACGAGATGGAGGGTTATACGACACTTTTCGAATTCCTCGTAGTTTATTTTCACCCCTGAAAATATCTTTTGAGGAATCTCTAACTAAAGATATTTGTACTATGGGTATGAATCTTATTCAAGATATTAGTGCAAATAGAAGCTTGGTTTTGGTATCATTACCTCGGCCTGCAGAGTTCACAAGTTGCCTTGAATGACTCGTGTAAAGTGCTGCAACAGAACTTCCTTTTTTGAAAAGAATTTCATTTGAAAATAGGAAACTACGTTGCCGCACCCTGTATAACACCGAGGCTCACTAGAAGTAAACCTACTTCGTTATTGTCAGGATTGAGGAGCAGAAAAGGACATGATGAGCCAAGATGATCAGGTTACTTTTTGGGTCATGAAGTTCAATTTCTGGCCGTGGGTTTAGTTAGGTGTAGTTGCCGGATCAATAAAATTATTTGTTATGTCAAGGTTTGGCGCTCGGAAAGCCAGAGGTTGGGCCTGCAATTAAAAGTTCTTTTATCAAGTATAAGTCCAACGTGAAAGAATCAGTTGCCATTGTACCAGCAGGGTCAAAATTAGACGTAATTCAACGTTGGGTGAGTTATGACCTCCAATGTTAAGGTAACTCTCAAAATTGATTTCATGTTCTAACAGGCAATTAGATAGTATTCTATAGAATATTCCATTCATATTATTAGGTTGTCACAAAAATAATGGCTGCTCGAAGACCAACGCATGCTTCTGAAATCGGCCATTATTTTTGTAACAACTTAATAGAATCATACCCGTCGTGTCAGGGCTGTTAGTTATAATCCACAGTAGGAGAGTTTCCTTAGCTCTCTCGTTCCCGAGCTCCAGCTGACGACTACACGAACTCTGCAAGCGTAAATGAGTCTTACGACTTTTTATTTACGAACAGAATCTTCACATAAAATGCATGGAGTTGAACCCTAAGTGTTGTACGACACTATACGTCATACGCTTTCTCCAGATCTCTAGGCTCAGAAAGCACGTTCAAGCATTTGCTACATTTCTAAAGATTTGTACATTTGTAACAGAGGTGAATCAAACAAGTTCATTTCAGAATGAAAAGCGAAAGAGTCATTCTAGATATTCGTGGAGAATGTAGATCAGACTGCGTTTTATGTTGTACTCGGCGGAAACTGAGTTTCATCACTCCTAAGGCTTTTAATTACGACCTTCCACTAACGAATCACAAGGATCTCCACTGGTGATATGATTTAAGACGTGTCCGGCTCT
This sequence comes from Trinorchestia longiramus, assembly GCA_006783055.1. Classification (NCBI taxonomy): domain Eukaryota; kingdom Metazoa; phylum Arthropoda; class Malacostraca; order Amphipoda; family Talitridae; genus Trinorchestia; species Trinorchestia longiramus. The sequence continues at coordinate 403,304 of VCRD01000069.1, read as the reverse complement.
TGATTATCTACACGGGAGTTAGAGTGCAACATTGACTTTCAAATTTTGAATGCGTTGAAGCAAAACGTAGCATCAGAGAAACTCTAGATTATGATCAAAGGTTTCATGTTTGGACCAAAAACTCAATGCACAATAGCTACCCGAAAAGCAACTCCACTCTGCAATTTTGGATTACATGTTTTGACTTTCAGCACACTGAAGCGATTATGTCCGAAGAACAGCGTTGCGATCATAATTAGATTACGGCAACATGAGACAGAAATTTTTTAAAGCAGTTTGAGCAAGGCGTGTTCTCGTAATAGGCTTTTAAACAACCACTGCGGTGGCCAGAGTCACATCTACTTTTGATAGAAGTGACAATTAATCACATTTGATGTCTAAATTGTGCGGGCTTTGTGAAGAACTACATTTTTATTAATAAGTGATAAAAGTTAATGAAAAAGGAGAAATAGCCAATTCATATTTTCAACCTAGAAGTGAACTTTGCCATGTTAGCTCTAGGTATAACTTTTATAATATTCATATAAGCATGTTCACTATTTCAACATGCTACTAACCGTAATTTCAATACAAATATTATCTAACGTTTCATTTAGAAGGCATTCTAATATGAATACAGACAAATACATGTCATACAGTCATTCAAATCTAATTCTTCTGTGAACAGGAACAAGTAAGTGCATATGAGCATGATAAGAAACTAGATAGTCTTCATGACGATTGCAGTCACTGATGATTAAAAAAACTGACAATTATCCTAATAATAATTGCACAATTGCTGATGTAAAAGGGAGAATGTTTCATGCAGATAATTATGTATAATGACATAATAGTTCAATAAGTCTTGTAAGCGTAAAGGAACTCCGAACATAGTATGAGGGTGGATCGAATCGACAAAGTCCGATGAATAAAGCAAACCGAACCTCATGGAGGTGCTTAACACGTTAACCGCCATGCCTGATATCAGAGATTTGTTACTACCGCCACGACTTTACCATTTTACGACTTTATCATTTAACCTTCCGTAAATATTTTAAAATAATTTTTGAAAATAATTATTAAAAATTTGGAAATGTACCACCGGTGGTACATGCGGCGGTAAGTGAAATCCTCAAATGTACCACCGGTGGTACATGTGGCGGTTAACGTGTTAAGAGAATCAGTCCGTGAATGCGGCTAATTTCAGACCATCACTTTCGTTCGGTGACAGCCAAAGTCAAACAAACACAATAGGGTCAAGAAACATAGGTTATACATGTGCAGTTCAAGTACTCATTATAAACAAAATACTACATTATTCAATTCGTAAACGATTGAATAAAATAAGCCCTTAAGCTTGAAAGTTACTGAGGAAATTACAAAAACAAATTTTAGAGTAGCAGGCAGTTAATTATGTGGACTTGATGCGGTTAAGTTTTTTCATAAAAAAGTTTAAGCTGGAAAAAAACTACCGTTGTTTGAGGACTTTTCCCATTTATAGAGCAATTGAGGGCAAATGCGGGTTCGAAGTCTGGGAACGATTATTTTTAAATAAATTTCTGGATAATTTGACGCTAGAGAAAATACAATCAGCGCGGAATCTGCGATGAGGCGAGGGAGGACCAAGCGAATAATTGGAATTTTAAGCCAGGGTCTTTCTGCTCAAAATATTACGAGCAGTATCGAAGGTTGTCTAATTCTGTGAAATTCAAACGTACTAATTTTTTAAAAACATCCTCGCAAATACTGAATTTCAGAAGTAGTGGGTTGCTGTAGATTTTTACAGTATTCTTTAAACGTCAATCGAGCTAAAATATTGCGTTGGTCAACCCACTTGCAAATTTGAGGGTTCAGTAAATATCTATTAGAGTGTTAGGTCTGTAATTACTATTTTACATGCATATTCCAGGTTGAGGAAAATCGAAGTTTGATTACAATCCTACTGGTAAAGTTCAAGAATCTACAACCCAATTATACCAAAATAATCCTGTATGAATTCCTTAATAAATGGAAAATTTATAGACAATTTACTGCACTTGATTGACGATTGTGATACACCAGCTTTAAAATATATAGAAGTCATTTTTCTTCAGGCACGTGTACAATTTATTTATTAAATCGTAGTTTATTTATTCCATCGACATGTCACTTATCTTAGAGGGTGTTGCAATATGAAAATGTCATCTTGCTTCCCTGTACTGGCTAGTTGACATTCTGAACAAGTCAAACTAATAGTTATTTGGCAAGCAATTAACGTGTAAACCAACTATAACAAACCCTCAATTAAAGCAAGCCATTTATGACTTCTCCTAAACGGCCTAAATACGACACTATTGTTGTGTGGCTTGAGCTCACCGCCGATGATCATTTCAGGACCCTAAGAAAGCCCGTCATTTGGTACAATAACTCTCCTTGGTCATAACAAGCAATTGAAAATTATTCGGGGTTGTTTTCAAGCAGTTGAAGTGAACTTACCGAGAAAACATGGAGTGGGTATCATATAGGTTTGTTTTTTACACAATCCGCTTGATATCGAATACAATTCTGCATTCGCCATCGATTCAAAGAGACGTGACGGTTCTGATCTCTTGAGGATAAATTTCAGATTTGCAGGATCATTTCGAATGTGATTGATGTCATAGCCTCGAATATTTTTGAAAACAAAAGGAGTGGAAAGCTTATTTGATTTTGCACTTCATAACACTTGATCGCGTCGCATTTGAAGCTTAAACCAAGGACCATAGATGCAAAATGAAGCTGAAAGTAAACTGTTATTGCTGGTTATCACAAAGTCAGCGTAGATTATGACACAAGATTACTTATGAACGCGTTGCTGCACTCATTTTTTGCTTGAGATAGAAACTTATAAATCAGTTGGTTGGCTGTTGATATTCCGGTCGTTATACATATATATATTCCGTTATATATTCCGTCTGTATATCACCAGTGAGAGCATTTTCCTTGTGTGGCAGCTCATTTACAACAGTATCCTGTTTATTTTTAATACGTTTTAAAAATCAAGGTAATGATGGCATTTCAGGACTCATAAAAAACATCTTCATATATACGTGCCATTAGAACCATATGCTGTCACAATAACGAAGAGAGGATTTGCATGGGTATAATAAAACGTCACAGATCTGGGACAAAACTCAAACAAAACGTTACAGCTCTGCTGAAGTAATGTCTCGTAGAACTTTTTTCTCCACAAGCTATTCTGAGCGAACAACTTCAACATAATACACAAGAACAAGCTGCAGTAGCCATTTCATTGCGAAACAACACAGATAGCAGACTATAAAACAAATGGAAATTTTATTTTAAGCCAGAAAGGAGAAGATCAATCCCTTGAGCAATGAATAAATAATCCTAACGCTATTATCGAACATCTTGAGCTCTGTTATGCCGAAGCATAATGATGTATCTTGTGCATCGTGAGTAGCCGCATAATGGCATCTCGTATATTTAATTTTAGAAAGCAATGCAGTTTTTTCCAAGTCTCTAGCCTTTAGTAACCTTGGCTCTCTGTGGTAACACGTGTGAATGCCGGTGTCTTTTGCTTCTGGTTAACATGATGGAACTTTTACTGGACAAGGAAACAGGATAAGAAGATCGGAACTGATATTATTGATATTTCCAAGGCAAATTTATGAACCATGAGTGTTGGTGTACATCTCTAGGTGTGTTGTCCCTGAGATGGTGTGACTGTAATGCAGAGTTTTCAAACCTCTATTGACGAAGTCAATTACTGGTCGAAATAAGTTACTTGGCTAAGATTACTAACTTTTTCAGTCATTGTCGCTCAAATGAAAAATTGACTCGATATAAGCACAGAAACTTTTTCCATCGTTTAGTCAAAGTTAATTTCATATCGACGTCTCTGTTTGTGACGTATGACACTTTTGTAACATTCCATCTTGATCAGATACATTTCTTAACTAAATTCCAGAGATTTTGGTTATCTGGTTATAGCCACATTCAGGAGACACCATCAAAATCCCCCTGTACCAATTCCAGTCCAGTCGTACGTACCAATATTGACTATTTCGCAGAAAAACTGGTCATTTATAACAGATATCAGCATTCCATTGGTCATTTGTAACCAATACAAGAACCTCACTGGCCATTTACAGCTAATACTAGTACTCTGTTAGCCATCACTTGTAGGCGCTGGCTTTCTATTGATTCTTTCTGACAAATGCCGTCTCCGAATTGGTCATTTCTAATCAATATGTAACTACACAGCTTATTTCTAACATTTCCTGGAATGAGATCCTGGCACCTGATGTATGCTAGTATCTCATGTTGAAAGACAAAGGAACGTGCAACACAAAATCTTTTTTACCACGACTGTATGTGCACAGTATATTTACTTTCATTTCTTAGGTCCTTGGATGCGAAGTTATATCATCGTCGACAACCGAAGGTTTTTAAAAAAGAATTAAATTCTAATTCTGTACGCGAGACCAGCACCTCGGCAATTATCTTATCAAGTTAATTGAATTACGATCTCTGCTCATTACGTTTAATGAAACAACTGCCCGAAAGTTTCATTGACTCAATGATGTTGGTTGAATTTCTCTTTACTCGGAGGCATTAAGCGTTGTCAGATCTCGTGCTATTTTCAAATGTTATACCCTTGATGTATTAACACATTGAAATTTTTTCTTTGCCAGTTTTAAAGCACTGGAGTAATTTCTCAAAATTTCGTAACTGAGAACGATGGTGGAGCGTCACTCAAGTCAAAAAGAAAGGAAGTTCTATTTTTTTTTGGCATACATCATGGATTTTCCACGCATGGATTCTAAATTCAGATTACTGAATGGAAGAAGAGGTGAAATTATATGATATTTAAATAACATGAAAACAGTACAGTAAAATAGATCATACATTTTGACGTAGGTCATGAGTTTTCTACACATGGGTCCTAAATGCAAGGGCTTGAATAGAAAAAGAAGTGAAATATCAATGAAATTACATAAAATATTACAGTAAAATAAAAACTATGTATTGTACATGCTCCATCATAGCATAAAGAGAATAATAATAGTAAGCTGAAATGAAAAAACTACGTGATTGACCCTACAGTTTCTTGCTGTGTGCTGTTACAGGCGAGCAAGTAACTAGTGAATACTTTTTTCTATTTTCCTTGCACAGGCATTAACAGAAACATCATTTTTATAGGGCACACATTGCAATAATTAACAAATATTCAATTTTTTATTCTACTGTACTGTAGATTTACTACAAATGCTGGTACGTATGCTTAATATATGAATATAATAAAAAACTAGTAGGTCCGCCAGGGAAATATTCACGTTTTTTTTAATAAACTGCGTTCATTTATGAATATTATATTAAATATGGATACTGGATTTATTTTATTATATTAATAATATTGCCTTTGGTATGCTCTTTGTTTTAAATTTTCCAGTCCTACACGTCTTTGAAGTTCACTTTCATTTTCTCTAAGTTGTTGCAATCTATTTCTCTTTGCATGTAAACCTGTACTTCTTTCTTCATCACTTTCATTTTGCCATTTAATAGCTATTCTAATTTGTCCCACGTGACAGCACGGCACTTAATCTGTATGGTAACTGGCTCGTGTACAACCGTCTCCTTTCTTCTCGGACTGCATTTAGTTGCTCTTAAAATAAGCTACTTCCTTACTATATCTTTTTTTCATCTGCCAGTCGACACGTCCTTTCTGAAGGAGTTTCCGTAGTGAAGATAAAAGAGGCTGATCAAGACAAAAATCACTTATTTTATGGTGACTCGGTGCTATTGGTATTCTCAATACAATGTTTACAATGCATACACTGACAATATAATGAAAATTATGTTTAGGATTTTTATTATTGCACGAACATGAGTATGATAATAAACTTGTTCGAATCACAAATTTCAAAAAGGCACATTTTCTCCTATCTTTCCAAAAGAGAGATAGTAAAATGATATCTACTACGTCTCCAAAAGTTGTACTTAATAAAAAGCACAAGCATTAACTATCCATTTTACTTACTATCCATATAAAACTCCAAAAGAAAATTTCAACATCAAAAAGTTAAATTCGTCACACAAAATACACAAAATGTTCATATTATATTGATTTTGGAATTGTATAAGAATAGTCACTAACTTTTTGGCAACATGATGGATTTTTATTGCAGCCGCTATAAATAAATGCTCGCATAAACAAACAAGGGCTTTTATTATACAGAGTGATCCAAAAACCGTTACCTGAGACTTTGTTATCCTATCTTGGTCTCTAGAATAGTATACTGATCAATGATAAAAGGAGTTTAATTCTTGTATGGAGTAACAAACAGAACATCCATTTCTTACATGGTATTGGTATTCTATGTAGATACCACTCACTCATGCTTTTAACAAACAAAACATTTATTTCTTGCATAGTAGTGGTATTATAGATATCACTCACTCACTCACTCATACCCTTAAAAAAACAGAACATCCATCTTTTACATGGTATTGGTATTCTACATACCGCTCACTCACTCACTCATGCCCTTAACAAACAGAACATCCATCTTTTACATGTATTGGTATTCTAGATACCGCTCACTCACTCACTCATGCCCTTAACAAACAGAACATCCATCTTTTACATGGTATTGGTATTCTAGATACCGCTCACTCACTCACTCACTCACTCATGCCCTTAACAAACAGAACATCCATCTTTTACATGGTATTGGTATTCTAGATACCGCACTCACTCACTCACTCATGCCCTTAACAAACAGAACATCCATCTTTTACATGGTATTGGCATTCTTGAAACCTCTCACTCACTCATGCCCTTAACAAACAGACCATCCATCTTTTACATGTATTGGTATTCTAGATACCGCTCACTCACTCACTCATGCCCTCAACAAACAGAACATCCATATTTTACATGTATTGGTATTCTAGATACCGCTCACTCACTCACTCATACCCTTAACAAACAGAACATCCATCTTTTACATGGTATTGGTATTCTAGATACCGCTCACTCACTCATGCCTTCATGCTGGCCAGACATGTAGGGCAGCAAAAAAAGTTCTCCACTCGTCTGTCCTGGACAAGGTCCTGAATGTTTCCCCAAGTGTGTTGGACAGTCTTCAATTCAATTCAATGGACAGACGTCACTAGTTTGGTCGACTGTCACCAGCTTGGTCGACTGGTGAGCGAATCTGCTTGCGAGCGGAAAGACCCGGGTTTGAATCCCGCTGCCGACATGGTTGACGCGGCTAGAAATACGGCATGGGACTTGGGTAAACAACCGAAAAATTATCGAAGTAATTATCCGACCCAAGAATGGGCCAGAAGGTTCGTTCCTATAGCCTCATTCTATTCTATTCTATTCTATTCTATTCTAATTCCGCCCCAAATGTTCGTTGCGAGGCGTTCTTAGGTCGGTCTCTCCTGCGTTTCCCCTGTGGTGTTGTCTGTACGTGTGATGTCGTCCTACTCTCACCAGTAGATACCACTACGTAATAAAATAATTTACTAATATATACTCGATATTGATCATTATTATTGAGTGTATTCAAGTCATGACTGCGAATGAAAAGTGCCCTGAAATAAGTTTTCATAATGAATACCGCTTTAATGGCACTAAGGTTATATACTGTAAACTACAAGTTTCTGCCACGGACCGAGAAAAAATGCCGTTTTTATCCAATTAAAAACTTTCGTTGGCTCATGCGGCTCGGTACAAGAAAAAAGTTGTAACCAGCGAAATTTCTAGGATGAAGGTACATTTTGTTGCACTGAAGTAACTCAAGAAGCAGTTTGATCTCACAGTGGTTGTACAAAAACACGGCAAGAAAAAAATTGAATGAACATTAGGAGAGCACATCAAACTAAGTATTGTTACAACACCTCAATGAAACTGATTGGAAAATTTCTATTTAAATTTGTATCTTTATTCTATTTGGAAATGTTTCACCTTTCTGCTTTTTTACGTGTATTTACAGTCAAACCAGAAACTCCTAAGTCACGGAATATCTTTTACTTCAGGGCGCTACTAACACAATTAAACATGAAGTATACGAATGAAGGCATAAAAAGGGCGGCTGATGCGTAAAATAATGAATGCAGGTTATATATTTTTGAATGAAACTCATTTAGTAACACTTTTGGCGAACCACCGTGCAAACTCTTCTTTACCACGGAAGTGTCTCTGCATTATTGACACGACTTAGTTCCAGAACACAAGGCTTTGTGAAGTGAATATTTGGTAAGTCGTGTGCGTATTGATATCAAAGTGAGGAGTTGTTATAAACCATACTCATGTTTGCAAATTACGACCAGAAATGTGTCATTTAAAAACTCAAATTTACCATACTCTCTTTCGAGGAATTTCAGTCAGTATGCATGATAACAAATCTTAAAGAGCTATGCAAACGACAGAACTTGACTGTGCCTGTGTAGATGAACAAGCAAGCTTTCACGGATCTTTCTCAATTCATTTACTATCTTATCATTCGTAAGAGACTGCTGTTTATCTATTTGAGAGTCCGGCTGTAAGTAAGCACACACGTTCCGTTTATTTTTGTGGAAAAAAAGGCTGTTCACCGTGCGATAGTCGCCCCACAGAGTAACGGTTTCTTTGAATTTGATTTCAAATAAAACGAATGAAATATACACAAACAAACAGACGCATGTGTAAATACTTATTGCATAAATCTTACAACACAAAAAGTATACTTTAGCGAAGTGACCAATGAAAAATTCAACACAAAAACGGAACTGAGTATCCAAATCTACTGCCACAGCTGGCTCCGTTACCTCATCCATGCGTGACTTCTACCTCCACTTCTGATACCCAGCGTGCAGGTAACTGTCTGTCTGAGACTGTAGGCTTCCAAAGCATCGAGTGGATTCTTGTCTATAGTTAAAAATTCTGTGGAACTCAAGTACCGCTATAAAACACGTTCAGAAATACGAATGCGAACATGGAGATTCAAGAATAAATCTGTTTTACAAAAATGCATTTTTTTCAAAATACCTGCATTTTGAATTCACAATCATCTATTATTATGCGTTAGGTGTGCAGATGTACATTCAGGGCAGTTGAAATAGTAATACAGTCTCAGACAGTAATTTACTCCAAATTAAAACGCTGCTACCCTCAAAATGAAGCATGAAAGAACAGTTCAAGACTTCTGCAATTCCTCCCTCCTTTAGTGCCTCTGATGTATAATCCTTCCCTCCTTTAGTGCCTCTGATGTGTAATCCTTCCCTCCTTTAGTGCCTCTGATGTGTAATCCTTCCCTCCTTTAGTGCCTTTCATGTGTAATCCTTCCCTCCTTTAGTGCCTCTGATGTGTAATCCTTCCCTCCTTTAGTGCCTCTGATGTGTAATCCTTCCCTCCTTTAGTGCCTCTGATGTATAATCCTTCCCTTCTTTAATGCCTCTGATGTATAATCCCTCCCTCCTTTAGTGCCTCTGATGTATAATCCCTCCTTCCTTTAGTGCCAATGATCAGTAATCCTTCCCTCCTTTAGTGCCTCTGATGTATAATCCCTCCCTCCTTTAATGCCTCTGATGTATAATCCTTCCCTCCTTTAGTGCCTCTGATATAGATTCCCTCCCTCCTTTAGTGCCTCTGATGTATATGCATCCCTAGGTTCTGTCTCATACAGTATATTTTGAAGCATATTCAGTAAATTATGCTCACACTATGCTCAGTGTATTATTCCTACAGTATATTCAGAATATTATACTGACAGTATATTCAGTATATTTCCCTCACAGTACATTCTCTTGTTTAAGCACGGTTCATCTTCATTAATACACAATATTTTGTAGGTAAATTATTTCATATATGATTTACCAAAGTTTGCATACACGACAGATCGATCTTTGGAACCATGCTGGATCTAACCGAAAGAGCTCTCGATGTATGACCTTTAAAATTTCCTTAATTGTATCACCTGTTCTTTAGTTGAATGAAAATTAAAAGGAATTATCAAGTCCAGGAACAATGTCGAGGCAAATTGGTGGAAATGAGCACAAACGACGTCAAATACGAGTATTAGCTCAAAAACGATTTCTATGCATAGACTGCATTTTTTAAAAGAAATTTTTAAAATAAATTTTTAAAAGAAAGTTAAAACTGGCAAGCATTCACGGAGTTGAAATCTGGTAGAGGAGCTCGATTAGTAACTCGGAATGTGCAGTGTCTACATCAAACCACCGATGGCTGCATACAACGCATATCCATTGCAATAACTAGAAACAACCTAGAAATACAGGTACATAGCCTGATTGTCGGAAACCATTGAACAAAAAGAAGAAACACTAACCATGGGAGCAACCACTACCCACATATGCCAGTAGTTGAAATTCATTTATTAAAAGTAACATGAAACTCCATATATGTTCATTTGTGAATGGGAAACAATAATTGTGAGCAATGAGGAACCACATGTAAATGTATCAGTGGTTGAACACGGTTTATCAGAAGGAATCGATGGCCACATGCCCTCACATCAGTGAATGGAAAGCATTGATTAAAAGCAATCAATAACCTTTGACCCCGCACACAAAAGCAGTTGGGAGCCATTGATTTCCACCAAGAGCCTTCTGCCACCTGAACATCGATCAGTGAGCCGCAATAACGACTTGATTACGGTTATTGCTCCTTCCATGTAAATCGCAAGCTCTTATGCTGGAAAAATCTCTCCGTTTTTTGTTGACATTTGTTACAAGTCCGTGTTTATCCGTTGCGTGTTGCCTACTGAATCACCGTCTTTCAAACAAAAAGCCTAAAGGATGGGACGGGCAGGTAATTATCTTCCGAGAAGTTTTTATCAGATGAAACTTCTTCCCATATGACTTAATCATGTTTGTGCACGCACTGCACGTCAAAAGCATGAAACAGTTTTCTTAAGAGTGCCATAAAGCAAAAGATCAGAAAAGGGAAGCAGGGACGGGAATTATGAACAGCATGCAGATACGATAATTCATAGGGAGGCAAATAACGACGAATAAAGAGATAATATGTAGTGAAAGAGCTTAAAATATCTCCCGGAATTTCTTTAAATGCTTTAAGAAATATAACAAAGTGCATGAATTATTTTTGAGCATTGTTAGAAAATTGTTTTGTTATTTCTTAAATATTCTGAAGATTGTTCCCTTCGTTACACTATCCGATCGTTTTCAATTGAGCTATTTTATGGTCTTCTTTTAAGATTTTACCATCAATACATTATCAACATTTTTTTGTATAATAGGCCAATTTAAAAAAAGTGTAGTTTGAGTATTCTGATGTTAGAATCGTTTTGATGAATAAATATCTTCAGTGCGTGCAATTATGGAAAGAACCTTGCCATTTTTACTGAGAATTGTAACTTCTCTGACATCTTATTCCTTTCTTGTTCTCGTTTGCTTACCTGCAAATACGTCTAATTTATCGTTTGAAAACATGTTGTAATTATTACTCAAGTAAATCACATTGGAATGTAAGTAATTTCGGATTTTAAGGTATATATTAAGCACGAAAAAACTATGGCCATGATATTTCATCTTCAATACAGCACCAGTAACAAACGTAATCGTTTTTCATCACCAGTAACAAACAAATCCAAGAATGATGCCAGAAAGCGCCTTGGATGCAAAAATTCACAAGTTTTAAGAGCTGTTCGAATGAGAACCACTTTCCTATCCTTGAACCTTCTTGATTTTTTTCGTTGGAGTAGCACAATCGTAAGGATTACCTGAAATTGTTCTCCAAGTTCCAAAGCGGCAATGGCAGGATTTACCGTGGTAACAGCTTCTAACTTTTAGGAATAAAAATTTGTAGGGCAACTTTCTTTTTGTATGTCTTCCTCCCTAAAATCTCAATTTTAGAAAAGTTAAAAAGAATCTCCTGCTATTCCAGTGTTTTTTGCATGCTCAAGATAAGTGCTCTGAATTAATTTTACTGCCGTCTGTGCATTTAAGTCTTCAAGAAACTCATCTAATGAAGCAAGTCTGATGTGATGTTTAGATGGTACGAACACACAGGGGCATAAAACTCAACATTATCAAGAATATTCGCATAATATGATAAAAAATAATACTAATGCATTGTAGCGTTTAGAAACAATATCATGAATAGTAATTTTAATGAATGCAATTAAAAATTTTGTCGAGAAAATTGGAATTCGTTGCAACTTGATGCAAAAACACTCTGCCAATTCCCTAAGAAAATTGTGTGCACATAATAAGTTAGCAGATGGCCTGAACAGACCTCGTTTCTCACGGTTCATCTTCAAATTTGGCCGTCAACTCCTCTCAAGATCTTCAAAGATTTTTAGTAGCCTCTAAATCGAACAACTGTCCTCCCATTTGGTGGTATATGATTGTAATGTTGTACCTTGGTAGACAACTTAAAAATAATAAAGAGTTTTATCACTGCAAAGAAAATTGATTTCACTAATACGTTCAATTCCAGATCTAGATATTTCCGAAGATGATTAAACGATATAATGTATGCATTAAGGCTACCTGACACGTGAATACGCAGAGTCTGAATTTTATTCTCTTAAGCCATGTGTCAAATTCACACGCCATCTAGAGATAGTGACGCAACGTACAAATAGGAACTGTTATGTAGGTTTAATGTACAGTTTATGCTTGATCAATGAAACTTCTTGAATATTATTATGACAATAGATGTCCAATGAATGAGTAAACATTTCATTTATAATGTTAATACAAGGGCCTGACTAACAAAATACTTGTGTATTTGTAGGTTTCCAGCCCAAATGCAGACCTAAACTTAAAACCCTAAAAATTAAGCATCTGCGCTATAATAAAAATCATGACAATGTCGCTCGCACAAAGATCTGATTGACCAAGAAAAAAAGCTCAACAATAAAACAAACTCGATTTCTGGTACTCGCAATGCTTAAGATTAAAATTAAGTTCTGAACATGACCACGTTGAAACCTAAAATTAGTGTAGTAGATGCTAGCATATTATCGCCTGGCAGTTGCAGCATGATGAGCTTGGTACTTTATTTTGATATTCTCACACTGCAGAATGAAAAAAACATTAAAAACCTATTAGAAACTTGAATTTCAAGTTTTAGTGCTACGCACTAATGATTCTGAGAGTGCAAAAACGGTCATAGCCATCAAAATGATCTGTTTCATCAGTTTGAGACTAGATTTCTCAGTTCTAGTTTTAAAACTCGACACTTAAAATCCAAGTTCGTGTGACGAGGACGTTTGTGCTTTCAATTAAGAAAAATCCTCATTTGGTTTCATCCATGAATACACTACGATGATTTGAAAGCTGCTAAGACAATCGTAAACCAGAGTGCAATTTCGAAATTACTCCTAGACGGAAAAAAACGTGGTAACAACGGTATTCTCAATCAGAAAAACGTATTTGATTTTCGACTCATATTCGCACCGTATGCACTTTGTAGGAATTGAGAGAAACAGAACTTAAAATTCGTTACGTTTATCTGAAACATGGAAATGAAGTCATTTTGCCCAAAAAGTATTACCTACGTTTCGAGGAAAAGGAGTTCTACGTATGATAATAGGAATAATATTTTAATAGTGAAGATGAATGAATTTAGAGCTTATTGTTTGCAATGACGTTTTATCTGCACGTAGGCGTAAGTTTGAGTTAATGAAGCAACAGAAGCAGAAATTAGAAAGTCACATAATTATCAGTTCAATTTAAACATCTAGATTAAATATGAAATTCATCTCATGAGTCCAACCAATAATTGAGGAAATGAATAAAAAACACCAATTGCTTTGGAATTAGAGTGCAAGTATATTTCCTTGTTATAATTAGCTAAAATACCTTCATTTGATGGTATTAGTTTCATAATGAACTATCCATTACAGAGCTGTCATGATGAAGAAAGGCCTAACTACGAATTAACAACTGACGTTCATCAGTGTATTTTTAGTTCGTTAATGCTTCATTTTTATTGATTGACCGCTACAAGAGAATGTTTCATATATTTATATATGTATATATGAAGTTTGCCTTGCAATTTATGGCTTGTAATGAAACTTCGAAATTTTCAGGTAAAATCCTTGCTCAAAAAGGGTGTGGCAACTTATATCGGATAGAATTATAATAAATTCTGGATCATTAATACAAAGATGTAAAAGTTGCGTGCAAAGTAATCCATGTGATGGCGGTGGCAAAGAACTAGAGAACTGGCATATGATTTAATAGGAGCAAACTATGTATATCCACTGATGGAAACTCATCGAGAAGGGAAGAAGCACGTAACCATAAAAATGAGGGATATAATCACAAAAAAGTTCTTAGGAGGCTTAGGCTAGCTGAAGTTGCAATAAATCTTTCTAAGTTATGGCTTGGAATGAAATATGATCTCGGTATTTTTCCTTTTATGTGTTGTTAACGGTGTTATTTTCAAAGCGGTAAGCCACGTAAAAATAATTGTCGTATCACCTCTTCGGAGTCAGAGGCGTAGTAAGGCCCAGTGCTGGATCTTAGAATAGAATAGAATAGAATAGAATGAGGCTATAGGAACGAACCTTCTGGCCCATTCTTGGGTCGGATAATTACTTCAATAATTATTCGGTTGTTTACCCAACTCCCATGCCGTATTTCTAGCCGCGTCAACCATGTCGGCAGCGGGATTCGAACCCGGGTCTTTCCGCTCGCAAGCAGATTCGCTCACCAGTCGACCAAGCTGGTGATGATTCTAACAGGATACTGCTCCTACTCACATGACTTCAGAAACTTGGTACTGGAACAAGGCTAATTTTTCCACCATTATAACTAGCGATGAATTACCATAACTAGATGTTTATAACGGATCTAACTGCATCGCAGCCGGAATTTCTGATTAACTCATTAAAAAACAAAAGAAAGAAAAAGTTTAAAACTGACAAAAAACATCCATGTTTACAGATTGAATCATCTATAACTAGCTGTGTGTCAACAACTTCCTGAAAACGCTTTGCGAATAGCTGTCGAGAAAAGAATAGAATAGAATAGAATGAGGCTATAGTAGGAACGAACCTTCTGGCCCATTCTTGGGTCGGATAATTACTTCGATAATTATTCGGTTGTTTACCCAAGTCCCATGCCGTATTTCTAGCCGCGTCAACCATGTCGGCAGCGGGATTCGAACCCGGTTCTTTCCGCTCGCAAGCAGACTCGCTCACCAGTCGACCAAGCTGGTGAGTGAATCATAACTCTTTCTGAAATTGTTTCCTCTCCAAGTCTCGACTCCAAACACTCCTAAATTTAGTGAGAGGTTTTTTTGAAATTGGTCATCAAAAATAAATCGGATGCACAAGTTTAGAGAATAGAATAGAACAGAATATGGCAACAGGAACGAGCCATATAGTCCATTTTTGGGTTGTTACTTAAGACTCATACCGTCTAAAGTTAAGGCATCAATCACGTACGGGCACTTCAATCACACACCCTCCACCAGGAGGAGAGAAGGATAGAAGGATGAAGAATAATTCTCATCCTCTCACTCAACAATTTTTTTATAACTTGAATCACATTCACAATAACAATATGACTGATAAAAGTTGTATGACCCGTGGTGGGTAATAATTATACAACTCGTGAAAGACGATTATGTACATGGCCAACTCACAGTACACACAAATATGACTCGTGGTACACCTAAATATGATTCTCAGTACACATAAATATGATTCTCAGTACACATAAATATGATTTTCAGTACACATGACTCTCAGTGCACATAAATATGATTCTCAGTACACATCAATGACTCTCAGTGCACATAAATATGATTCTCAGTACACATCAATATGACTCGTGGTACGCAATGATTATACAACTCGCAATACGCACGTATTACATGATTTTAATTATTACATGACTTTGATTGCATAATAAGTTAGAGCTAACATATTATTAACATTGAATCTTCCGCTCCAACAATAAAGGTAGATATTTTCAAGACCCTTACTGTGGTCATTAGGAAGATGTTACAATGAAACAAAAGATTTAGTTTTTATATCCTGCTTCAACATTCATTGTTTTTAAACTTTTTATGACTTTCATAAGACTTTCATTTTTATAAACATTCATGAAAACTTTCATATTGTTTATCATTATCTTATAATTTAACTCTTATCAACCTGTAGTTCCCCTAAGTGCAAAAGAAAAAACATCGAAGCAAAATTTTCATGCGTTAAAGAATACTTTAAGATACAAAGCTCTAGCATTTTTATTTTTACGTCAATCGGTCAACGGGTTTTAGCTTGCGACACACAAGGCTAGTGGCTCTCAGTTCTCAGCTATGGAGCAAAAAATTATTTCAACGCTCAAGCCCGTAGAGAACGAGATTCACAGGCATTTTTTCAAAGGTGTGATATTGGAGTATATTTGAGTTTAATTATGTATTGAGCAGCTACTGCAACTGATTTATTGAAGTGTGTTTAAGAACCGTCAGTTATTTCTCAAGAGTAGCGAGAACAAGATTTATAATAAACTTGATTAACCAATAAAAGTTTTGCATTTACTTAGACTTTTTTGTTGTTATATTATTCACTAACAAGAAGCGATTGCCATGAATTTAATGATGAATCACAGATCTCGGAGCCAACACCAAATCGTCGCACGCACGTGCCAAGAAATCCGTTTTTTGAGCTTAGGGTGATTTTTCATTGTGCGACCCTTCATTTTTGCTGGCGTCATCACAGTGAGTCAGACATTTTACAAACGATATGCAGAGAGTCGTATAAAAAGTAGTGTAGCATGCAAGTAGAGCGAAAATGACAGGGTCGACTCAGTAACTTGATTAACGACACGCGGTTTAGATCGATGCCAAGAAATATTTCTCGGTCCGGAATAGGCTGGAATTCTCAACTGTAAATTACTTTCAACATTCCAGTTTAACTGCCCCTTGTATTCGCTTTTTAACGTTCATCTCAAAGTCAGGTCGGGCAAGGATGTATATCAAGCACGTATTAGTGAAACTAATACCTAAGAATATTTTTAACGGTTCTGGAACTAGATGATTCTTCAAAATTACTTTGGCAATGTGTACTCTGAATTTTTTCCAATACGTTGTTTTCACGTGAATACCAAAGTTACAACTGAATTTTTACGAATGTGACAACATGATTTTGCGCTGAATGATTGCATTGCTTAATTTTCCCAAAATATATCTACGTTAATAAAACATTTTCGTGTACCAAACAAATGGTGTCTAAGAAGCTCATCAGGTTCTTTGCCATTATATCAAGTTTGTGCTAAATGTTTTTGACGGCTCAGAGATAATTGGATCGAGCGAGTTACCAAGACCCCTCTACACTCCACTCAGTTGTGTGGTGTGAGGGTCTACGATTGCATCGGGAATGATCGTAATAACAGCGTTGTAAGGCAACGAGTTATACGTCCCTTGAGGTAATTACTCTTGAGTGGAAGGGAAAATTTTAAATGCTCTTGAAAATAGTAAAACGTGGATGTACGCAAACAAAGACGCAATTTGCACGTCCGAATGCTTGGACGTGTGTAACTTTCTCGGATAAATACAAGAGAATGATCACTCGCTCGGACGCCAGCAAGTGTAAATTCAAAATTAGTTTATGAATCGGATTTTCGTGAAAAGCGTTCAGCAGAATGATTGATTCCTGGAGTTGGATTTGCAATACTTTATATTGTAAATGTTTGGTTACAAATGGTTGCTCCAACCTTACTTTCTACCGAAAAGTAGCAGGATGACAACGAAAAGTTGATTCCTGCAAGCACAACAGGAGGAAGAATGGTAAAACGAGATCTTCCACGAACATTGTCGTATAACTTTTGTAAATTCCCTAACATTATAGTTGGTTTTAAATTGCTTGGAATAGAATCTCGTTGAGTCATCCATGATATACGACCTGCTTGACGAATTGCTGAAAAGTTTTCCAATTGATTTTTAGTCATGAACTTCTTGGTGGAGTCGGAAGATCCCATCCAACGGAGCGAACACTCCTCTGTTTTTAAAAACTGTGCAGCGTGAAGTCAGTTCAAGAATATTCCAACGGCAACGTTTCTTGAACAACCTGAAAGATAAAAGAGGCCCCATTTCTTAACAGGAGCTACAAGGTCGATGGTTCCATTAATTTTAGCGCGGCCTCAGACGCAAAAGTGTCGATAAGATCGACTGAAGCTTTCGTTACTCTAGCAACGCAGTTCAGAACTATGGACTACATTCTCCACCTATAACTGTTGCTATCTTGTACATCAATGTATTCATAGATCATTCAACATACGAAGGAGATATTTTTCATATGATGAAAGCTTCACTTGTTCACCCATACGTTAATTTTTTTAGGTGTTGTACGTGTGATTGGAAATTTAACTTTTATTGCGTACAAGTTGCAATAATGACTATTTTCACTGCATGCTTTACTGATGTGATGTGTCATAGGAAAACAAATAAGCTTTATTTAGTGTACAAATTAAATTCGTCAGAAGTACATACACACACACACACACACGCACACACACATGTCCCTTGTACTTGTATTTCTGGCATTCAATCTCGTTTGTAGAAGCTGCCACTCAGAGTGTACTTATGAAGAACAAACTGACCAGAACCTTTCAAGATGATGAAGAGAGACTCTTCTAATTTTATTCCTGTTATCTGACAGATACAGTCTTACTCATTCAGTACAGCATTAAGGACTCTCTCTTTAAGTAGGCCTAGCCAAGTTTGGTAAACAAACTTCCGAAAAACTTTCCCATGAATAGAAATTTCTGGAGCATCTGCAATGCGAAAGGCATTTGGTGAAATGACCACCGTTGCAGTCGTACGGAGCTTTATTTCGGGAATGAAAAGCAACGCCAGTTTTCTGGCTCATGGAGGCTTCAGCTAGAGCTGCCCAAAGCGCGCTTTTTGGTCCGAAAAAGTAACTTTGTTTTTCCTTCAAGCGGGAATCATGAAGAGATTCCCATCTCATCGTTCCGAGAGCACTTAGCTTTATGAAGTCTCATTGAACTTGCATTATAACGTGAATTTAAATGCACATCATGAATCTCATTAGTACACGTTTCTTGTTTAATATAATTCTTTCAGAAATTCGAATGAATTAGATTTTGAAGAGATTGATCGACATTATCGACCTTCAAGTGCATCGAAAAGCTCACTTTGAAGATAAATGTGACCTTTGTTTTGAATTTAGGACTTGCTGTCTATTTTAGGGTGTCCTTGAATTGATTTGGTATTGAATGAATTGCTATGCAGGTCAGATTTGGGTGAAAAATGCGATACAAAAATCGTCAGATGATGGCAAATTCACGTTGAAAATTTGAATGTTTTATTTTTCATCTCTGTGTTCCATGAAAGCCGAAATCTTTGAGTGGAAGAAAATGATAAAATGATGATGTTAATTTGATGAACTAAATCAAAGCCTTTAAAATTAAGACAGATCTAATTATCACTAGAAGAAAGGTATAGAGGATATTATGTTTCATTCATTAGGAACAAAAAATGTGAACGTCTTGGCACCTAGAAAAAGTTGAACTAAAATGGTAGTAGCTTATTCTTATAGCAATTTTATTAAACAAAAGATGAAAAAATAACGAAATGGAAGTTTATTTTTAGCAGTCGGTATATAATGATTTTAAAATGTGTTACTTACAACATTGAAAAACGGCATAATTTGTGATGGTATATACTCTTCTCTTTATTTTTCCTAGGCTCCACGACATGGCTACATTGTTTAAAAATAACCTCCTAACTGCTTCATTTTCCTTCACTAAAGAGTAAGCTGCGTTCAGTTTTGTCTGTCCGCATGATATCATCACACCCACAACACTGCATAGTTTATTTTTAGGAATCGGTATATAATGATTTCATGCATGTGTGACTTATACATGAATACAGACATGCAGTATTCTGGTTTTACAATCTAAGGTTAAAGTTTGGAGAATAATACATGAGTTTAGCATTGCATCCCCGTTTTAGCGAAAGAAACTAATTTTAAATTATTTTCATTGATTTCGAACAATTCAAACATTTTAGGGAACGTGCTTCGATTAAATATGCGATAATGCAAATTAGATAACATTTATTTCATTATAGTTTTTATCAATCTGAAATTTCATGAGTTTATCACTCATGTGATTTAAAGTGACTAACTTCTTAACAACTACATAATTTTAACGAATCATTTTTCTCAGCTTTTCCAATGTTCATTTCCATTTTGTAACCATTATTTTTATTAAAAAACGCATTGGATACCGATGTACAAACGAGCCTGAACAACATACTTCATTTAAACAGTGGTCTGCCACAGCCCAACTGGTGTTATTGACTTTCTTACCACTTAAATAATTACACCACTTCAGGCAATACCAAGCTTCCAATAATGCCATGCCTCCTTGCTATTAAATATGCAGCATAATTTGAACATCAAGCTTAGCAGCTTTGCCTGCGTTCGGTGGAAAATCTTATTTTAAATCTTGTCCAAAATTCCCTTTAATTTCATCCTCCCTGTATTCAAATTTTTAAGGAATATCTTCAGACGTTAATCTCTGATGAATAATAACATTGGCTTTGAAATAGTTTGCTTTAAAACATATAATTCTTCCCTCGATTTAGTTATTGTCGGAAGTTTTTGAAAAGTGAGCGATGGGTGTTCATTTTGAAGATCCTCGATTTCATATCATGACTTCTTCTGTATTGTAGGAGAGCCCCGTAAACTTCGATTCAAAGCCATTGTTTCTGAACTCTTTAATAAAAAGTAACTTCATTTAGGATACATTTTCATTCGAGCATCCTCGTGTTGAGAGCCTTTGAAATGCTTCACTCGAGATCTTATTCTGAGTGAACTCAGCTATGGCACTGCCCTGGAAAAAGTGACATCATATTTCACAATAGAAGCTGTCAGAGAAACTGAGACTCAGTCTGTCAATTTAATTCTTCTTAAAAGGACTTCTGTTCTGCTTGATGAACTCAGGTGAGCTCATTTGCATCCATTGTTCTTGTCTATTCTTACGTGGACACCAGAGGTAAATAACATGTAATGAAATTAAGACCAGTTAGAACCATCCCTTTCCACACGCTGTGAGGTAGAGAGAAGAACAGCTCCGGTTCAAAGAACATAAAGCATTCCTCAGATAGTTGAAGTGAAGGAAATTTAATATTTTTAATGCTTGTTCCGGAACATGCAGAGTAACAAAGAGACCTGCGGTTCCTTCATCTTTATTATACATGAAAAGTGTTCATGTTTTCTATTAGAATATTCATCCATGATAATATTATCTGCATTAGTGGCTAAAATTAATTTATTGTTGAAAATCAAATCTTTAGCGAGCTGTAAAACTTTGAAATTTGAATGAAATGTTTCCTTAGTCAACTCAAATTTAAATAGATTAGAGCTCAGATTCAAATAGCCCCTGGAAATACTCTTTTACTAGCACTGAAGAGTTGCTGGCAGTTTTTTAATAAGGCAACGTCATTTTTCTTATAACAAATCTTTTCTATTTTTTCGAATAAGGCATAAAAAGATCATTATGGTTTCAATGAATGTCATAGCACAACAATATTTCACTGAGAATTTACATTCACACAACTTGGCACTACTTTGCAAGCACAAGAAAGTTTAAAAAAATTATCTTCACTATCCTCCACTAAAACCACATCGCTGCTCTAACCCATACAGTCTTTCACCTACAGAATATTTTTACACAATCTAGTGATTTTTTCATTTAAATTGTGCCTCCGTTAACCAACAAGTTCGAGGTACAAGCTCCAGTGCAGTACTTCAAAGGTTCAAATCTAGCAAGGCTGAAGACAAAATGCAAACACCTGTAAAAGTTTTGTAACGGTTCATACATCGTGTCTTTTTCCTCTGAACAAACAAATTGGAGATCCCCCTGATTTTGGAGACAATATAAATGAATACCATGTTGACTTTTACTAACAAAAATAACAAGCTCCTTTTTCACAGCATATATACAGAATCGTGAAGTTTAATGAATTATCTTTCCACCCATTTTTTATAATTTCGACGAGAAATAATATTTTTAATTATGAGTTGTAAATATCAAATCTGTACGTTAGAGTCAAGTTTAAATTTGATTTTTCAAGGATTTCAAAGTAAATTTAAAGATTTTTGTTCATAATAAACACTCATTACAACGTTACTTTTACGCTCTTCTGATCACATGTTACTGTAACGTAAAATTTAAAAGCAAATCAAGAGATGAAGCTAGCAAAACTATTTACATTCAACGATATTAATTTACTTTTCAATACCTGATTTTGCTTTACTTCTTAGCAAGAAATAATTGAGTATGCAACTAAATTATTATAGAATGAAGGATAAGACCAGTGCGTGGTAGAAGTAAAATGCATGCATTCCTAAACAAAAACTTATTATCACTTTCTTAACCCTCATAACTGCAGTATGTTAACTCCTGTTACCCTTATAACTGCAGCATGTTAACTCCTGTTACCCTTATAACTGCAGCATGCTAACTCCTGTTACCCTTATAACTGCAGCATGCTAACTCCTGTTACCCTCATAACTGCAGCATGCTAACTCCTGTTACCCTTATAACTGCAGCATGTTAACCCTGGTTACCCTCATCACCCCGACATGCTAATCCCAGATGCTTTCATTTTCCCGGCATGCTAACCTCTCACAACCTTAGCATGCTAACCTTTGTTACCCTCATAACTGCTACCTGTTAGTCCCTGTTACCTTCATAACCAGGGCATGCTTACCATTGTTACCCTCATAACTGCCACATGTTAGCCCCTGTTACCTTCATAACC
>VCRD01000069.1:354893-376898 GCA_006783055.1 Trinorchestia longiramus | reverse complement strand
CAGCATGTTAACTCCTGTTACCCTTATAACTGCAGCATGTTAACTCCTGTTACCCTCATAACTGCAGTATGTTAACTCCTGTTACCCTTATAACTGCAGCATGTTAACTCCTGTTACCCTTATAACTGCAGCATGCTAACTCCTGTTACCCTTATAACTGCAGCATGCTAACTCCTGTTACCCTCATAACCCCGACATGCTAACTCCTGTTACCCTCATAACTGCAGCATGTTAACTCCTGGTTACCCTCATCACCCCGACATGCTAATCCCTGATGCTTTCATTTTCCCGGCATGCTAAGCCCTCACAACCTTAGCATGTTAACCCTTGTTACCCTCATAACTGCCACAAGTTAGCCCCTGTTACCTTCATAACCAGGGCATGCTAACCCTTGTTACCCTCATAACTGCCACATGTTAGCCCCTGTTACCTTCATAACCAGGGCATGCTAACCCTTGTTACCCATAAAACCACTTACTACGCATGTGCCATGTACGTTACGTGTAGTTTTCATGTTATTTCTTCGTCATACGACAGACTCTGCCTAAATCATTCTCAGGTGTAACTTGAACTGCACCCGCCATATAGTTACGTTAAAAACACCTCACCCTCAAGTCACGCATGCTCTAAAAGCAAGTAATAGCCTCCTTTAGGGGCATTACTCACTGATTACACACTCAGGTTGTAGGCATAGCCTGGATTTTATGTTGAACGCAACGCATTGTCTTTTTGCTTCCACTCCGCTCTCCGAAACTTTGTCACGCATTTGATTTATTTTAATAGTCAGTTGTCTTTGTCGAACCCATGAACGATGCATCGACTTCTTGATGAATGGCGTGAGATACAGAATGTGGGAGCGCTCCATCAAGAATTGGGGGTGCTCCATCAAGAATTGTGGGCGCTCCATCAAGAATTGGGAGCAGTCCATCAAAAATTGGGAGAGATTCGTCAAGAATTGGGAGAGATCCAACAAGAATTAAGGGAAGTTTGAGCTGAAGTGGACTTGCAGAGAGTTGTTGCTGCTGGACTGGGGTATGAAGTCACAATTCAACCTCCGGACTAAATGGAAGTTGGAGTCGAACCGTGGATTAGGAGGCAAGATTTTCAGATACCAGGATAGGAATTTTGATAAAATTGAAATGTACATAGTGTTGAGGTTACATCCTGAGATTTGTCACTAGCAGATAGAACAAATTTTCTGTATGGAGTTATAATTTTTCTTTATGGTGTTACAAATCTTCTGTTTGGTGTTACAAATCTTCTGTATGGTGTTACAAATCTTCTGTATGGTGTTACAAATCTTCTGTATGGTGTTACCAATCTTCTGTACGGTGGTGTTACAAATTTTCTGTATGGTGTTACCAATCTTCTGTATGGTGTTACCAATCTTCTGTATAGTGTTACAAATATATTGTATGGTGTTACAAATCTTCAGTATAGTGTTACAAATCTTCTGTATGGTGTTACTAATCTTCTGTATAGTGTTACAAATCTTCTGTATGGTGTTACAAATCTTCGGTATGGTGTTACAAATCTTCTGTATGGTGTTACAAATTTTCTATAGAGCGTAAAAACCTCAGAGTCAAGTAAGGTTTTATACCAGTAGAACCTAGTGGAAGGAATTACTGCTATCGAGTGTTGGAGAACAGGATTGAGATTCATTCCTGAGGCGAAGGAAGTTCTCCCTTTGGTTCAAACAAAATGTTCAAATTCTTTACTGAAAACTGCCATTTTACCTACATGGACAACCTGTATAATATATAAATATACTGCACATACATGAGTAGAGTTTACATATCTACAAATATTTACATACCGTAGCATTTTTCGCTGGTCTATGAGGTGGATGGCTGTTCTTAATGAATCAAATTTTATCATGAAAGAAAAAGCTTCTCAGATCTCTCTTACCCAAGATCTGATGTCAGGTAAAAGGAACGTCAGGTTTGAGTGGATATTCCGACCTTGACAAATATGGAGAGAATCTAACACGCAGCTAAACAGTCTCGAACCCCAGCACTTGACATAATTAACAGCATTCATGCTTGCTTCATCATTAGGCAGCAATGAGATACACCCCAATGCATAGTGCCATGAGCAATGGGTATTTAATTCTTAATCGGCTTTAGAATAAGGGTTTATTTTGAACATTTGTGATGCCTTTCATTGAGAAATTTATCCCACTATCTATTAATACACAGTTGGTTGCTTGTTTGCTGGTACGCTCGTACGGAGTTAAATAGAAGAAATTTCGTCTACAGAATAACAAGATGAAATGCCCTGAAATTTCATCCCTGAATTACGATGTCAATTATAGTTTCTCGAATATACGCTCAAAAGTCGAAACACTACTTGCTGAAATAAGCTGATTATCTTATGCTAAGGTTTGACTTCTCGCTGGAACGGGTATACATGTATTGTAAGCATTGTATTGTGGATACCAAAAGCACATCCTTCAATGTGGAAACTCCTTCGCAAAGCCTGCGTCCACTGACAAATCAAACGAAAAAATCAGTTAAAAATACGCGAGTTCTTCCACATGTGGGTCTACTAGTTTTTACATAAAAATGACGATTGAACTTTGAGGTCGGGATAACCTAAGATGTGGGTGTAAATAGGATGCAACATAAATAGAAGAACTGAAATTGGTTAATTTTCTGGATTAATGACAAATTCATCACTTCCTCTGGTGCACACTGGAAACAAAAAAACATGCAAGGATTACAACGCATCATGAAACTTACAGTGCACGCTACGATACGACGAAGCTGTAGGTACTGGTTCAGGAATTCATACACATTTAAAACTGGTTATAAGTATTAAGCACGAATTTTTCATGCCACGCCTATGAACTGATACGAAACTTTTTTAACTCCATAATTTCAACAACAAAATATAAGCTACGCGTGTTTGCGTGCCTGAGATACGTCCCATTTTAAAGCGCCCTCCATCCCAGGATTTGTCGTGTCAGAAAAGGATTGCAGGGGCGAAATTTAAGGTTGAAATTTAAAATAAAATCTGGTATCCATGCGCGGCAAAATACCTGACATTTCGCAACAGCTCTACACAAATGATAAGTTGGCAAGCATTATGAATACATTGCGTAAATCCTAGATTAGGGCCGTGCAATTTTTTGCCTCTGCACCTCATGAGAAAGATAAAAAATTTGGCTGCTGGATGTATGGAGTTCCACAAATAATAGTGTTTTATTGCTTAGGGAATATTAGTATAATTAGTTCATCCTACAAACTCACACTCATAACCTTCGTAGTAATGGAAACTATTCATAAATGATGAGAACTAGTTAGTAACGAAAACCATTTTAGTTTCACATTGGTTATAAATCATAAATGCGAAAATTATTTGCAAAATATTTACGGTCAAAAAAGTCTTCTACAAATTGTTTAGGCCCGTTGATATAGAGTTAAACATTTCGACTTTGGCTTCGCAACCAGGAACTACGTTCTTACAAGGAGTCAATTCTGCACGATTCAATTGTGTAGCAATTTCATATAGGGAATTTGCTTTGATCGTTCCATTCTTCACGGTTAGAAAGTCATTTTATTTCAGCGCAGCCTCATTGTGTTAGATTTGATTGAGGTCACTGTTTTATTAGCGCTATTTGCAGGAAAATAAGAGTTTGTATCAGTGAAGGTATAGGGTTGACTGACATAACAGCAGCTTACTCTACTACGCAGCTTCAGAAGTAACACTTCCAGAAGTAACAGATTTAAAAGCAAAAGTTACAGAAGTAACCGATTTAAACGCAAAAGCTTCAGATGTAACAGCTTCAGAAGTAGCAGTTTCAAAAGTAACAGCTTCAAATGTCACAACTTCAGATGTAACAGCTTCAGAAACATTAACTTCAGAGTAAAGTAAAAAGTAATATTTATTATTTGCAGATAGTAATTCTAAGTTTAAGTTTAACAATGGGAGTTCCCTACGTCATGGTCATGGAGCTTTCGTTACAATTGAAGGGTGGACAGCACTAGTGGACTACTAGTTTAAAATGCTAGTCCACTAGTGCTGTCCACCCTTCATATAGTAAACTACTGGATCGTAATCGCCTCTGTCAGCGCTGTGTTAGCGACAGCACGGGAGTGGACTACTTGCATTTTTTCCCGTGGAAAATATATTATATTTACCATGGGAAAAAATGCAAGTAGTCCACTAGTGCTGTCCCCCCTTCAATTATACAATATTGTGATTCCATTGTTTCTGTGGTCAATTGAATCATTGAGGAGGACAGCATCCAGCAAACAAAAATAAATCCTAAAAATATGAGGACTTCCAGCCCAACCTCCGATGACATAGAATTAGCTGCAAAAATTAATGCTATAGAAATAAATATCTAGCACTATATAATATAAAATAATATATATATATATATATACGAAAGACACAAGGCTGACGTCTAGAATTATGAGCCATCATTTGTTTTTCTGCCTTTGAAAAGACTGTTCAAAAATCTTTACGAAATAGTTTGTAGTTTCGACCGACGCCGAGACAGACTTCAGTATCTCAAAAAACTTTTACCGAAGAAAACCTTCCTTTGGATTCATTAGATCAATTTGAGAGAAAAAACAGGGGGATCATTCTGAGGGATCAAAAAATATTGGAGCTTGAGACGAGTCATTGATAAATAAAGGTTTAGAAAGATATGAATGTGTCCTGTAAGAAAAAAGTATACACTGAATATGCTGTAGATATAATACATGGGAATAAACTTCAAGCAAGTATTGCTTCGATCTGGCTACATTATCCACGTGCTTGATATAATCTAGTTAATTGTTTACTATTTTTTACTGATCTGTTATGAATAAAATAGGCTACCAGTACCCACGCTGCTGCTACTAGATTCCTTGTTACAAAGCTGCTTAGGCTCTAAATATTCGTTATAAATTTTATTAACACTCTTCTTATACATTATTTTCTTAAGTATATGGAAGTTTTTTCAGTACTTTTCAGAGATACATGGTGAACAAAGAAGTATGCAACACTTTCAAAATTGTACATGACTAATGTTGCTCCGTATGTGTAATTACTGATGGGGATGAAACCAATGCAATATAGTACGAGAACACTTAATTTCGAATAACATTTTGACGAGAACTTCTGAAGATAGAAAGAGAATAAAAATTATTCGATCCAGAGTCTTGCACGCGACGGAAAGATTGTATTTTCCCTACAAAGAAATTCAATCGCTTCGAAATACTAAAATTCTCAGGATTTGAAGTTATTTTTTCGCAGCAGTACGTCAGAGTAAAAATTTTACAGGAATGAAAGTGAGGATGTCAGATTTCGTCGACAGATTTTAAAATCTTTTCAGAAATCATTGATCAGGTTTCTACACTCGGTTGTAGATGAAAGTGAGAGATGCAAAATCAATTTTTGATTGAAAATGTCAGTATGTCCATAAAAATATATATATTTCAGGTGTGAGCATCCAGCATCGATATGTAAGATTAGTCAGTCGGTCATTTTTAAAAGAGTATGCAAAAATTGCGCGAATATCGTTGGGCTTCAGATTGGACCAGTTTTGGAGAGTGAAAATCCAAATGAATATCCGAGTATGAGTTCAAAATTTGGTAAGAAATTTAAATGGATGTGCAAAGAACACACATAAACTTCAATAGTGTTTAGGAATATGCACAAAAATCTGAGCAGAAGTTAAGAACTAGGAAAACTCTTGCTAGTGTATCCATCCCGGACAAAAACTGCATTTGTTTTTCTAGATTCTGCGCAGAAATCCAAGTTTCACATTACAGTCTAAGTAACCTGCAATTCCTTAATAGTTTTCAAGAACTGTTGAAAATATAAATATTGTCGCGAAACCTGCACTTGAATCCTAAACAAATGTTCAAATTTCGATGAAAAATCGAGCATAGAAACGTACGATGTATCAAGGTGACAAAGCCTTGACAAATTCTTAAGTGCAAAGGTAATCGTTACCATCGTAAATCCATGGGTAATCGTTACCATGGTAAATGCATGGGTACTCGGTACCATGGTAAATACTTGGGTAATCGTTACCATGGTAAATGCATGGGTAATTGTTACCATGGTAAATGCATGATTACTCGGTACCATGGTAAATACTTGGGTAATCGTTACCATGGTAAATGCATGGGTAATCGTTACCATAGTAAATACTTGGGTACTCGGTATCATGGTAAATGAGGCGAATAAGTCCATCGGTAAACAAAGCAACGAGACACTAGCATATAGCGATTAAGAATTAAAAAGTCATGACCAGCGATGATAAAGAAGGGAAAACGTACAGAATATCATTGTCCATAAGTAGTTTCGAAACAAACAGAAAATGGAAAATATATTTTAACAACTGTAATATATAACTCAAAGATTCCAAAATCTCTCATAAATTTCAACAAATATCTTACAACGCGACATGAAAATAGACCAGGTCTCCAAAACAGTCCTGAAGTTTTGGAGAAATCCAAGAACTCGTTCGCAAATCACAGAACATTTCAATTAATCAGAAATTGTAATTTTTAAATGTAATTTTCGAAGGGCATAAAATTCGCTAGAATTTCATGCAATCATGCAATAAATGTAGTGAATGTGTTTTGAATTTTAATTAGTTCACAGGAGAATAACTTGCCTTTTAGAAAAATTCTTTAATTTAAAATTGTTGAACAGTAAAGGCAGCTATCTTAAATTCAACTTCAAAACCATGTAAAAGTTCATAACTTTATATGACAAGCAGAACTTAGTTTTGCACTTGTACCTGGAAGGTAAATGGAAAAAATTCTCATATCAAAGAAAAGGTCACGAATGTCCCGCGGAAATCAAAGTGAGCATTCCAAGCTAGAATTCTTCAGGTTTCGAATTCGTCTCGAATTCAAAATAAGGATCCTAAATCCATCAATAATGAAAATATGAGACCTAAATCCATCAATAATCAAATTTGGGGTCGCAAATCCACTCAATGTCGGGCAACCACCGCTGCAAGATGGACAGCAATATTTTTATGGATGATAACCCGACGGTTGTATCATAAGAATGTTGTTGTGTTTTGTTATGGAAAACAACTCGACGGTTGAATAATAACAATGCGTTTGTTGTGTTTTGTTATGGAAAACAACCCAACGGTTGAATAATAACAATGCGTTCGTAATGTTTTGTTATGGAAGAGAAATTGATGGTTGTATAATAATGCGTTTGTTGTGTTTTGTTATGGAAAACAACCCGAAGGTTGAATAATAACAATGCGTTTGTTGTGTTTTGTTATGGAAAACAACCCAACAGTTGAATAATAACAATGCGTTCGTAGCGTTTTGTTATGGAAGAGAACTTGATGGTTGTATCATAACAATGCGTTTGTTGTGTTTTGTTATGGAAGACAACTTGACGGATATGAAAAAAACGTGTATTCCTTGTGATTTTTTATAGAATCTAACGAACTATAATTAAAAATTATTTTGTTGTGTTCAATAAAGGGCCAAATCTCAGCTGTATCTAAAAATATCAATCATTCTGCACTTTATTTCGCAGCAGGGAACTGTATCTTCGTGTATCCTTAATTTTTTGTGAAATCAAAATGCAATTTTAATGTACACGGACATATCAGTAACACTGACACCTATTTAGTATAAGATTTACTATTCAGTAACAGAAAATGATAGGCAGTTGGAAAAATCCATTTTATTGGATGAGAGGATAGGCTAAATTAGTTTTTAGCAAAGAGTTCATATGTTTCGTAAATCTTGTTTCACGCTGACTTATGCGCTGGGAATTGGACATAGAGTGATGACAGATAGTATATGTTCATTCTACCCAATAGCAAGTCAGAGGAATACACGTAAATAATATTTTCAGTGCACGCGGATAAGAAATACGTATATATGTATCATAGGTTGCGATGCAGGGCTCAGAAGCCTCACCCATGGAAGGGTAACATGAGTGAAGGAAACAAGACTCTAGCTATGGGGAAATAAAACAATAGCAGCAGCCAAGGAGAGAAGAAAAATGGCTGGACGTAACAACGAGATTGGATTCCAGTAAAAGGTAAGCACACACAAACAACCACCACCACAATGTTGTGTTACAGTCATCACTACTGTACGTGTCTTGGAATAGTTAGAGAATAATTTTCTTGATAGTTCTATTGTTGAATTAGTTCTCACTCCTCGACCAATTCACTTTAAATGAAAATTTTTATTAGAAAACGCTAATATGTACAGTCTGTACTCAATAAATGGTCCTGCAGAGATGTAATTAATACTTTCTAGTAACTGAGTAACAAATCTTGGATGACGTTAATATTAGAATCGTCAGTAACTGTTTTGAAACGAATAGATCATAATTTTGAAATGTTCTGAATGAAGTCTCATTCAGATCATTTCAGACTACCCATTACTCATTTATTTTGCTTCGACTTAGGTGTTTATTGGCAGATATAAGCCTAACGAATAAAACAAAAGTAAATAACAAAAAAATCTAAGCAAATTGAGTGAGGTTCTTTTTTGGAGGCACTCTCTATACATTAATAACGAACGAAAATATATTAATAATATGAACTAATACTTAACAATACTACTAATAACAAATTTACAGTTTGTAAATTCACTGTATGGTTGCTAAAAAGAACGACCTGCTGCTGCTGAATGGGTGCAGCATCTCCAATAATTTTACTCGCTCCTTCAATAGCTTAAACTTTCATAGTAGTTTTTTGTGTTGTTTGCTGCTATAAACTGTTTTTGGTGATGCTCATCAGTTACGACGTACTCCGTGAGTCAGAATTCATGCTTCTGTTCTGGGGCTCAGGCCACACACTTGACGTATGAGTAAGAGTATTCAACGCACCCTAAATGCAGTACAAAGTTGTGATCTGCGTCAGCCACCTGTAACTTCTTGACATCAAAACTGAATACCAGGTGGCGTTCATATTATATCTTGGCTGATTAGATTAATGAAAGTTATGCACGCAACGAATAATCAATACGTAGGAATTATATCTCTATTGATTAGATAATTGGTTTCCGCATAGTACGAGTCAAAATAAAGGTTGGATAGTGGCAAGGGTCGCTGAGTTTATTTTCAGTAACCTACAATGAGGCCTGAAATTGGAATTTCGTACATGTTCCCATCATACAAGAAAAAGAAGAGTAAGAAAGCTACTAGCAACGTTAACATTTTATTAACAAGAATGCACACAGAACAATAAAAATTTGAAAAAAATCAACGTTTCTACCGTGAAAGTCTTTTCCAACATCTCGAAAAACACAAAGTAATGAAATACTTAAACTATTTGTACGAGATAAGCGGGTTGCGTATAAATTAAAATGAGTTTCTTTAGTAAATTAGAATAAGATTTCAAAATGCACAGATTTAAAATAGAATACAGCAACGGGAACCAGCCGTTTGGTCTATTCTTTGCTTGCTACCGAAGTCCCATGCTGTCCAACGTGAAGGCATCAATCACGCACATGCACCTTATATACGCACAGACATTTCAACCACGTGCGCAACCTTGATCACTCACAAGCATTTCAGTCACTCACACAAACCGCAATCATACACAGGCCTTGATAGTTAGGAAGGATATGGAATCAATACTTTATAAACTGGAGGGTACCTTTCCAGAATTAGCTTTCGGTCGTTATCTCTGGTTCGTAAGTTGTCTCTGTCGAAAAACCCTTCTAAAGTAACATCGTTGAAGCCATTGAGACATTTATAGATCTCCTTGAGCTGTTTTTGCTGTCTTTTTCGTTCTAGGAAGATGAGTTCAAGCTGATTAAGACGCTTTCCGTAGCTAAGATTGCATCATGCAGGAATCATTTTCGTGTCTTTACGATGAATTTTCTTGAATTTATTAATGTCTCATCGTAGGTTAGAAGATCGCAGTTGTACTCCATATTCTAGATGTGGCTGCACTAACACTTTATAGAGCAGTAAGATGATGTTCTTTGACTTGTATTTCAAAGTTTCTTGCAATTAAACCAAGGATCCTGCTTGCATTTTTGACACTTTTTTCCGCTCGTTTGTCATGCTTCAGACTTTCAGTGAATAGAATAGAATAAAGCAATTGAAACGAACCATTTGGCTTATTCGTGAGTTAGTACCCAAGTCCCATGCCCCGAATAGTACTAGACACCGTCGAAATTACCTTAAAATCTTCTAATTTGGCAGGAAGATGGTATTTCTCTGCGTGGGTGCGTACAGCAGTGTGAGAAGGTTTAGTAAGAGAGCAGTCTGTACGAAGACTCCTTCCAGTATGCTTTGTCACACGTACAGGGAGTACTCTAGGTGTAGGACGAGCATATTCAGACGCACAATATGCGCAACTATATTTATAAATGACAGAACACACCTACAAGAAGTTTACTTTTGTAATTGAAATGTACTGCATGTTTTTTATCTACTGAATTTACTTACTCGTGTCTTTCATTTACTTATTTTAGGTCTATAATTCAGCCTTTCGCTGCATAAATTAGACTTTCACGCTTTTTTTTAATTCTGAAAAATTGGTGACAATTTTTAAAGCAGTAATTAAAAGGGTTTCTAGGGCTTAGTAATAAATCTAAAAAAGAAACGTATAGGTATTTTCATAATTTTGCGCCATATCAAATACTCTGACAAGTAATCAGTAACAAAATCACAACATTATTGTTCATATTATTATGTGCAAAGACTTCGACAGTATACTTTAAATTAGCGACTTTAATTTTAAATTTCTATGCATTAAAATTAGCGACAAATCATTTGTTCTTGAAACTTTAAAGCAAGAAATAACCTAAAACGTACTCAAAATATCCCAATTCATATAATAACTTCAGCATTCCAATTGAACTTCAGCAGTAGTGAAACTCGAATAGAATAATGGCGCTGAAACATTTTGCGTGCTGTAAATAATGTTCTACTGAGCTTTGATAACAGAACTTCATTCAAACATCACCTTGAATTCACAAAATGATTCTCATCAGCCTGCATAGACCACGTTTTCTCAAATATCTTTTCTTTTTGCAACGTAGCAATACTCTTCATTTCTTGCTCTTCTTTTTACCTGATTACGAGCATGCAGACATTGGCTGCTCGTTAGGCTCAGTGTGTGTATTATCATTGAGAAAAGTTGTATCCTTCTTTTACGTTGACCTAATGATCAAATGCCCTGCAACACACACCCTAAGTTAATGAGGTGTTCACAAATGTTTGACTTTTATGTTGCAACATTGACACTAGCAGCGCTTCGTAGGATGACATAAAACTTTAATGAATACATGAGCAGCAAAACATGTCCTATTTATGTATAGCAAGTCAGAAAAATTTGCAAATGCGTTTTTCGTACAGGGTGAAGAAAATTATTTAATATATATATATATATATATATATATATATATATATATATATATATATATATATATATATAAATAAAGAAATGTCAGGAGCACTGCAGCGCTAGTGCAAAATTAAAAGAAGAAGCTGAGCATCTGTTGTCGCTAAATTTTCCAAGGAATTATTTGTGCAGGACAAATTTGACAGCAAATATAAAGAAAAAAATTAAAAAGGACATTGGAAACGCTCGTAAATCGTTTACATGGGGAACAGTCCGTTTTACGATGTTGATGAGCAGCAGAAAAGGGGCATCACAGAGCCTTGTCTACGCGTCTTCGTCCACAACAGATTCCCTCAACCAGCGCCAAAGAAGATTTGAGGTTCTATGAATAGAATAGAATAGAATAGAATGAGGCTATAGGAACGAACCTTCTGGCCCATTCTTGGGTCGGATAATTACTTCGATAATTATTCGGTTGTTTACCCAAGTCCCATGCCGTATTTCTAGCCGCGTCAACCATGTCGGCAGCGGGATTCGAACCCGGGTCTTTCCGCTCGCAAGCAGATTCGCTCACCAGTCGACCAAGCTGGTGATGAGAGTGCAGTGCTTTATGTAAGACACTTTTTAATGAGCAGAAGTTCTCAATTTTTAGTAATCAAGATCTGAGTGATCGATTCTTGTAGGAAATAAAATGTAATATTAAATAGCATGCAGAGGAAATCTTGTAACAACTTTGAATCAATGAATCAAATATTAAATAATCGTTGGTCTGAAAACTTTAGAGTATGATTTACAACGCAGAAATTATTGCTAATTCATTGACAAAAACCATGACCATCTTTCGTCTCAAAGTAATTAAGTTTGAAAGAAAAAATTAAATTTGAATTACCAGACCAAAAGATATTTTTTGTTCGTTAAGTATATAAATTATTACCTATTTTCAAGACCAGATGCTGAAATTTTGAATGAAAATATATTACTTCATTAGTTTTACATGAGAAATTTTTTTCAAGCTTCATGACAACAATCAGAATTATAATGATTAAAATAGTAGCGTAGCAGACTATCATCAACCTCTCACATGAGTGAAATGTGCAATTCTCAATGATTACAAGAATTGTCTCGAGAATATGTAATGATAGTGGAAGAACTATTGAGTGGTAGATTTCAAACACGAAATTAACTCAACTGTTTGAACTTTCATCCCTTCACTAAGAAAAATACATAATTGAAGAAAAGAAACATAAATTCACAGTAATAATCGACTTCTAAACCCTTTTTCTCTTAAATCAAAAAAATTGTAGGATTTAATTAACATTCTAAAACCCCAAATGATTCAAGAAATCAATGCTTAGTGTTCGAAATCGAGAGGTAAGCGTTATGCAGGCAACTTCCCATTCTAAAGAACTTTTTAACCCTTTCGCTACCGTTGGGTTAATATGTCCCAAAAAAAACTTTCAAAATCATTCCCTTTAGTCCTATATTCTAAATGTTTCGTTCAAAATTACAGTAAAATTACATAGAGATCAGTAGAGATAAGTGATAATTTACGCAATATTTTGATCAGTATGAAAATAATTTGGTCGTAAAAGGGTTAAATGAGAACCCATATGTGAGAGCGTGTGGGAAACCTGTATCTCTATTGAAACCAATACATGACAGTGCTGGCATGAGTGCTCAGGCTTTGAGGCTCTATTTCTTACAACTAAAAACGATGTACGACAGGAAATGGGATTACTGAACACGGAATTATGCTCATCTTGCACCTTATGTGTCTCTAATTTCTACATTTTATGTTAAAATGAGTTCGACCATGTCATGATTTGTGTAGAGATCATAAGGAAAAAACAGTAAGGAAAACTGTCTGTATGAGTTGGGTGTAGTAAAATTCTAGAATACAGCACTTGATAAAAATTGCTTAAAATTTTGAGAAAGTGTTGAATATATGGACATCTAATTCAATTTATATATAAATCAAAACATTAATTTGAAATTTGAAGTTAATTTTTAGTTCTGTTAACTATGATTAGAAATCATCAGAAACTGCGTCAGCCATTTAAGAATGATTATCACGACTTACATAATCCATGATTATGTAAATCTTCCATAGCACTGTGGAAGATTTTTGGAACTCCAAAAAGCTTCGTAACTGAAACACACGATTCGACTTTCAGAAGATTTCACAGCCTTGGAAGGTCTCAAGAGTGACAGACAAAGCAAAATACGATCGTGAGGAATAACATTGAGTGCATCAAGTTATGTGAAGTGATCTCGTACTTGATTTTTAGGGTAAAGAAGTTGTCATTAGAACTAGACCGACTCCCAGCTTCGATCATTCAACGAGCAGTAGGCTATGAGATGAATTTTACAGAATATTGCTAATCATAATAAAGAAACGTGGAACAGATCTTGAGCTACAGATTCGTCGTTATTGTGCAGGGTTGAACCCATACTGTCATAAATGTTGTATAGTTTACGGGTCGTCGTTTACGATCATGAGGAGTCCTTCTAACAGCAACATTGGAATAATTATCGAGTGACTAAACAGTTATTAACGGAAGAAATCTAATATTTTGAATACATAGAAAAAGGGTGGAATAGGATACGGGAGCTACGGCGGTGACATGAAAAAGAAGCTTTTCATGTCAGCTAAAAAAAAGGAGCTAAGAAGCTTTGATGCTTCGGGGCTTCACCACATAAGAACGATAAGGAGATTGAGGAAGTCATTCTTCGACTCTTTCACATGACACGGAGACTTAACGACTGAAATTACTACAGAAAAGAACAAACATACAGGATGAAAAATTGGAAAAGTATTATTGAAATGATGTTTGACAAATTGAAAATAAGGAAAATTAATAAGGATAGGTTATGATAAGCAAGCAGTCCGACAGATTAGATTGTAAAAACTTTGACAAAATGAACAGAATAAATGAGCAATAACAATAACAAAAACGTATCTGTAAAGTTTTAAAGTATGACCATTGTAAATCAAAATAAATGGACAATTCGGTCAGCAAAACTTCGAATAGGACTAAATTTTCTCCTTTACAGAAGTCAATGCACGAGAAAATAGATCGTTAAAATTTGACAAAAAAACATAGAAAACAGAAATTATCGGACGTAAAGCTCATGAGGTGGTGGTCGAGCATCACAAAAGTTTGAATCAAGAACAAAGTTATTATAAAGTTAAAAAAAGGTCATCATAAAAGTAAGACATAATTATGATTTCTACAGCGGTTGAGGTTATTGATAATGGCTTATAAAATATATGAATAAATAACTATTCTACCAGAACAATAAATTTACAAATATTTGTTTGTCGGAACAAAGCAAAACTGAAACAAATGAAGAGAAACTATAAAAAAATGGAAAAAAATTGAAGAATAATACTGTAAATGTGAATCACAAAAGCAGGCAAAAAAACTTTTTGCAGTGGACGAAAGCCCCTACGTGCGCTAGACCGAGTAGTATTTTGTGGCATCGTTAGTTCGTGAGGTGAGCTAACTTTTCGAGCTAAATGTATCCAGAGTTACTTTGTTAATCTTGTCCATCAACCAGTACGCCCCTTTTTTCAACCTGTACGCGTGACGCGTATAGGTGCAGCAATCAGGTGTAATACCTGACAGCTCTGTATGATATTACTTCAGATGAAGTCTAGATTTGGAGCAGAGTGAGGATATTTCAATGAAAACTAGTTTTGTTTCTTTACAAATTTGTTGCTGATTCCAAAATACTTACAATTATAAAAAACATGCACTTGTTTTGTTTAAAATTTTACCTTCTTCAAATGCTCTGCACACATTTTAGATCATTGTGAAAGTGAAGACGGTCCAAAACTTGCGTTCACTAAACACAAGAAGATGGACTATAAAATTTCAAGCATCCTCAAGCCACTATTGAGTTGTACTATTTTCTCTCTATTATTGAGCGTATACTTCAATTATGTAATACGATTATTTTCTCTCTACTATTGAGCGTGTTCTTCAATTATGTAATAGGATTATTTTCTCTATCATTGAGCGTATTTTTTAATTATGTAATACGATTATTTTCTCTCTACTATTGAGCGTATTCTTCAATTATGTAATACGATTATTTTCTCTCTACTATTGAGCGTATTTTTCAATTACGTAATGCGATTATTTTCTCTCTACTATTGAGCGTATTCTTCAATTATGTAATACGACTATTTTCTCTCTATTATTGAGCGTGCATATTCTTCCGCTCTGAACTGACACTTAAGCTCAAAGGTGTCAGAAATAGAACATAAATGTCAAAGTCTCGAGCAGTTAGAGAAGTTGTTCGTTGATCAGCACGAATGTAAGCCTTGAGCGACCAAGGTGCTAGAACGAAAGCTGCTGCTTGGGGAAGCTGATGCAGTGTAACTGTATTATATCGAGACTACTCATCATTCTTGAAGCATCTCATGCCAAAGTAAAAGAAAGAAAAGTATGTGATCGCAGTTTAACACGTCACTTTGTTTCATAGCTATGACCAAAGGACGAGTAACAGCCAAAAGACTGCAAATTCAAATGATGAACAAAAAGGGGGAAAATTTAAGTTTTTCATACTGATTTCAAATATCCATAGAATATTTTTGGCTCAAAGCATATTTTCATTGGTCTGAAGCTTATGAACGTAAAAACTCATCAATAATGTAATAACGATTCATTCTATTCTTGAAAAGTTCAAGCACTAAACCGAAGAAACTTCTAATTCTGGTTCATTCATACAAGATCATTCATTTTTGAACCAATTAATATGTTAAGGATAATGATCAAAATACAGGCAGGTTGAATTTAAGAATCTCTACACATAACACCGGAATAAAGAACGATGAGACACACCTGAAGTATCGATACTTGAAATCGTAAGCGCTAAATTCCACGAGAATTCTGAGTTGTAATTCATTCCATCGTGTGCTTCATGACTCTATAAATTCGCTTCAGTAGCAACATTACTTCGCTAATTTCATGGCTCACGAAGTATGTCTGATGGACCCTTCATGTCTCATTTGCCGTCGACTCGTGAATTTTAATTTGCTCTCTACAGTAATTGAAAGTTTTATATTCTTGTAACTTTTTAACGCGTCGTAAAATTCTAGTCGTAAGATGTGACTGAAAGATAATTTTAAATCCTAATCTTGCTATGAATTTTGATGAAGAATCTAACACAGCAATCAAGTCGTATTATTGACTTGACAATTGAAGGGTGGACTATCATTCAATGTCTTTCAACATGTTACAACACATTTTTGTTCCTCATTTATTATGTTAAATAGTTTTAGCAATTTCTTAGAATTTAATGCTTACACGATTCCAAGCTTTTTATATGCTATGAATTTCCTTGAAGAAGAATTTAAAATTCAGTTTTCAGAACGACAGATTTATATACCTTGAAGTGGAAGAGAATGCTAGGAAATTTCTAAAAATAACTTCGATTTTCAAAAAAGTTATAGATTTTTTGAAACAAATCCATTCAACATTCCTCTTTGTCTATCGCAAGTAAAGAATTATTTAGTTACAAACGTTAGATGTCTACTAGCCAGTAAAGTGACTATTCAGTTGCAAACGTTGCACAAGTTCTAGAAAACACTAGTAAAATAAAAGTAATTTCAGATACAATAACAACTAAACACACTTCTGATAACAAACTTTTCTGAACATGCTGAGCTTTGCTTGATTTAAAGCATCATTATACAAGACAGTCCCATAGCAGAAACCGCATAGTTTGGACTTCCTCGTTGATCTTGCCTGTAATTATCAGTGAGATGAAGCGCTATCGGGCGGCTGCTCATTTCAATTATTGCAAGCAGCTTTTCCACTCAACACAGCCCTGTATTTGGCCTCTCTATCGTACACGGTTACATACTTGCCGTTTTCACCCAGAATGCAAGGTTAAAACACAAGAATTTACAGAAGCTCTGACAAAAGAAAGGACTGTAGACGTTCAGATCAACACGTGTAATATAAATTTTCTTTGCCTAAATCCAATGGCGTTTAATTGATGGAAACTACTGATCTTAATGATCTTGATATTGGTATTTCATGTCTAGTATTTCATAAGCAGTAAATTAACGTTGATTTCACACACTAAATTGATAAAAATATCATCTGCCAAGAATATAGCTAGTTCATTTCATGCACGCGATGACTGGGCAGTTCCACAATTATTGCAATTTCTATCGCTGTCATTGTTTTGGTTTTATACTTCATCGATATACAATCAATTATTGAAAAACTAAAACAAATAAAAATGCTCGTAAATTAATGAAAGCCATTGTTTATCATGAGCAATGATCTTTCCTTTCAATTGAAGGGTGGACAGCACTAGTGGACTACTTGCATTTTTTCCCACGGGAAAAAATGCAATTAGTCCACTAGTGCTGTCCACCCTTCATATAGTAAACTACTGGATCGTAATCTCCTCTGTCAGCGCTTTGTTAGCGACAGCACGGGAGTGGACTACTTGCATACTTGCTGTCCACCCTTCAATTATGATATGAAAGTTCCCGCATCCACGTCACTTTTCGTTCAATACGATAATTTTATTATAGTACTGTACCTATATATTTTAACACCACTAAACTTGTATGACACTTCGTGCATATAAAAGCATTGTTGGGCAATATCAGTTATTATTATTGTTTTATTTTCTGATCAAAAACACCGGCATGCTTTCTTTGGTAATGACGTTTGCCAGCTTCTTTTATGTTAGGAAACTAATACTTATCTTAATTATTTTATTAATAAGAAATTTTTGTTGCAATAGCTTACTTCACTACGGTTAAAAATGAAACATTACTTAATTACTGTTTATGTTCAAACAGTCATTATCGATGCACAATTAAAACTCATGATGCAATCATGAGCTTTGGTGAGCCACTAACTCTAAACAGTTCCTCAATACAGCTTCCTTTGAGGATGTTTTAATGCTATGAAGTTTCCCTTGCATTTGTCCTTACTTTTCTACTCTCAAAATCTGCTCTGATGACCATAACAATGACCCAATAACACACACCGCACAACAACGTGTTATCAGCTCTATAATGTCATTATTTCTACCGATCGCCTATCAGTAGCAGCAGACGACGGCGATGCCCTCGTTTTCCTTCACAGAATATTTTCGCATAACGGACACTCATTTTCTGTATCTTTAGTTACAACTGCATTAATTAAGACTGTATTTCTCACCGATACAGAACGTGATTGTGGTGGAAAGCAGCACCCGCAAATCTCCCTTAAATGAGTCATAACCCAAGCATCGTTAGTGATAATACCACACGCGTACATTATCCATCATGTGACAGCATCTTTATTAATGATTTCTCTGAGGCACTACACATTATCAACTGCATGACAGCATCATCGACGACCATTACTGCAGTTTATGGCCCATAAAGTAGGAGCTCAGTAGCTGTAGAGCTCACAATAAGGAGGTCATAAGCGGCCATAATTTAAGGCTCTCGAAGCTGACACCTCGACGGCCTTATCGACGCCTGCAACGCGCGCTTCAAAGTTTGCTTTGACGTCACTGATTCTGGGAGACGAACGAGTCGTCAGAGGCCCTTTTGCGTCTGCACGTGTATCAATAAAGGAATTTTAATTCACAGTTTCTACGAGACGTACGAGACGAGACGCAAGTCAGAAGCACTTTTGCGTCTGCACGTGTATAAATAAATGAATTTTAATTCACAGTTTCTACGAGACGTACGAGACGAGACGCAAGTCAGAAGCACTTTTGCGTCTGCACGTGTATAAATAAATGAATTTTAATTCACAGTTTCTACGAAACAGAAGCACTTTGGCGTCTACGTGTGTATTAATAAATGAATTTTAATTCACTGTTTCTACGAGACAGAAGCACTTTAGCGTCTACGTGTGTATCAATAGATGAATTTTAACTCACTGTTTTTGTGAGACATACGAGACGATGTGCATTGTCAGAGGCACTTTTACGTCTGTGCGTACATCAATAAATGAATTTTAATTCACTGTTTCTGCGAGACGTACGTCTAGGTGTGACGTCTGGGAAGTTATTGCTCGAGCGTGTGTTAGTATTTAAAAAACTTGACGTAGCTGAACTGTGAAACGTACTGGAGGAGACGTGCTGCTTGTGACGTTTTTGTACGTATTTGTATTAATAGGTTAATACTGAGAGACGTTAATACTCTATGGTTGAAAATAACACTTGCTGTCTTGAAGTAAAGAAATTCATTCGATACTGGAATATACGCGATGTTTCCTTGTACGAGTGCATTAAATCACTTTGAATAATTCAAGTTTTGATGTACGTATAGAACTTCAATGTTATGAGGTTGCATAGTTGTTCAAATAGTTGTGCGTAAAGTAATCTGAAGAAAAAATCGTGCTTGTTGAGTCGGAAATCTTCAACCCTAAAATATTCGAGTGATTTGAGTTCAATTTTATTAATTGAAAAAACTGATGTTAAAAGGTCGGTTCATAAGACTTTTATCAACCTCATGCGATCTGAACTTGTTCGTGAGACAGCGTACATTTGAATCATTCTTGCTTGTTGAGTGCATTGATCTAGTGGAACGACTGCAATTCCATGAGACGAAAGTCGAACGCATGTTTTTTTATGAATCCTATTTTAAATAAATCCATTCATATATCCTACTCGAGTTAATCCATCTGTTTATTTTTCCACAGACGCAACAGATAGGAGAACTTAGATACGATCGTATCCAATAATTCTGTCGATGCACAGGATAGAGCAGTTTTCTATTATTTAGGTCTATCAATTATATGAAAATATTTGACTTGCATTCAATTGTTTGATTTAAAACTTACCGAGTGAGATACTAAGCTGGTCGGTGAAAAAAGTTACATACTTGAATGAATACCTACATCTTACAGCGGTCTTAACTTTCATGAAAATTTAACTGGTTGGAGACTTGCAAAAGTAAACATAGCATGTTGCAGCTAGCGGCAGAAGTGACTAGTTTACAGCGCTTATGACTCCACTAACGTCTACGAGATCATATTTTCAAATGGCAAATTTTGCCGAACATTTAAGTTTGTAGGCTCGTCTGTATATAAAGTCATATTTATTTTAATATCACTGATTATCGTATGGAAACATCAAACCAACACACACTGAAGCTTTTCGATCCGCTGAGATGAAATATTTAAGTAATTAATATTTAATCTCTAGTCTGGAAAATATATGGAGCCACTTTCCCTAACACCGTCATTGAGGAACGAGATTAATGAACGTAAACTTTGAGAGCTAAAAGGATTTTTCAGAGGCAAATCAATTCTTTATCGCACTGAAATTTAACCATCTAGAAAAAATGCTTCAATTTCCAAGTCCTGTGTGGGAGTCAAATTCATTCTTAAGAGAGCTAACATTCCACTTATTTTTGCTGTCTTGTTTTCGGAAACAATAGGAAATTATTCATGGTAGTTCGTAAAATATACTAATATATCCAGAATTCACCTGAAACCTAAAATTTCACTTCTGGATTCTGAACTGCTGTGGTTGAATATTTAAGAGAATTGAAAGCCAGAATTTCGTTCCCTCAGCAGAACAACTCTGCAGTATCGGAATACTCACAGAACCATGAATAAGAAACATAAAAATAAAACCGCAGC
The DNA here is from genome assembly GCA_006783055.1 of Trinorchestia longiramus. Classification (NCBI taxonomy): domain Eukaryota; kingdom Metazoa; phylum Arthropoda; class Malacostraca; order Amphipoda; family Talitridae; genus Trinorchestia; species Trinorchestia longiramus. The sequence continues at coordinate 355,985 of VCRD01000069.1, read as the reverse complement.
CTTCCAAGCTTGAATTTCCTTTCATCATCCTTATACTCCCCACAATGGCTGGCTTTCGCTGCATTCTAGAATTTCCGAGTGCTCCAGCATATCTGGCAGGCCCTGCAGCCAGGCTTATGTCATGGAGGTGCTCGGGAGCGTTAAATTCTTGGGGCTGTGAGGTTCCAAATTATTTGCAGCATTCCGCAACAACTCTGGTCTCGCTGCAGTCGACTATATTTTCCGCCTTTCATTGTTGCATTAAGTGTCAATTTATTTTGCATAGTCACACTCACACTTCTCTTTGCGGAGAATTGAGAGCCGCAGAAATTGGGAGTTTGTATTATTCGAGGAAATGATGAAAGAATCTTTTTGTCCTTTTCTCCATTAGTGAGTGAGCTGAATAAAGATCAAAAGCGAATAAATAACGTTTGCACACACTCCTACTCTCGACATAAACCTTTTTGCAAGTCATATTTTGTGCAAACAAAACATTATATATTATAGCATAGCTCGTACTTTCCTTCATGTTGGAAACTTGAAACTTAATTACCAATATACTCCAGAAATTAATAATCATCTAGTACCTAAATTAAATTGTTGCGTGACAATTAATTCATAAATTATTAGAAGAATATTTATTTACACCAGATATAAGCAGTTCAATATTATAAGGCAATATTAGCATTAATAATCGTAGATCATAATTCACAGTACGATAAATAAAATTGAAACTTCATCGCAGATAAAATATTACTAAAATCCTGTCATAATTTATATGCCATGAACATATGTTTGCAGTTCAACAATACAACTATAATTATGTTGATTATCTCTTCAACAGTTGCTCTGTGTTCAGTCATGTTTCAGATTATTTCATTCGATGCATTGATGTCCTTCACATTAAATAACAGGTCAACAATTGTGGGTAAACTGAAAAACAGAATAATATAATTCTGGTATGGATAAATAACTTATTTTACTTAAATCTGCGTGGATTTATGTCAGGTACACAGTGTTGCGCTCAGTTGTCAGGTACACAGTGTTGCGTTCAGTTGTCAGGTACACAGTGTTGCGCTCAGTTGTCAGGTACACAGTGTTGCGCTCAGTTGT
>VCRD01000069.1:331482-354877 GCA_006783055.1 Trinorchestia longiramus | reverse complement strand
GCGCTCAGTTGTCAGGTACACAGTGTTGCGCTCAATTGTCAGGTACACAGTGTTGCGTTCAGTTGTCAGGTACACAGTGTTGCGTTCAGTTGTCTGGTACACAGTGTTGCGCTCAGTTGTCAGGTACACAGTGTTGCGCTCAGTTGTCAGGTACACAGTGTTGCGTTCAGTTGTCAGGTACACAGTGCAGTATTAACGACTCACTGAAATCGTAAACGATAACTGATATATTTACGAAATTCGTCCTGTTAGTTCATCAGTTTCTTTGTAAAAATACTTTGTGACACGTCAACTGTGATTCATTAGGTAAAAAAATTATACAATATCAAATGAACTATAATTATGATATGGTTCATCATGTATCCATAGTCATAGAGGAAAAACGATTTATTTTAAAATAATATTTTTTTCCAGCTATGTACTGTTTTCTCACAAATTGTGGTCACTAAAATACAACTGATGAATATACTTTACAATTTCATTGTAGAAAAGGGATGAATTTTTTAATATTGGGCCTAGGCACAGCCTATAACTCATTACACACAATAGCATTATGCTGTCAAGTCTCAAGTAGATAAAAAATATAATTTCCTAACATTTTCTCTCGCAAAAAAATCATGAAATATCACGAAACAGGAAATTTCACTCACGAAAATATAAATTCATACTATGCAGTTTTATAACAATTAACAAACTATTTTTAGTAGAGAAGTTTAGTTAAAGTTTTCAGTAATTTCAAAGAATACTCTTCGATGTTGATTGCATGACACAGAGATGAAGGTGGTGAAAACTTAACACGGGCTTTCAAATTAGACTTGATTCCTGTGTATTGAACTACGTGGAGCTGCTTTAGTGATATTACGGCCGCTTCTATTATAGTTCAAACCTCACTGTTCTATTGTTCCGTATCTCACTGTTCCGATGTACCGGTGTTCCGTACTTCAATGTTCCGCTTTGCCGTACCTCAATATTCCGCTGTTCCGATGTTCCGTACCTCAATATTCCGCTGTTCCGATGTTCCGTACCTCAATATTCCGCTGTTCCGATGCTCCGTACCTCAATATTCCGCTGTTCCGATGTTCCGTACCTCAATATTCCGCGGTTCCGATGTTCCGTACCTCAATATTCCGCTGTTCCGATGCTCCGTACCTCAATATTCCGCTGTTCCGATGTTCCGTACCTCAATGTTCCGCTGTTCCACTGTTCTGTTCCTCAATGTTCCGATGTTTCTTTCAGCAGTTGCGAAATACACAGCTCTGACAATCTATATCCTGGGCAGCGTGTGATTAAACGCCTTCCTGTTAATCTTAAGTCATAACTCACGAGAAGGCGACTAATTGGGCATAGAGTTTTGGCATCATTTATTTCAGAGTAAATTACGAGCACTTCAGTCTATGAACAATTGAGAGGTAGAGCTCAAATATTGCGTATGAGGGAACACGCACGCACAGCCTCATACGCATCGAATGAAGGTTATGGGAGTCTTGTATTATACAAGCAAAATATTCAGTATCATTTACGACTTTTACATAATTTTGCACGAGTTAATTTCTTCGTTCAATTTCAATATTAATACTTCCGGTGGACGAAGAATTTCAGCTGAAAATACCGCTCTGAAAGTAAACTAGGTTGACCTAAAGAGAGCTAGCAGATTTCTTCATTTAATTTTAAACCAAGAAGTGCTGTTTATTTCCACTGATCGAAAAAATGTGAAAAAACTTCTGTCTTCTTGATAATATTTAAAGCATTATTTACATTGAAATAACACTGACACTTTAATGAACAATATACAAGTTATTATTATTATTACACATTAATTTAGGACTACATCATACATCACTGGAAAGTTGTTTTAATTTAGTGAAGGCTATGGGCGTTTACAAAAGTTTGAGATCACTGGTTTCTGTTCTGGGACCTACTCTACGTCCCTGCTGAGACCTACTCTACGTCCCTGCTGGGACCTACTCTACGTCCCTGCTGGGACCTACTCTACATCCCTGGTGGGACCTACTCTACATCCCTGCTGGGTGACCATGTAAAATAGAATAGAATAGAATGAGGCTATAGGAATGAACCTTCTGGCCCATTCTTGGGTCGGATAATTGCTTCGATAATTATTCGGTTGTTTACCCAAGTCCCATGCCGTATTTCTAGCCGCGTCAACCATGTCGGCAGCGGGATTCGAACCCGGGTCTTCCCGCTCGCAAGCAGATTCGCTCACCAGTCGACCAAGCTGGAGGTAACAGTCGACCAAGCTGTAGGTGTGTCTCACGTAACGTACAAGATCAACATGACGCAGTCACATTACGGGTTTTGCACTCGAGAGTAATCACGTCACCATCATCAATACTGATTTTCGTGACCTAGATATTTCCTTTTCTCTAATAGAGTCTTGGTATTTTTTGTACGACTTTCTATCATAAAAAGTCTAAATTTAAAATTCTGACGTCACATGCGTTGAATTTGTTTACTTTGCGAGCACTCACTGCAAGCAGTCGTGACTCTGTCTTTCTATATTCAGTTATGAACTTTGATCTAAAATCGAAATTGATTATACTTTTTATTCACCAATCAACGTTATTTTGCTCTTGTCATATATATGTAGGACAAAATCTATTCACTTGGTGTTTTATCACAGCATGCAGCTACATCCTGTTTACAGCTCAATCTGCTCAAGGAATTTTTTCATATGGAAACCAAATCCTAGCGTTTCCCCCTGAACATGCGCAGCGTTATGAGACGTGACTTGCTTGAACATGCTCAGCGTTATGAGACGTGACTTGCTTGAACATGCGCAGCGGTATGAGACGTGACTTGCTTGAACATGCGCAGCGTTATGAGACGTGATCAAGTTGAACATGCGCAGCTTTAAGAGACTTGACCTGCCTGAACATGTGCAGCCTTACGTGACTTGTAATATCACTTGAGTTACTCCTCTAGCACTCTGGTCTCAATGCATTATCACTTCCAGATCAATACTTGTTCGATCGCATCGACAGCGTCAACACTTAGGCGTCTCGATAAAATACATAAGAAAGCAAGCAGAAAGTGCCTCACAGTTCCCGAATGCCCTCCACCTGACTAAACAGCGCACATTGAGGTGATGTTCTTGTGCACGCAGACCTCACAAGTGAAGTTATGGAATTTGTGGGAATGATTTGAGTGATGCTAAAAGGTCAAATCAAATGATACTGAAGAAAAGACATTTGAGAGCGAGGTAATTTTTAAATCATTTTAATATTATGGCTGAGTTCTCTGAAAATCGTTTGCATTCGTATTATGTCGGTTAAAATGCTCCACAGCCAATGATAGTTTTGCATTAAAAATCAAGTTTCCAAATCATAGCTATAAATTTTAAATTGCTAAAGAGTTTTAATACAGTCAAATAAAATGCTTCAGTGCACCTGAACACAAGCATCCAATTAAAAATGCAAACATTAAGAACTTTATTTTCATATAATAATTGTAAAAAGAAATCACAGTGGGTGAGTAGGCTTTTGAAAATGCAAAGTTGAGTTAAAAAATACCTAAAGTTGAAAAGTTGTGTGCACGAAATCTTGCTGGTTGGCATACAGATACGGCAACAGGGAATAAACTCTTGCTTCATAGTTCTATTATATCTTCTCTGTAATGATAGAGTTCTAGACTGCAAAAATGAATAAACACATACTCCAGAGTTGTGCCTTCACTGTAATGACGGAGCTCCATGTTCGAGACAGTGACGTCACGTACTGATGGACACATGAGGGTCATCGACTCGATATTAATTGACTGTTCCCTAGTGGGACAAATGATTCCCACAGCGCTTGATTAGAGACTGTGCTAGGAATGAAAGCTCGAATGAAATCTATTTGCGTTCTTGCACATGGATAATATTATGCGCTAGAATCAAAGCACTTATTGACATGAACTTTTTTTCATTATGAGTTACTTAGCTTCTAATACAGGAGGATATTTCCCCCTACGAAAAATATCTTCGCTTTAATAATTTAATTAGTATATTAAATATGAGAAAAGGGTGCGCATATACATATACGACATAGTACAAAATATTAAGGGGAGATGCCAATGATTTGTACCTGCTGCTTATGTTTAGACACAACGTGGCTTAATTTTAAAACATGGCTCTCAGGAATGTCATTCCTAGTTTCCACTTCAGCTACTAATTTTAAGAATTTAATATTGGGGATTTCTCAATCATCATTTAATAAACATTGAACATATGAACAATATTCGAAAAGAACTAATCAAGAATAAGAATAAGTTCTTCAAACTAAATTACTCTAAATATGATTAAATGTGTGTAAATAACTGCACTGTCATTTATACATTCAGTAAATTTAAAATTAGGTAAATTAAAAAAACTAGGTTAGCTGTCTAAAAGATTAATTAGATGAGAAATAATGCGTCCACACTTCGTTACCACTAGAGCTGTTTGTTGGTAGGAAATTCAGATGGTGAACCCTAGATTAAAACAATTAACATTTCAATGTTTTCTCAATAACTGTTGCTAAGCAAATACATATTTTGAGCCCATTCTGAAAGAAAGATTACTGTCTTTTTAAACTTAGTAAGCGAGTTAAAACGTACGTGTTTTTAATAGATAATTAATACAATATCAGTTGATGCGAAATTTAGAGTAAAAAATAACAGAAAGTATCTTTATATATAGATATTAAGAAAAAAGTGATTAAAAAATGGAAAGTTTTTAGGCACTCGACGATAAGGTTGGAAAATTTTATTTATGTAAATTGAGAAGTAGGCTTCAAAAGATTCAAGATAAGTCGCTCTTTTTACTCTAACATTCTGTTTCATCCGCTCTTCATTCAAATTTCTTCACTTTCCTCTCAACTACACCTCCTTCGCTATTCACTTTTCTCTCTTGCATGTCTCCCTCAATACTGTCACCTCATCCTTCTCTTGTCATCCTGGTTTCTCCTTACCCTCTCATCACTTTCCTCTCCTACTCTTTTGTCGCTTTGTTGTTATCTCTTACCATCCCCGTCTTACGCTCTCAAAGATTTTTACTGTTCCCTCATCTCCGCTTTACATAGCGGGAAATTTTATGACGTTTTCTACAGGTCACTGTAACTCAGCATGTCTTCTTCCATAGATCAGTCGGTCGAGCCTGACCAAGTCAGTGACTGCGTGACTTCCATTGAGGGTCAGAAAGCGAAATGATTTTACCGTTACGACTGTCACATTTATGAACCCTCCCACTTGCTCATGCCTTCAAAATTTCTAGTACATTTGAAGGAAAGCAAAAGCTTTCTGCAAATGGAAAAGACTTTAAAAATTATGATGTCACAAAATTGTTAAAATTGAAAAATGATTTCATAATTAGGATCACTGTGAGGTGAAAGAAATATCACCTTCAGTGAAGCGTAGGGAAACGTTCATGCAAAACAAAACATACATTTCTGCAGGTGGCGGGAGGCTATCAGGAATCAAATAAATAAATACACGTACGAACGAATGAACTTATTTTGGGCAGATATGGTGAAACTCGGGTAAACTGTGGGACGACTCCATATGAATAATTTTAAGAGGCCATAAACTGCAAAATCTCGTTTCATTATCAGGCTAATCAGGATAAATTTTCACAAGGGAATGAAAGCGTTTGTAACAAATAAATGTGACCGCTTTTTGAATGTTGTACAAAACTGAATAGCAATAGGAATTTATTCTGCAACCCAAATGAAGTTCTTTCAGCAGAGATTAGTTTAGCACGCAATAAATGTAAAGAATGAAAAATTTAACAATGCGTAGAAACAATACCAATGAAAGTATTATAAAAGCTTTAACGAGCTACGCGGTGGCCACTTCTTGAAGCTAGGAAAACAAAAATGAAAATGCATAAAATATGTCCCAATAAAACAAATTTCCATAAAAAGTACTCATGGATAAGCTACTTATAGCGAGGAATATTTGCATTTAATGAGCAAATATAGCTCCCTAAATTTGCTTGGTAGGGAAGCCGCTGTCCTCTCTTATCTCTTTCACAAAGGAACAGCACAAAAACGGATATTTTTCAGCCAAGAAAGCTAAAAATTTTAGGTTTTAGAGCGGAGTAGAATATTTATGCTCTGCCTTCATTGGGTTCTTTGTGCACCTCAGATTCACGTAATTATTCGCTGGAAAAGAGTATGCAAATATGAACCTTTTCAATCTGTCTAAACAGGAAATTTAAACGTAGTTGTAAAAATGGGGACCAGATTTGTCAATGAAATGCGAGGGCAAATCACGTCGGTCAACATTACGAGAAATCGGGCCCAATTATTGGCAGAAAAGAAAAGTTGAATTATTAAATAGAATGATCATCACATTCAAAATTGCATGTGCAGTACACATTGACACTTTTAGGTAAAGCCAGAATCATTCACTTTAAGACATCATGCATAAAATAAGCAGTGCGAATATAAGGAAAAATATTAATACATTCTCAAAAACACAAGAGGAAATGCATGATTTTTTCCAGAGAGAAAAAAAATAATCAAAATGGTTATTACCATTTCAGCTGCTGCGAAATGGGATATTAAAAGTAGCTTATGAGTCGTCAAACTGGCAGAGCGATAGTTGATATCTGATGCACTCAGGACACAGCAGATGACCAGTTTGTGTTAGTGGCTCGTGCGTGGCGGGCTGTACGAGATCATTAACTTGCTTGCAACTTAATGACTTTTTTGCAAGCGTGGGTACATATTTCTACTGACGAACTAGACGCTTGATGAATCAATCAGTTTTTCTCGAATACTAGATTTTTTACACTAGGAAATGTATCAGAACCTAAAATTAAACACGCATAAGTTACCACGAACATAATTTCTGTTTAAGATTAAGATTAAATCTCATTAATATGTATACGTATATTCATTAAAGGGTTCACATAAAAACACATAATTATAGTGTGTTGATATTCTGAAGATAGGTAATGCCATGGAAGATGGATAGCTCTGGAAAAAGGTTCCATCACTTGTTTATTACTTCAAATGCTCCCTTTTCACAGAAAAAATTCTCGTTTTCTCAAATATTGTGTGTGTTAAACGTGTCCAGGCAATCATCGCACCCTCTAAATGTTTTTTATTCCGTTATTGCATTTCCGTTACCCCAACTGTAGCTGTAGATAATAATAGAGGAATATGCATAAATTCAACACTTATATAATAAAACGCCAGGTGTCTCCCTAAATAAATTTATATATTTTTGGTGCGTTATTTCCCCCATGTTGTTACAATGGACATCTCCTTTAAATACTGGTAGTTAAATCCGTAGACTTTCTGATTAGTTCTGAGAATCTGTTGCTTTAAGTTCTTCCTTCAAATACATGCTATTAAAACTCGTTAGTTTTAATGAGCATACACACTAGTATAACGTAAAATGTAATTTTCGTATCAAATATGTTAGCTAACATTGGTTCATATTACTTGTATAAAAATATGAATAAAGTGTGTACCTTTGGGACGCAAACGTTTATCATGTTGTATCTCAAAGATGATTACTTAACTTAAAAAAATATATTTTAAGGTTAAATATTACTCAATTTTAACATAGTATAATATGGAATCACTTTGCCTCGCTTTTCAATGTATAATCATGTCGTAGCACTCGACCAAAATTTTAAAATGGTTTACTCCAATTACTTATACTGTGAATCAATATTAAAATATAGTACTTATAAATAGTAAAATGCAGCAAAATTACCGAAATAAAAATTCAAATATGAATGAGTCTCTCAGTCACGTTAAAGCCCGATGTAGAAATATTATTTTACTAAAATAATAACATTTTGTAAGCCTGACGCCTTATTTTCCTTAAAAAGGAAAACATTCTTGTAAAGGAGCTTGTACAAGTTATCAACGTGCTGCTCTAGTGACAGAAAATAATTTTTTTTACCATTAGTGAACTTAATCTTCAGCACCGGGTGGTCGGAAGACAACTGTAGTTTTATCATAGTCTATTCAAAGCACGTCAAAGTCATCCTAGTTAATTTAGAACACTGTTTCAGTACAAGAATATTACAATTCCGAGACACAGTAGCATTTGATATCCATTTTAAACAAAGGTAAATTCTTCTCGTAGCTCTTCATAGAAAAATATCAAGCTCATTCTAACAACAAATCCAAAAAATGAAAAAACTATCTTCCCATCATAGTTCAATACATGTGTATACAGACTAATATATTCTCCAACAATCTATTCGAAAATATCAAAATTTCTCCCACCGCTCATCTAACAATCAAAATAATCTACTTACGCTTCTGTTTCTCTAAACGGTACTTAAATCCTTGCTTAAATGGTTCATTAAAAAATCAGTACACACGTCCCAGTTCGAGGAAAAAGTACAAGTCAATACTTGTAGCAGTTAAACATTCTTCGCAGTATAAAGGTAAATGTTACTAAATAATTCCGATATCCTATTCACAGTTCATGCAAAAGATATCAATACCAGTCAGTTTATACAAAACTTATTTATGTCCATGTAAGTTTATACAAACTACACCAATACTAGTCACAGGTATACAAAAAATACCAACACTTTATTCACGTCTTTTCTACTCGTGAAATACATCAATGCTCTAATACGAGCTTACATATAAATTATCAATACCATGACTTTACGAGAAAAATAAATGCACCTTTTACCGGATTTTCAACAGAAAACGTTACTGAAAATCTGTCGTAGACTTCATCAGTGACGACACGAGCGCATACGAGCGATTTGTTTTAATTCGATGCAATGCGGGGCGAGTTACAGCTTTGTCTCCTGTTAGCATCAGCGTAGGTTTCTCACTGGCACCTGTGGCGAAACACTGCACTCGAATTCTGCAGAGTTCAGAAAAATTGCTTTTTGATCGAACATGCTGCACGTCGTCACAGGAGGGAAACGAATTGTAAAAAACTAGCAGAAAAAGTTAACGCTTTGAGTTTGTAAGTTTTAAAATTTCCGTGAGATTTCCCTTGCTAGTTCGTTGGCTTAAATATTTTTGTTGCTAGGTCACTAGAGATCATATACAAGACGTTTTTGCATGATTCCAATGAAAATTTAACATTATGAACATCTACTTTTAAGATATTCATGCTATTTAAATAGTGGCGTTTAATACCATTCTAAAATGTGAACAGCATTTCAAACTCCCTACATTGCGTTGTGTAATTAATACCCTTGTGAAGTTATTAAAAAATTTCTATGTGGAATTTATTCGTAGTTTTATAGACGACCATAATCGCTTAGGCAGACTTAATCACGTACTTAGCAGCTGTGATGCCTGAATTTCAATACCAGGGATGAGTTCTTTCTGGTACCTTCTAGATACCGTACCTTCAAGTATCTACCAGGCAAGAGACTTCTTTGATACCTGTGTCAAGCATCAAACCCTCCGATGCGATTGAGATACCAGTAAGGTACCTGTGTATACGGTATGTCTCTCGAGTACCAGGTGTTCTCAAGTGAACATTATTTGTCAATATGGACTCGAGTGCACAATGTACGTGTGATGAGAATGCATTTTAGGAGCCTATAAATGATTATGTGTATGCCTCTGAAACTGTCAACGCGCTTGACGAATGCAACATTAAATTTGGCAGTCTGATGCTCGAGCGAGTATTTTCTCGCAGTCATAATGACTTACATTTTTTACTGTATTTCACTGATTCCTGGCCGGAAAAAACCTTCATCAAGAGACCCCAATAACATGAAAGTTTCTGCTTTGCCTCCCAATTCGAATTAAGGTTAGATATTGTGAAGAAGCCCTTCACTTTAACATCCTAACATCCCGAGAAAGAAACTCACCCCATTGTGCAATTTTCATCGGCTACTGGCTCATTATAACTGTAGACTACACTTGCTGCAGCATACAGTTTAAAGTGAAGCTCAAGTTCTTGGATTGATATCACAACAAATGCGCTTGGTTCTTCATCGTGGAATTATGATTATAAATGAAACGTTCAACAATAGCTCTACGGGAGGCTCTGGTTTCAGAGCTTAGTCTCGTTACGTCAAAATCCTGAGATCAAAAGTTAGTGAACTGGGATTTTTTGCTCATTTGCACTATGGTTGAAGTTCAGTCATAGTCGAGAAATTTTTGGCGGGGGAAAGAACAAGGACTTTGAAAAAAATTCTCCGCTTGAATTTCATTTTGTTCCGCATAAGAAGTATATATAATAAACATGAATGGTTTCACTTTAAAATAAAAGGAACAAATATATTTTGAAGCCCAAAATAAGAGAGTTCTGATTTTTGTATTATATTTTTATTGGATAAATTCATTCTTCATAAACACATGAAGTCTCACAGCAACACTTCGTTGAAGTTATCTAGCACCTGTATGATGTATACATTTAATGTTAGACCACTTTTGAAACCCATCAGGGAACAGGAAGTAAAGTAAAAGATTTATATGAAAATTTTAAAAAGTTAGCATGAGAAGAACTGTTCACAAAAAGAAAAGAGAAAAAAATTACAGGCCACGAGTTCAGCTATTCATTGTTGTAAAAAAAGATATTATTTTGCGCGTGTTATAAATTTAACTGAATAAAATGAGCTCAAATTAATACAATCACGTTATCAGCAACAAATTGACAGCACAAAATGCAAACAAAATGATAGAAGTTATAGAAGTTTGCGCCTGAGTTGTTAAAACTAATTATTTCTTTCGTTGTGGTCGGAAAAACTAACTGATTCGAAGAATCCAAGCGTCCGGGTCAACTTTCATTCATGTATTTTTATATATTTACGTAGATGGTTAAATAGCAACCAGAGTGCAATCCCCTTTTAAAAAATATAGTTTGTGGTCTGTAATCTGCATAACTCATTCCGCTTTATGAGGAAATTCTCAAAGAAGCTGTTTGGTATCGTGCCCGCAAGAACATACCTTCATGAATTCACCCTCAAGCGGTGAGCAGCATTAGATTATCCTTTCTAAATTTAAGGTCAAGTTGTAAATGAATTTTACGACTTCCGAGTTGCCAATGAAGTGTCACGAGATCTGGAACAAATTTTGTCGCTAGAATCTCAAAAGTTAAAGAAGTTTACTTCATAAGATACGTAGCAAAAAAATGAGAAAAACTCTTTGGTGAAAAATCTAACAAATCGTAGCCTCCTAATAGCCGTGAAATTTACTGATATTGATAAGCTTCAAATTTTGGTTTCCTGCGTGCTAGTCGGAGTCCAATGTGGAGGCTTAATTGAATACGTACTTTCTTCAGTAAAGTTGTGTGGTATGGATGAAATATTCCTTTTTTTCTTCAGCACGAAAAATTGTATTCCTCGGTACATTAGCTTCTATCTAGCGTGCAATAAATATATATATATATTTAATGTGATATTAAAACAATTTATATCAATATCACTCAGCATCGCCTTCCATAGCTCGCCTAGAACACGGGAGTCAGCACACCTTTGCAGTACGGAAGCTCCTTCTTCAAAGTTGAATTCTCTTTTCGTACGACTTTTGCTTGACATCATACCAGAACAATCAAACTTTTAAAAGGGAACATTATTTCCCTTCATGCATACTCTTTCCTTATATTCTAGGAAAGCTCTGGAAAAAGGTACAACGTTATGGTGATTATAAATAAATTCGATATTTTTCTCTAGATATCAAGCACTGTCCGGAGACAAGGTCTCGTCTGTTGTGTAGACAAAAGCACTTGTACGCCATCTGTTTACGCACTTTTTAACATTTTCCTTCAGGTATTATGAAGCTCGACATGAAAATCAATGACATCTAAAAAGATCTCCCCGGGCTAAGAAATTATGAAATAAAGAAAGGAAAATTTATGAAGGATTCTTCTAGAAGTTACAGAGACTGCAGCAAAAATTTTGGTCAGGCTAAGCTTCAGAAAATGTTGCTAAAAGTCTTTTTTTCCAAAACATGGTTACAGGAACTAGAACTAAGGACTTTAAATGTTTAACACACGCAGTTGCATCAGAAAAAAATTATTCTGAGAACTTCTTCATGTTGCATTTACTCGTTTTACTGCGAATATTGTGTTGTATGAGTGCTGTGTGCGTACGTGTTTTGCGTCTAATTGGAAACAAAAACTATCGACAGGAGCTTTCAGTATAAAAAATTGCAGTTTTGCAAGTGATTTTTTTACATCCAAAGGAAGATTTATTCTTCTTCAAGTCATGAAGATATAATGCAAGTACAGTAACTACATGCAATCCACCACAAAAAATTCTCTCTTCTGGCATTTGTATGAATATAAACTGCTGTTCGTAGACTGGGTTGGGGTTTTTTGTTTGAATTAAATTTTACCTCCAATTGACGGCTGAACTAACAGTAATAAATGATTATGGGCGTTGTAAGTCAATTACGTACCTGCTAATTACACTAGATAGCCTTGTACATTGTATTTATGCACAAATATGTGGCACTTAATCGAAGTAAATAGAATAGAATAGTATGAGGCGATAGGAACGAGCCTTTTGGTCCATTTTTAGGTTTTTGTACCCAAATCCCATGCCGTAATTCTAGCCATGCGATGGTCATACACAAACTAACCACCGCGGTAGCGGCCTCGAACCCGGGTCTTCTCGCATCGCAAGCGAGTTCGCTCACCAGTCGACCAAGCTGGTTGTAGAACTAAAATTGGAATCTGCTACTCCTACATAGATTTCTAATTTTCTTTAAATGAAACCCATGAAGTTTCCTTTCAAAATTCCCCATGGAATTAATGTAAACTCACATTTGCAAGTTGCCGTCTCCTCATTTTTACAGAGTTCAACATAGAAAGAAATCAAACTTCCTGCTGCAAAATTGCCTTCGTCTTTTTCATTTTACAGTGAATTAATCGGAAATTATTGCAACTCTCATTTGGAACTTGTGTTTAACTTTAAACTCTTACAATGGCAGACAAATTATTTTTCGAAGGCAGCCCTCGAAAACGCAATGATTGTGGCACTCTTTGGTGCTGGAGTTCAGCTTAAAGTTATTGTGCATAAAAGACAGAACTATTTTGTTTTTGAGATTTTAACTGTGAATGTTTAAATAGTCGTAGCAGAGGGGTAAAGATATTCAAAAATGAGAAATAAAAAGCGTGCACTGTAAAATTTGTGAAAAAAGAAAGAGGTCTGGAGTAAAAAATGAGTTGTATTCTGACCGTGATGTTCAAGCTTGTTCATACTTCTTCACAATTTGAGGAACGGAAAAAGTCGCCGGGTTCAAATCAAACAGTGAATCAAACAACAAAAAAAACGATAATAGTACAATCATTGAGGTTCATTGAGGTTTAAATGTTTTTTCCACTGATTTAAAAGACTTAAAAGTATTGAATAACTAAGAAAGCACATTTTTTTTGAATGACGATCGAACCCACAGGGAGCATAAACCCTAGACTACACAGGAAAGACAGGATGAAAATACGACGATGGCGCAATTTTGACGGCCGAAGTCTGCAGGTAAAGAAAAGTTAAAGACTTTTCATAGCTGTTAAAAACGTCTGGTATTAAGTCCATTAATTAACTGAGGGACCTCAGAGAAAACACACTTTAGGCAAAATGCAAGATTGATGAAAGCACTCACCTAAACATTTCTGGAGCTCCCAGACCCAAATTTAATATGACGGTAAAAACGGCAAGTTCACTGCAATATAAATTACTTTGAGTCAAAAGGTAAACACCAGAGGACAGCCCTTTTTTAAGACAATATAGGAACTGAACGTGCAAACTGACATTTTTAAAAGAGTGAGGGCTTGAAGAAGAGGCTTGCATTAAGAGAGGCTGTAGATGCTTTCCTTATTAATCAAAACGGAACCACAGCCTTTTCCTAATATTGCCTTTCTTGAATGAGCAGACAAGCAAAGCTGCCTGTCTGGGAAAAGTCTAAAGCAAGCGGTCGCCTGAATGGAAAGTCGCCATAGTGAATGTTTTCTTTCTTGAAGGCTTCAATTTTATGGGTATGGGGAGCCTAAACATTGGTCTTTATTAGGGTATGATCTTAAATTTGGAAGTATTGGAAATCTATCCAGTACACTGATAAAGGGTCGTTCAAAGATTTCTTTCGTCAATACAATAAGTACGCGAAGAGATTTCTTCTATGCACACGGTTCAGGAATGAAAAATTCCGTGCTTTTTAGTTTGCATTTGTATTAAAATAGAATCTATAACATTCACGTAGCTCTTTGGACACCATTGCTTTACTAATAAAACATATAAGATCTTCATTACTAAATAAGGTGTAAAATAATATAAATACTGAATTGAAATCGTATAAACAATTATTTTTTAATTTTTTATTCCTGATTTAAACAGTTTCTGAACTCAAAAGCAGGAACAAAGGCACAGTTTTTCCTGTATTAGCATCCAGACCGCCTCCCAAAATTGTGAAAACTAGCGTCATGGATCGTTACAGATGTGATGAGTGGTTCGTAGAAAGCCACCCGCTACAAAAATTGTTCCAAAAAGTACAGAATTTGCACCGCTTTGCATGAGCTCAGAGTCGTAGTTGATGAGGATTTTCGATGACGAGATCCGCTTGGGATGAACGCATAAAAAATTGCTCAGCTTCTGAATGGAGCAATATATATGCGCAATTTTCATAAGCAACGTATACAAAGTGACCCACAGATACACTCAAAGTTGCGGATGATGGTGAAAGAAGAAGTCTATGAGGATTATAAATACCATAGTTTAGGAAACAACATAAACTTATATTTCTTCGTCTAGAAATGTTGAGGGGCTTAATAATTTTTTTTGAGAAGGATCATAACAAAACATAAAAAGAAATATTGTCGGAGACGAAATGGCTTGAAAAGGATAAATTTTGTTAAATTACATAGCATATTTTCAATGGTAAAGCATGTATAGCGTAGCTGGAAACATATCTAGCAACAGGAGTGCGAAAACAGGGGATCTAGGAAAAATTATGAAGTTCCTGGTAAAATAATACTGCAGAAAAACCTCTGTACATTTCTGGAATAAATTAACGCTGTTTCATGTCAAATATTTTTTCATACGGAAACAATTTTAAAAATGTTTCGCGAGAACGCAGTTTAAAAAATTACTTGAGACCTGCTTAACAAGCGTGATAGTGGAACTCTTTTAGCGCCACTTGTTCGCTTGTTTTCAGATGGCATCACCAACCTTCAGAAAAATAATATTGAGACATGCCTTTGTGAATTAAAAAAGGGAATTCGATTTCTTCCTCTGACCCTTCCTAGACCTCATTGCTGCACTCACACCATTGATGTTTCTACTGATCCTACAAGATCAGGTGTGTTTACTAACGCCTAATTTCACTAACGGTGTTAGGTACAGGCATTAGGTTACTCACCTAACATGGAGTTTTATTATTAATACATTACTGCAGGCACAATTCTCGCAAACGGTGGATAGCCGTGTGCAAGTTGGACTCCATAACGCATTTACTCTCACAATTTAAGAGAAACATTGACTTTTCAATTAAAAGAAATATCATTCGTACTTTAACGTCAAACTATGATTGGTTTGCACTAGTGAGCACAAACGAATCTGAATGTAAAGTGGCTTTTGGAATATGATAAATTGGATTTATTGATACTACGTTAGACATCATACCATAGAAATAATTTGAGAATACACACGCGCCATGCGTGTGCACTTGTAGACGTTTGTGATGTGAAGTGCTTAAAGTTTTAAATAAAATCTGTGCACTCTCGCAGTAGGCAATTAGACGCACGCTTGCGTATGCTCATTTAATACGTTGCCTCCGATTGCCTGGCCGGTGTAAATCTTCACTTTGTACATATTATTACTAGAAGGCACTGTAAAATTTACAGAACCTAAGCGGCCCATATACGTACCACTTCGGAGTCAACGTGTTAAAAGGTACAACATACAATTGATAATGAAATTGACAGAATGAAGAGCAATACTGCGCATTTAATGTATAATTTATGGATTAGGAATTATGCATCATTGTTAAGCCGTGATCATAACTATTTCCATAAAACCTTGAAAAACCAAAACACATCGAAAAAAACGTTCATTGAAAATTGTTACGTCATGAAATTTGTCAAAGCAAGATTACTGACGAATAAGGTACTTACCAAATTAACAGAAACACGACACCCTCTCTGGACTGCTCACCTGAAATTAAAAAAAAAACTTATTTAAAAAAAACGATTGGCATGGACGCTAAAAATATTCAAGCTAAAATAAAACATGAAACAAGGTAAGGCAATCGATAACCAGACAAATATTTTACTCAACAATAAAAAATAAGCAGAAATTCGAAGCACCATGTCCCAACGAATTAAATCAATTAAAACATAGCATTTATTTTTTAACTAATGTGCCCATGCCATCAAAAATGATGGAAAAAAATATTTATAAATTTTTCTTGAGATAATCTTTCTCTCGCTCTTCTTTTTCGCTCTCGATTCAATCTTTTTTTCGTTCGAGTGGAGTTTTCATGCTTAAGCTTATTTCAAAAGGTAACTTATTTTTCTTGTGACAGTAATAAACACTTAGAATACAGTATTTTTGAGCCGCAATAGAAGTAGTTAAAGTCATGCGTGTCATATCCTAGATACAGAAATTCAGCATTACTGAAAGCAACTGCGAGCTTGTGTATGTATATTGTAATATGCAATACGCCACCAAACTCCCTATCCACGATACGGACTCAAGTATATAAGGCTCTGGATCTCTCTAATTTTTTCGAAAGTGACTTATTATAGTGCACTTGTACAGCGAAAATGAGTGTATTAATTTACCAATGAACTGAAACTAAGACCGCCAGTGCTAATTTCTTCCTATCTATTCTCAAGAGCGTCACACGAAACATATAAATAAATAAATAAATATATAAACACACGATAACTGAACACGATACATGTCTCAGAACATTTACTACAAAATAACTGAAGAAAATTAGTCTATGAGAAAATCATTTTGATGCTCGAAATTAGTTACACACGGATATCCATCTCATCAATACAGTAATAGAACATGGAAATCAGTTACACACGGATATCCATCTCATCAATACAGTAATAGAACATGGAAATCAGTTACACACGGATATCCATCTCATCAATACAGTAATAGAACACGGAAATCAGTTACACACGGATATCCATCTCATCAATACAGTAATAGAACACGGAAATCAGTTACACACGGATATCCATCTCATCAATACAGTAATAGAACACGGAAATCAGTTACACACGGATATCCATCTCATCAATACAGTAATAGAACATGGAAATCAGTTACACACGGATATCCATCTCATCAATACAGTAATAGAACATGGAAATCAGTTACACACGGATATCCATCTCATCAATACAGTAATAGAACACGGAAATCAGTTACATACAGATATTCATCTCATCAATATAGTTATAGAACATGGAAATCAGTTACACACGGACATCCATCTCATGGAAAAACCACTGCATCAAGATGATATAACAACAGACGCCATGCATCTTGAATTCAAGAATTTTAATAGCACTGCACATCATGAAAACCTGTGGCACGTCAGAATTTTAGAAATGGGTATAACATGTAAAATAAAAAGGAAGAATGTGGGAAAATACGAGAGTGGAAGGAATGAAAAATACAAGCAAAGCTAAGGGAAAAATACGAGTATGGAATAGCTGAAAATTCAAGCAAAACTAAGGGAAAAATACGAGTGTAGAAGGGTTCATGTTCAAGTAAAAACACGAATAAAATTAAACTAAAACTTAAATTAACTGAAATTAAACAGATAGTTTTAAATTAGTTAACTAGAAAGTTAAACTGAATTTTGAAATCTTATGTAATTAAAATCTTCCTAATACTTTCAAATAATACTTGTTTCAACACTCAACTGCTATCAATTTTAATGGAATTTGTAAACAAAAAGGACCAGTTGTTTTCGAATCATACTGTATTTGTTTATCATTCAAATCACATGAAAATTGATCCTGTGCTTTTACTTTCATACAAAGCATTTACTCAGATCTTGATCCCCATGAATATCTTCTTGAAGAAAAGGCGTTTAAATCGCACACTAATCGAGTTCTCATATGTCTCATAACAGTAGAAAGTGTGAAAACTGACGTACAGGCTTCTTCTGCACCGACGTGACTATTACGTAAAACCCTACAAAAACACATGCATCCCCTGCACCGACGTGATTATTTTATAAAACTAATCCAAAAAAATAGACCTCCCCTGCCCCAACGTGACTATCACGCAAAACCCCGCAAAAAAAACATGCATCCTCTGCCCCAACGTGACTATCACGCAAAACCCCGCAAAAAAACATGCATCATCTGCACCAACGTGACTATCACGTAAAACTAAGCCAAAAAACAGGCATACCATGCACCAACGTGATTATCGTATAAAACTAATCTAAAAAACTAACATCCTTTGCAACGACGTGACTATCACGTAAAACCAAGCGAAAAAACAAGCATTCCCTGCACCAACGTGACTACCACGTAAAACTAAGCAAAAAAACAGGCATTCCCTGCACCGACGTGACGATCACGTAAAACTAAGACAAAAAAATATTGAGCTGCAAGACCTGCACTTCCTGGCAACCAGCCAATGCAAACCCTCTTCAAGAACCCGACTTTTCTTCAGAGTGGAAAACAATATTGCTGCTTGGTCACATTTTCAGGAAGGATTGTAGGTACATTTCACTTTTTCAACGGTTGGCTCTGCCTCTTCAAGTCTCAGCTTTCTATCCCTTACACTGATAACTCGGACTCGGCAAAGCTCTGCTTTATGTGGGCTTTGAAGAAGCCACTGAGCACCTGAACAAAAGTCTGTTGAACTCAGTCGCCCACGCATAACCCGCGTCTGGAATGTTAACTTGAAGGTTGCTGTGTCCTGTAAAGTGAAGTCGAGCGAATAAGTCTGAATAAAAAGGGTATGTGTTCACATGAACACTAAAATGATGTAACATTGTAGTTTCAATGTCTGCGGAAGTGATGTAGCGTTGTGGTTACAATGTTTACGGAAGTGATGTAATATTGTAGTTTTATCACGAGCGCATCTAAGTGAGCCAGGGTGCGTGTATTTCTGTCAATTAACCTATGGCATCACGGTTCCCAGACGTTTGGATTAAGTAACTCTATACTTACCTTAAGTGGTAAATAAGTATCGCTATACTCACGTAAGCTCAAAGAAAAAGAACTCTTTACTCACATAAGCTCGGAGTTAACTCTTTACTCACCTAAGCTTAGAGATACGTAATTCTATACTCACATAAGAATGCACCTGGACAAACGTAACTTTCCTGAGTAGACGCCGAAAGCAGATGTAAATTTGTAATCCGCCTTTGGGGAAATCATTCACTCGCCCCAGGGTATAGAACGTATATGTTTGGGCACATGTGGCATATGTGGTGGGGAGTGTGTAGTGGAAGGTAGGGGTCGTGACACCAGACAGGGGTCGTGGATGGCTTAAGACATCTTCATCCACTTTGCCTATTTACTTTGAGAGCGTTGGAGTCACTCTTAATTTTCGCTACGCTAATATGAAGAGAGACAGACAGTAGTTCATCAGTATCCTCTCTGTTAATCAGCCGCCGTCCTCAGTTGTCGGTCTCCCGATAATTGCTTCGCTGTATATTTCTTCATCTGATTGCCTGCGGCTGACAAATGATACACGGATGACCCGGGGAAACTGGAGATATTTAGGAGCCCCCGATGATATTTAAGGGCAACCTTAACGAAGGGAAGAGAGTATCATGAAATACCATGTACTCTATCAAAATGTACCCGTCTCTAAAGGCATAGAAGATGTAATTATTATTTTACCTCATCACTGTATATCGTGTAACATGGCTAGCTCTCACATAACAGGTCCAATGTATTTACGAAACTAACTGAGTTAAATATTTATCGTACAGTAGCAAAGTCCTCATAACACTTATGAGAATTGAAACTCTGGAAAACAGGCGTACTTAAAATCGTACAAAAAAACCATACTTCAGGGGTACTTTATTTCACAACGCTTCATGACAGAAATATAAATATTGTAGTACTTTTCTACAATACAATCTGCTACACTGAGTTGCACTAAAACTACAGTTATTTTTTTAGCTAAGGATCAATAAAACTCAGATGTATTTCTCTCACTCAGACGCATAAAACTTTTTTGATAATCTCGTTTCTTTTGTGAAACCTGAACGATCTTCCTTTCATCAAACATAACTCACTAAGGACGAGGCGGCTTTCAAACAACGCACACGTTACTTTGAAAGTCAACATTGTTCTCGAACAATATCGCCAAAGTCGTGAGAAAAGCTCGTTCGCTGATTGTGATGTCGACTATTGCAGGAATAGATCCGAGACTCGTGCGGGCAGGCAAGTTTGTTCAACACCAAATAGATGTCTGATGACTACCGCATGTATCTTGATACGAAGCAAGATCTGCGGGTGATAGAACTGTATTTGTCCTGCTGTACATCATCGACTACCTTTTCGAACTAAGAGAAATTCCGATGAACACAGTACCCAAAATTACGATGGCTTTTGCATGTACAAAGCTTAAACGTCATAATCATTCGACAAATTTATTTAGGTAAGATTTCCCACCTTCTACACATAAGAAAAATCCCCTTTATTGATTTCTTTCACTTTATTAGAACACCTAAAACATTGTGACCTTATTGCAGGAGTAATAAACTTTTTCCCCCAGTCATTCATGTGTAAGTACCATTACAGTCACAGCAACAAATGATCAGCCTGTAAAAACGCTCGTATTTTCTGTAGCTACAGAGCAGAGTTCACTGTTTTTGGGGCAGTACTCCGAAAGTACCATAACGTTTAGGTCGTATAAGATAACTAACGTGTACTGATTTGGGGGACAATAAGAAAAATAAGTCTTTCATTTCGAGCAATATTTCTGGTAGTCTTTCGACATACGTAAAAATATTCCTGCATTTAAACTAATCTTAAATATCATATACGTACCTCTAATTATTTCAAAATTTATGTATTGGGAGAATTATCAACATACAATTATCAAAGTACATACAACATACATAATGTATTTGATTTTCAGGGCTGTTTTACTTTTCAAGCTTCCTGTAATCAAAAAGATACAACTAGAAAGTATTTAGCTAGAGCTTTGTATCTTTTTTGCTGTCATTTTCTTTCTTCGCCTCATTCTGCTGCAAGTACTCAGATACAGACCTCTCGAGTTCCATGCCTGTAGACATGGCCAGCAACCTTAGTGGTATTTTACAGCATATCTCTACACTGTGTTTGTGAATGCCAATTCAGTACCTGCATTGGTGTATCTTTAAATCGTTTTAACTTTTTGTTCGTTAATGATGTCGTCAATGGCGGTTTGAAACATTCGGAATTGCAATTACACATCTCTGAAAGTTACAGCATCTCTCTACACTGCGTTTGTGAATGCCAATTCAGTACCTGCATTGGTGTATCTTTAAATCGTTTTAACTTTTTGTTCGTTAATGATGTCGTCAATGGCGGTTTGAAACATTCGGAATTGCAATTACACATCTTTCAAAGTTTGTTAGTACTGACATTAAATGAGAATTTGATTAAATGAGCGGTCTCCCAACTGGTTCTCGTCAAGTGGGCTATTTTTAGTTTTAAAATTTATTTTCATAGCCTAAACAGCAAGTTTGAAACGTTGGCTGGAAGGCATTGCGTACAACACTACTTCTAGTCGAGCGTGCTAACCGGGCCTGTTCTTTTCCTTCGTGTTTTACTTTTATTGGAGCTTCGAAGACGAGTCCATGCAACACCACGCCTTCAGGGATATTTATTGTTATTCCAAGGTTCAGCACTCAGGCTGAAAGAAGTTACTGGAAGTTTATTCTGCGTGGTTTAAGATTGTACAACGGTCCTACCAATAAACAGGACTCCTCACTGCAAGTACCACGGTGGCACGTTAGTTTTGCACTCTAAAATTTGCATTCACATGAAACGAGAACGGATCTGATTATTAACCCACTTACGACCAAGCTTCCCATTACGTCAGCTGGGAAGATATAAAGCAATTATAAATCCAGGGAGTCCCCTCAAATTATTTAGTGTTTATCCTTCCAATTCGTGCTTGAAATTCTAAATCCTGCAGTATCACTGAAATGTAGTTAACTAATGGCTATACTGACAAGTCCAATCTTCCAGAAAGCCAGTGACTGAGGCATTCGTCTTGATCTTATTACTTAACCCTTTCCCCACTAATTTTTTTGTTAAAAACGTTTCTTTTTTAGACTAATTTTTTTATTTTGGTTCTATATAGTATTTTTGATGCGGGTTATGAAAAGAGTTTGTAATTATTTTTTCTTCCCATTTTTGTGGTTAACTTTTTATTTTAAAAATGCAACATTACATTACTTTTTGAACATTTTGTGAAAACGTGTATACACGTTTCTGCCGGGGAAGGGGTTAAGCGACATGATAAGCATAGGACTGGCCCATGTTGATACCTTTAACAATTTCGCAAAGTTACAGTGGCATTGGAGTAAATATTTTAATCTTTGGTAATCTAGCATTCAATTCCAGTTGTGTTGCTTCATCCAGCACTTGGTTGGTCGGGGAAACTTGACCATTTGTAATAGGTTTTTAAAAAACCCTCATGTTCATGAATGAGGTGACAAATAGACAAGTTCACCTGTATGTTATTTACATGCAATGAAAACGAATCTTTTTCCAAGTTTTTGCTTCAAATAAATCACTCAACTCTGTTCAAACCAGCGTTCATTGCAATCAAATTTTCACCAAAAGCATATCGTAAACTTCCAAGTCCTAACTTTAGCAGTCTGCAATTATCAGTGATTATTTCAGCATGTTTCACCCCTTTCACTTCAGCAACAAAACTAACCACTAGCCTTAGAATAAACAGGGTAGTGTTTTATTTTGACTAAACCTGGAAATTTTCTGTTTATTCGCTCTATTTTATACATATATTTAGTCCCATCTTTTCTTCCGTCCAACAAAAGATAAGAGAGGCCTTCTTAACAATTATTTTTCTTGCCATCAGATCCCTCACGCATTATGTTTTGTTGCAGTCTGTTGAATTTATTATAAATTCTAACTAAGAATAAATCTTCTGATTGTTGAGGCTTGCATTTTTAGAATCTGTGGTTGCAATTTCTGTAGCCTCACGGAGTCCAGTATTGTGATGAAGATTAACTGTTGTTTCTATTCTTTCTCGGACAAGGAAATTTTACGGAAGTAATGGAAAAATGGAGCCTTGACATGCTCATTTTAGATCAAGATTTTGAGCGTAATTAGCATATTCGTGTTGGTAGTTTATTTTTTCTTTAAACACTAGAACAGACGAAAACAAACTTCTTAATAAAATAGACTAAAGTTGAATATTTTTAATACAGCTGATGTACGTAATATTTGATGTTTTGTCGTTTTTGCTTATAATATATATATATATATATATATATATATATATATATATATATATATATAT
>VCRD01000069.1:306057-331355 GCA_006783055.1 Trinorchestia longiramus | reverse complement strand
CAGACATATATATATATATATATATATATATATATATATATATATATATATATATATAAAATCTCAAGATTTGGAGTAACAAGGCATTGAAATTGACTCTATATTGATAATGCTTAAATTTGCACTCGTTCACGTCTGATGATATTCTGGAGGCTGTAAACATAACCCAAAACTGGAAAACTTAAATCACCTTTACCTGAGCAGACTTTTTTATGACAGGCTCCCGCCTGATTAAGGGGAAAATACAGTGGTAAGCCAATAACAAAGAACAGTTCAAACGTTTTCTGCGTGAAACTGGTTAAGTAATTTGAGGAACCAATTTTCGTAATTATTTCTTCAGCCTTTCATGAACAGTCAAGTGGAAGTGTGTCTGTGCATTGATGTATATTATTGCTTTCTTCAAAGTAGTGCTAATCATGTTCTCTGACAGGAGTATCTAAACGCTGCTGTAACATCAACACACACCTGTACTTGACTCAATTGAAAATTATTTGGAAAGTTTTCAAACTTCGAAATAACTTTTGCTAATTTTCAAAGGTGTTCATAACACTCAGAATACCTTTTAGAGATACGTATTATAGCAAAGGCTCAATTGAGGCACTTGACTGTGCTAACTCAAAGCATTCATTTCTTCAATTGTCATTACCACCCGAAAAGGAAGAGCTTTTAATGTTGACATTCATTTCTAAAATTTATATTATTTCTTTGTAAATTTGATTCAACATACGTGGATACTAAAAAGTTTGAATAACCCTCAAATGCTTTCATTCTTTGCCGGAGAGCAATTTTTTTAGAATCTTTTGAAGTTTGAGTAAATACTCAAACAGGAAGACAATCCTAAAAACTCAGGCAAAATAATTGCACGAGACAATAGCCATATTTTCATTTGAAACTTTGTGTTTTGTAACCGAGCATTTGGAGTGACTTTCCAGGAAGCGCTATAAAGACTTTCTAGGAAGCGCTATCAGTTTGTGTAATTTTTACTCTCCCCTTGAACGAGAAGTCTTTGCATGGTGATCCGGCAATTAGGAACAATCACGAATTTGAGATCGTAATGAACTAACGGAAAAAAAACTTGGCTTCGAAAAAAGAAAGCTGGAAATTAAGAGCCCCAGTGATATAGCGTTCAGAACTTACGGAAAACAGTGAGAGCTGACAACTGGAACGGAATCCAGTGGAGCTTATAATTCAACTTTGTGAGCGCTATCGACCCAGTGACAGTAGATGATTACAAAAAACATGAGAACAAATAATTTACAAATAATTCACCTTCGTTTGGCCAATGTTAACCAAGCGAGAGCTAATACAGAACTTCGTGAAAGCTAATAATTTACCCTAATAGGGCTAATAATTTAATTCAGTGGGGGCTAAAATTTAACCTAGTGAGGGTTGATATCAATACTTTCTGCTACTAGCTCATGAGAGCATGTAACTGAAAAATAAACGCATTTTCTTTTGGTGGAGTTAGTGGTGCGCAAAGCAAAATGATTTTTGACTCCGTGTCATGAAACAAGAAAGATTTCCTGACGTAAGACAAGTTGAAGTTTTATGCAAGATTTTATTGAGGATTTAGTTTGGTCTGCATACGTTATCCCCTTGCTCTGGCCCATATCATGCAGCGCGATTTATCGTATAATTAAGATACAATTTTAAAGTCGCTCTTGATGAGAGAAATGCCTTGCATGAGCTTTATAGTTAAATATAATCATTCAAAATGACTCATTGCGCGAGGTTATCCACTAGAAAATAGTAAAATTAGGAAAGAATGTGAAAGATTTCTTGTCTCGCTCGTCTATACCGAGGTCATTTCCTTTCCTATCTTAGAACAGCAATAAATATTACATCAGTTCTTTAATCACCAGCAGTGACAGTTTCGAAGGCAGCTGATTAGTTCATTAAAAACCTCATCATATTCTCCGTGTATTTATTCTTTGAATTTTTTTAGTAGTATTCTAAAATCATTCCTTAAAATATGGCTGGTCGACCAGGTAGAGTTCAGTGTTCTCAAAAAATTGGAACCTTTCATAATTAAATCTCATCTTTTAAAACTTTTAAATACTAATTTCTGCAGCGTATTGGATAAAAGAGACATGATCAAAATGCACATTTATTGCTTCTTATTCAACGTATTTTTCCGTATTCTGCACTGTTTCTATAATGCGATTTTTTCAAAACTGATACTTTAAAAGAAGGAAAAGCGTTGGTCATCAGCTTGTAGCAAAATATTGTGATTGTTTTGTCTGAACTTTCATGGTATTCAGGGTAACCTATAGCCTACATGAAACATACAGGTAATATTATCATCGTTTATTGTGTATGTTATTGCTACAACTCAACAAAATATTGCACGCTGACAAAATTGAATTACCACACAATATTATAATTGCAATTGTGTAGTGGTCATTGTTACAAGGCAAAACAATAGTTGTCTGACTAAATAGTCACACAATATTGCAATTGTGACAATGTAAACATTAAATTGTTACCAGGCAACCTGAAGCCCCACCATTGTGTGGTTAAATGGCCACACAATGGACCATAACTTGCGGCAGATCACTTATACTCAGACATAGCATCAGGAAAAAGTTAAGAATTATGTTGGTTAAGTTCACGAGAAGCTTTGAGGAGTGATGAGGAATATCGAGAACGCAGAGTTGCAGTTACTTTAGCACATAAAAAAGGAATTTTTAAGTATATCCTTTTCATAATACAACCAAACCTCATCTTCAACGCTCATACACAACATATAAAGTCTTGATAAGATTTTAATTATGTGAAACTGCGTTAGAAATGACAAAGAATTTGCCTGAATACAACAGGACGGTTGATGTTTCGCTCGTTAGCCAAGGGCTCAAAAAATGGTTGCTTATGTGAACAAAATGCACATCACCAGCTTGGTCGACTGGTGAGCGAGTCTGCTTGAGAGCGGGAAGACCCGGGTTCGAATCCCGCTGCCGACATGGTTGACGCGGCTAGAATTACGGCATGGGACTTGGGTAAACGACCGAATAATTATCGAAGTAATTATCCGACCTAAGAATGGGCCAGAAGGTTCGTTCCTATAGCCTCATTCTATTCTATTCTATTCTATTCTGAACAAATAGGCCCGCATAATTAAGAAGATATTACATTACTAATCCTTTTTAGAACTGCGACATGAATTGGTGAAAGATTGTCGGATTAAATGGTCTTGAAATTGGAGATGAATCAGTCAAATGGATTAATCATCGTGAAATCACTGGATTAGATAGTCGCATAAATAATTAGTTGAATTATGTTGGGCTTGTCAATTAATTTAACTGGACGGTAGAACGATGAATTGATTCGAAGTTGGGCAATAATGACTCGCTAAGTTATTTTATTGTTATCGGTATTTAAAGCTAATTGGATTCAACAACCTGATAAACTTATAAATGTGTTTGAAAGGAATATTGAAGAGGCCACTTAAAAAGTTCACCATTTGATATAATAGCTTCTAAGGAAATAATTTATGTAAGAGCAAAAGCACAAACAAATCTCTTCAAACGTTAGCAACTTGTGGTTTCATGGTGCTCACAAGGCTCTAGTTTGCTTCTACCTAGTTGTCACACAACAAACCTTAATATTGTAAAGCCCTAGAACCCATTGAAAAAGACTAATTTAGTGGAGCCCTTAACAGTGTGTCAAATTTTTCGTGCTCTGCAACGTCAGTACCAATAAACTTTGAGTTTTCATGACGCAGCACTGAACTTCACAAATTTTATCATCCTTCTAATCGGAATATGGTTACTTGGAAATAGTATGCACCTTCACAATATTAGTTATTAAATACACTATCGACTTACATGGTCACACTAAAACTACAGGGTACGACAACATAACTTCCTTTTCTCGTAACTTTTTGAAAGCCAAAAAAGGAATTTATGTTGCCGCACCTTGTAGCAGGTTAGTGTCCCTTCGTCTTGCGTTAACACGGTCCGAGTCATAGCCCCGACTCAGCGCTGGTTGATTGTGTCTATGTAAGAAAGGTGGAATTTTTTCCTCGCGATGAAACTAACTTGCTAAAACAGGGCTACTTTTCTGTCTAAACGAGGTCTAGTCTATGTTTAGCTATCCTACAAGTACTTTTTTGATCATGTACAAATTTCTGATTACATAGTTATCCCATAAGTATGTATTTATAAAGTGCACTGTAAGGTATTGTGTGCTAGACAGATCATGCATGGGTATTTTGCTACAGATTAATATTGGAAGAAATGTCATGGCCGTCAGGACTATACGTTCTCTATAAGAAATTGAATAGAATTTGCATCCAACTCCGAGATATAATACTAATTTGTTTTTAAAGACCAACAATACAACATCTGTCCGTCATCAGAAATAAAAGATACTTGATTGATCATAAAATTTAAATGAAGAGACGTGGTTGAAAATTACAGGCCATTATTTCTTTTTAAAAGTGGGTCCTTCCAAAATCCTGGAGTGTGTCAGCTGTGCAGTCTGTCGTATCCCCCTAGGTTGGTGAGGCATGGGCCATTCAGTAAAAGTTCTTTTAAAACTGCAAAACCCCATTTTCCACGGCCCTGACCTTATGGAGACCAAATATCACGATGCATAAACGAACATTTAGCGGTCTGCAAAAAATCGACGCTGGTTAAGAGAATTCGGAACGTTAGTAGAGAATCCACTAAGTTCGAAACTTAGGCAGACTTTGAAAATTAAAGTACCATGCACTGCATTTCATAAATCCATGAAATAATATTGATATACATAAGGTCTGGATATTAACTAATATATGTAAGAGAAAATATGCGATGGAAACGAGACAAAAATGTCCACTATCGAAAATTTAAAATCTTTTTTTAAATACTGACTTATGAATGGTTGAAAAAATGCACTTTAGTAAAAGTACCTGTAAATCAACACTCTCGGCAAGTTTAGAAAATGTATTTTTTATTGCTGTGTTCATTCCTGTTATGATTTTATTGGAATGCAGTGATTGTGACAAATAGGTATGATATTTAGTTTGATACTTGACCTCGTTGAACAATCTTACTTTATAGTAATATTTAATTTTATCTAAAATTCATGACGAAAATGCTGTCACAACACCATCGAAATGAAAAAATTAACGCCAGAAAACTGAACATTAAACCAGAGGCTCTGGACGTGCGATCAAAATGATGGTCGTCATGGTAACGAATGCGCTTACAGAAACCGTGCACTGCGATCCGGAGACTTGATGCTAAAATTCCTACCGAAGTCTTCAGAATTCAAAACAAAAACCCAAACCTGCAGATGGCCTTGAGAAACTACGGCCTGAGCCTTGAGGGAGACATGGATCATGTCCTGAAGAATGCAATCCAGACATCAGTAAAGAAAATATAATTCTAGTATCGTTAGAAAACCGAGCAGTGACGTGTTTTTTTTGACGTTGTGGTGACAAATAGAAAAAATATTGAAATATGAGAATGAAAGTTTACCAGACGTTTAATTATTCAGGCAAAGTTTTCCATTCAAGCGTTGAAAATCGTCTTCAGGGTAGATAAAATAAATAGCCTCGTCCACTAACAGAGAGCGTACTCGTGTGCACAGTCCTGTCCTCAAAAAAACACGATTCACAGACGTCAAAATATCAAAAAAGACTAAAAGTTAATACTAAAGCCTAAAAAACTAACACTCTGTTCCTCAAAGTGGTCCATGCATTTAATTTAATGTTGACGAGCATAACATTCTAAAAAATGACCAATAGAATTGAATTTTGGTGAAAGTACAAATAATTCCGTCGGTAACCGTAGGCCACGGTGAAGTCAAATTAAAATTAAGTTAGCTTTGCAGCAATAATTTTTATTTCAGTTGCCCTCAAAAAAACTTGCATAGCTCGAATCAAAGCCTGGCATGTAAGAACAAAACTGCTTAAAAGAATTTAACATTTTTATTTCTCAACTCAGACGAGGAAGTTTATTCAGACCAGGAAAAAACAGAAAATGGGAAAATAGCTTTTCTTCTCTCTTGTTTTTTGCAAAAAAATTTTACTCTCATTAACGCATGTAGACGCACTGCTTTAGAAATACGAGTACAGTTATTGGTATATATGCTAAATGCTAAGAAAACTGTAGAGTCAAATGTTGAATGTATGGTATGAAAGTCCGTAGACTTTTCATCAAAATTTAAAAACTTGTGCCTCTTTAGTAATGAGAATAACTGTAATATTGTAAGAACATAACAAAGCATCCAATACGTATGGGATCAGCTCAGTCTTGCACGTTTGTTTCAGTTCGTTCAAGTGTTGCCTGGGCTAACAGGCAAACTATATAATTGAAGGAGGTAATTACTAAGGCCTGTTATAGGTCTCCTTCGGTTTTGCCACCAGTTCACTCTCTGTAGGCATTACACAGAGTTATAACACCACATGCATTACATTTCAAAGTGAACATGGATTTTTTTACGGTCTTCATCGATGTATGTGATGACGACGAATCAAAATATTTTCATGGTGATGACACGACACTAACCTTTAATGTATCTTCATAGTATGTCTGTTCATTCAGAAAACACTATTTCGTTAATAACTTATCCAAAACATCAGCTTTATAAAGCAGTTGTTCTAAATAAATAGCTGTGTTGAGTTCATTGGTATAACAACAGACGCTGTGCTACTTTTGTGGAGTTGTGTTAACGATCAACCCAACAGTTAGTAAGAACGGATCTCAATTTAATTATAATCTTAATGAAAAATACAACGGTCTCCACTAATGCTCAGATACTCGTAGCAGCAACACGCTGTCCAGAGACCATAATAAATTTCAATATTACGTGCACACGCATTCGCTTTCTTTGTCAATCCGCCGAACTTTGTGTTGCATCTTGAGCTCGTCTACTACTTGATATAGCTTCAGCTGCTCATCTTGTGAGGACTGCTAAGAATATTCATAAGCCCGGTGATGAACATTCATGAATTCTAAGATGATCATCCATAATCATACATCCCATAACTCAGGCTCACTTCATTACAATGACTTGTGTCAGAAGTTTGGTCATACGGGTGCAGTAGAATTTCATATCAGGCGGTGGCATCTCGTGACTGCAGGACTTAATGAGAGCTAGAGTTCACATAATGTGTGATCACATTTGAATAAGAGGATCAGAGGAGCATGAAGACTTCCAAGAAACGTAATTTTTTAGCCGTAATACAACGAGAGATTTGTCTACACATTACTGCTCATGGTTTTATAGGAATTACAGATAATAAAAACATGAATGGCACGCGCCCGTACAAGAATGTTCATGATTCACATACTATCAATTGTCGTAATTAAGTGTTCAACAAAATATTTAAGAACAGACTTATGTTAGAAAGAATACGCACAGATTATGTCACCTTGGGAAAACTAATATACAGAAAATGAATTTGTATACGAGGTAGAAAGCATGTATTAAAAACGGCTCATCGTTTCATCAGCACAAGTAATATTTTAGTTGCGTGCCTGGATCGAAAATTCGAGGTATTGCTTGGATGAAGTCTTGCATGAACTCAGTTTCTGAGTTTCAATGTCGGTCGCCAGTCAAAGACTGCAAAACCATACTAATTTTCAGAGAATAATTACTGATTTAAAAATTGTCCCTCAATTTCTAGGGTTCAAGTTATGTATTTGAATTTTGCATGGCGAAATTCATGCGTATTATAATTATGTTAATATAGTTCCATATGTCTAAGCCCACGTTATGAAACCACAGTAGCGCTAAAAGCAAAAATCACGGATGAATAACAGCTTTTACACCGATTGATTCATAAGAAATGGTGTAAAAAACGAACTGTTAGAAACGTTTTTTCTTCTTGTAAACAATACACTGAATTATTCAACAATCAAACATACTTTTAGTGTACACAAACCAATTTGCACCGCACAAACCATTGGAATTTTGAACAAAAAAGAGGAAAAAAAATCCTAGTTGAATGACGAAAACTGATTTGTCTTCATAAATCTGAATTTGCAACGGATTCAACTGAAGGTTTATACACGAACTAACTAAAAATAATGTTAGTGAGATCATGCACACCTTTTAGGGCCTCCATCTGCCCTTACGAAAAAATTTTCATCGTGAAAACCTTTCACAACACAAGTACAACGATACGTTGTATGTCTCTGTTGCAGGAGATTTCTCCTTGATATAACCCCATCTCGTTCTAATTTCTCGTAAGAAATCAGCTGCAGTCATTGTGTGGGCTGCAATCGTTCTAATAGGTTTCCAAGCCCTTTGATGGTTGTCGACCAGAAACTGAAGGAAACTCGTGTATAAACTCAAGTTTATAGTAAAACGTTGAAGGAAGAGGAGTTTTCGTGGATCACAAGAATATTTGGAGTCCACGAAATCTACAGCTCTCTGCATTCATTCACGACAGTGGTCCCACTCATGCACCTAATTTGACGAAGATATGGTACAAAGATCTTTCAATGGCTTGCAGGATTAGAATACATGGATATTGGAATATATTCTTACCCAGACGTCAACCCAGAGGGTGAACTTCGCAATCTAATCCATCTGACAGAATGTCAAATTCTACACAAGTGTCCTTGCTCTGAAGGAAGTTCTTTCTGCATGGACCAATTTTTGTTTAGTCGTAGAACGGCGTTTGTGCATGCTAATTACATATTTGAAAGCAATAATCAATGTCAAATATCATATTAAGTATGATTTTCGATACAGATGTATAATACATGGCGAAACATGTGTGTAGAAGGTCAATCTCTTAACATAAGTAACTTTGGAAGTAAAGATGTTGATGACTATTTCTATACTGAACACCCAGTAGATTGGTATTATATACACTTCAGTATCCGAATTCCAACCTTTTTGCCTAATTGCAGTCTACTACCGTATAAATACTGCGTCCAGTACTATTGATACATGTATGATCTGCACCATATTCACGTTATCATTTTCCTTTACCTGTTCGGCTATAATATTCCATTCACATACTGTTGTCCTCGCTGCTGTGGTAAATCCATCAGTATCCTTGTTACGACTTTCTTTATCTTGTGTGTGACCTCTGTTTTGTTAAGATACAGAGCCCAGTTTAATTGTATCTACTCCTCGTACTAGGTACAATACACAAACACTTCAACTGTTTTTGGTATTTTCTAGTCAAATTAAAATTCACGAGCGATACAAACAGTTGATGAGAACAATCGCGTGCCCAGTGCAATTGACGGACGAGATTAAATTTCGCCATTATTATTAATAATAATTAATTACTGGCTTTAATTATTGATATTTATGTATTATTAATTATTGATTTCCTAACGCTTTATAATTGTAATTGGAAGCTTTAGCTTCCGGATGTAGAATTCCAGCTCAAGGACTTTCAGTAACATTCCTCGTATGAACTGTTAAGATTTTGTGAATCTAGAATTTGCTCACTGTGCTAAAATTTATGAGACATTAATATAGGATTTAATGACTAAAGTCACGGAACGCAAAATTATACTTCAATTTTGTATAGTCATTTAACAACTATTCTGTAAGTCAAGGACATTGACAGTGTGCTATCTAAAATTTACCTAAAAGCAATACGATAATGAACTAGCAAAGGCGAGTTATTTCATGCTGTAGCTGTAAATTTCGATTAGCTAAAGCGTATTTTCAACTTCATTAATGTTTAGAGAGGTGAAAATTTGAATATGAAACTACACTCAATTGAAGGGTGGACAGCACTAGTGGACTACTTGCATTTTTTCCCATGGTATATATAATATATTTTCCACGGGAAAAAATGCAAGTAGTCCACTCCCGTGCTGTCGCTAACACAGCGCTGACAGAGGCGATTACGATCCAGTAGTTTACTATATGAAGGGTGGACAGCACTAGTGGACTACTTGCATTTTTTCCCGTGGGAAAAAATGCAAGTAGTCCACTAGTGCTGTCCACCCTTCAATTATAGCAATCTCAAAAATGGGAAAATCTAAATGAAGCTTTAAAATTGATTTAAAGCTCAATCTTTTTTTAAGCGTATCGGGATATCGAGATCCTTAATTTTTGAGACTTCAACGTTACTTTAAGAATGACACCCCATTAGTATAACCTCCGAGAAAATCCAGTGGTAGTTCATCCATAATGGAGTTTCCAAAGCCGACATGTATTTTCATATCTCGTAGCCTAAATGTTGAGTAGTCATCACTACGGGCTGTTATAATCCAAATGCGCTGATGAACACTACGGAAATGATTCAAGCGAAAATAAACCAATAATAATTCAGGTAAGCATTACGACGCATGAGTAGCAGCTTCAAGGATCAATGCGTAACTCAGCCCGTACGTTTACTACTCGTAATATCTGTCTGTTACTGTTTATTTAAACCAGTTGGCCCGTATTTCACCTACTCGTATTATCTTGCTGTTACTATTTGTTTACACCAGCCGGCCCGTATTTCACCTACTCGTATTATCTTGCTGTTACTGTTTATTTACACCAGCCGGCCCGTATTTCACCTACTCGTATTATCTTGCTGTTACTGTTTATTTGCATCACTCGGCCCGTATGTTTAATACTCATTATCTTGCCGGTACTGTGTATTTACGTCACTTGGCCCATATTTCACCTACTCGTATTATCTCACCGTTACTGTTTATTTACGTCACTCGGCCCGTATTTCACCAACACGTATTATTTTGCTCTTGCGGTTCATTTGTGCGACCGAGCCCGCAGCAACCGCCCGTGTTTGAAGGGTTTATCAGCCATGATTGTTTTTCTGCAGTCATTCATCACCACAGTCCATCACTCATCAGGCCTCAGCGTCCAGAATCCCCGTTGGAGCTGCGGACTGCGCGTTGATTAACGAGACTCCCTGCAAAGTCGCAGCTTCTTCAGGTGATCGTTCTGACGGGCAAGACTTGGCATGGCTCAATAATTGAAACCTGCTAACCTTTGGTTCGTTTTATGACTGTGATCGCGAATTATTTCAAAATAAAATGAGACTCAACTCACTTCCTGCTCATACCGGCAAAGATACTCGTTATCGTTACAACGAGAAAAGCTCGTTACGGTTTAATCATTGTAATCTGCTACCACTCGGCACAGTTTTATGATTGTGATCTTGAATCATTTGAAAATACGAAATATAACATCGACAGTTTAGTGTTTGGTTCAGATTAATTATTGACTTATTGTATCGCGTCAAATAAAGTAGTACTGTTTGATACGATTTTATATTAACAATGAATCACAGTAAAGTACAGCGCGTACCATTTTGTGACCCTGTAGATTTGATTTTTTATTGACAATTAAAAAGGAGCATCGTTTATTACGATCAAAACTGACAGATTTATGAGCAAAAAATTGTGTACATAGTGCAAGAATCATAGTTGTATTCCTTCGAAACATCAGCAGGCACTTAGTTAGCGTGACTCTTCATTTGCGTGATAAATTAAGAGTGACAAATGTGTTCATGTGATTAAGGAGTCGGAGAATCTCGCGAAGAAGAATCTCATTACTCAGCAATGGGTCATCGTTGACTACTCATTCCTTCACTTTACGAATGACTCCTAATTTAAATCTCATGAGCTACACATTCCTGGATTTATGATCAGCTTTTGAATTAGACTGTTCATTGACTACACATTCCACGATTTTATGATCAGCTCTTAAATTAAACCTCTCATTAACCCCACATTCCTGGACTTTATGAATAGCTCGTGAATTAAAAGTTTCATTAACTACACATTCGTCGATTATACGATGGTTCCACGTCAACTACACGTGCATTGGAGCTCTCTATGGCTGGCTACAAATCTGTTGAGCTTCTCATTAACTGCACGTGTAATTAAGCCACTCGATAACCCTACATCTGTTGAGCTTCTCATTAACTGCACGTGTAATTAAGCCACTCGATAACCCTACATCTGTTGAGCTTCTCATTAACTGCACGTGTAATTATGCCACTCGATAACCCTACATCTGTTGAGCTTCTCATTAACTGCACGTGTAATTAAGCCACTCGATAACCCTACATCTGTTGAGCTTCTCATTAACTGCACGTGTAATTAGGCCCCTCGATGAACACATTTCTGTTGAAATTTCCATAAACTCGGTTAATAAGAACCGTAATGAACAGAATTCTGCTTTCCACTAGCTGCAGATAACTAGTTAGAGTAGCTTACAATGATATATCGAGTAAAGCACTTCTATGGTAGTTGCAGGTAGTTACAAGTTAGTTAAGCTCAGCCTTGCAATTCGAGCTATCCAATTTATGGCAAATTAGCAGTTAGATTGCCTAACTATCAAAAGCTCTCACTGGATCGAATCTTTGTTAATTTACCGTACAATTTCCGAGGCACAGAGCTCACAACATTCAGAGACAGCGTGCGGTATTCGTGTTCAAAACAGGCATGGCATTTCCGTGAAACTAAAGGGAAGCAAAAAATATATATTCGTAGTGCTTAAACCTAAAGGTCAGTGACCATACTTTTAGCGACTCTTTCTTTTAGCGACCAGTCGCCAGTTCTGCAAATGCTGACTTACACAATCTGGTACTCATTGCAGTACGCAGTCTAGTACTTAGTGATAGTCTGGTACTTATGATGGTACATGCACAGTCTGGTACTTATGGTGGTACACACACAGTCGGAAACTTTATGGAAACATTTTAGTACATATTCTGGTATACTAGTTGACCCACACGTGAAAATTCACGAGTTTTTTACTGAAATTTTCCGATTGACCTGCCAGTGGAAACGTGCTTTGCGAAGGAGTTTTTACATTGAAAGATGTGTTTTCGGGATCCACAATACAATGCTCACAATACATGTATACCTTACCGAATTTTCTCCTCTCTAAATCCTTAAAAGTGTGACAGACAGACGGACCAAGTAAGCAAGCAACAAAGTGCATTATTATACAGTGGAATAGTCCGGTATTTCTTGTGCGGCGCAGTCTAATAATCGAACTACTATAGGACACAATCTGGCACCTACTGCACCCTTTTACACGCGTATTAATATTTCGTTCAAAAATATCGGCTTACAATAGAGTATCTTAAATTTTTATACATCATTTGAAAAACCTGCTGTACAAATTTAATTTGATATTAATTACTTTAGTATTTACAGGTCATTGAAAGCACAATATGGGAGAAAATTACTCAGAACTTTTCTCATTGGTTTGCCATTATATCACGGGATATAAACGACTAACGTATCCCTGCTACCACGTTTGTTACCTTTACTTTACTCGAGTTTTATTCTAGCATGTTTTCAGTTTGAGTTTTGCCTACAAATACTGGACAAACTTCAAAATTTTCTTCGAGATTCGAATTCCTCGCTTGAAGTTCAAAATTAAGCTAATGCTCGACTTCAAAGGTTGAACCGACGCTTCATGTCAAATGTAATTACTTAAAAAGTCTACGTGATTATCAAGATATTTTTTAAACTCGTCAAAATTCAACACAAGGAAATTTAGTTTTTCTACGAGTTAGTTGACAAAAATACGTAAATTAATGACATTCCATTATATAATAATACACAGTTTGCTGTTTGCTTGCTTGCTTGGTCTGTCTCTTCGTCACGCCCTTAAGGATTTACATAGGAGGAAATTCGGTAAAGTATTGGATGCATTGCATTGTGGATACCAAAGGCACATCCTTTAATGTGAAACTCCTTTGCAAAGCACGCGTCCACTGGCAAATCAAACGAAAAATTTCAGTAAAAAACATGAATTTTCATGTATGGGTCTACTAGTGATTTTTATACACCGCCGCTAATTTAAACAGCGATAAATATGTATAACAAGATCATTGTATAACGGACGACCCAAAATACTGAAGTTTATACTTCAACGAAGAAAATGATTTTCAATAAATTCTGCAAGTTATAAGAAGTTTTAAGACTCAATTTTGTGGTTATACCTTAAACAGTCCACGAGTCTTGCACGAGTGAAAAATCAGCATGTTGATAATTAGTCTTTTTATTGAAACTCACATGACATTTTCTTTAGAACAAGAGTCAATCAGACGGAAATATAATTAAAAATATGCTATCTAATTAAAAGAAGGCAACATCAGCTGCATTTTTTGTTTTTTATTAAGTCGTAAGCCATGTGTGCAGAACAATCAATAATTCTGAATTTGAATCAAGTTACCTATAAAATATTTTATAAAACATCAGGAAAAATTCTTGCAGCTGCTTGTAAAGCGCTGCAGAAGTTTAATTAAGACATAATTACCATCTTGGTGCCTGATTCAATCCAGGAATAAATAATAACAGTCTTAGCGCCTAATAATATATGACAATAACAGTCTTAGCGCCTAATAATATATGACAATAACAGTCTTAGCGCCTAATAATATATGACAATAACAGTCTTAGCGCCTAATAATATATGACAATAACAGTCTTAGCGCCAAACAATATATAACAATAACAGTCTTAGCGCCTAACAATACATAACAATAACAGTCTTAGCGCCTAACAATACATAACAATAACAGTCTTAGCACCTAACAATATATAACAATAACAGTCTTAGCGCCTAACAATATATAACAATAACAGTCCTAGCGCCTAACAATATATAACAATAACAGTCCTAGCGCCTAACAATATATAACAATAACAGTCTTAGCGCCTAATAAACTTGCTACAATATGCTAGAGTTCACCAGCGATGACTGCACTAATTACAGAAAATAATTAGCATAGTAGAAATTACACAGAGTTATGACCCATTCGTACTATTATTTAGTTGATAAATTCATAAATACGCATTTACACGAGCAAATTTTCCGCCAGTTCTTCAAGCGTGTCGGACTTTTTCTAAATTCGGAGTATAATATTCCATACTAGAATGCTATGTTGAAGTTCGTTAAGTTCTGAACAAAACTTTATAGCAAAGCTTTTAAAAAATCAAGGTTCTTCCATATTTCACGAGTAAACTTCACAGGAATCGCTTTCTTTTATTTTCATTTTTCATGTCTTCTTTTGAGTTACGCAACAATCCTTACTATTCGCACCTGAATTAAGACATACATAAACTATTATTGTTAACATCTAACGTGGCTTTTTCCTATTCATTGCTATCTCTCTCTAAACATTTATTATTTTATGAGTTCCGTCACCCTCTTACATACTTTCATTGCAGATTAATTCAACGCATTTTAATTCCATTTTTTCTCCTAGCCATAGGGTGCTATCAATTTCAGGCAGCGGGTAAACCGCTAAATCAAACTTCCTATCCTCGAAGATTTAGAGGTTTTTCCTCGATGATAAACTGCCTAAATTAGCACCTCAAAATATAGAATATCAAGAGGTCCTCCTCGGGAAGAATCGTTGGGAGTCTTATACGGAGAGTACGCAATTTCCAAAATATTCATTCATTAACCCGTTCAGGATTTTCTGCGTCAATTGATGATTTTTTTACTTCTTCAACTCGGTTATATCCTCATTATTCCGGTAAGAGGAAGAATGATACATCGAGTGCATCACGAACTAGTCAGAGTTTCTTAGGTTCTTTGTTTCTTAGGTGTTTTCTGGTTGTTTGGAGGAAAAACATTTTTCTAAT
The DNA here is from genome assembly GCA_006783055.1 of Trinorchestia longiramus. Lineage (NCBI taxonomy): Eukaryota > Metazoa > Arthropoda > Malacostraca > Amphipoda > Talitridae > Trinorchestia > Trinorchestia longiramus. The sequence continues at coordinate 315,825 of VCRD01000069.1, read as the reverse complement.
TTTTCGCAAGCACAGGAGGTACACCATGTGTATGTTAATGTGACCACGGATGGGTTAAGAAAAACTTAAAAACATTTGTCATTCATGAGTAATTCAATAAGATTATTCCAAAGGGAAGATTTTCGAAGGATTGAAGATTATCAATCGATTTATCAAATTATGCAGCAACCTAGAATAGATAAGACACCACTTGATTGCAGTTATTTGCTAACTTGATATTCTTAAAACACAGTACACGAACATAAGAGCTATGTAGCTTAGAATATTAACTTTTGGCATCAATGTAGCTTGGAGTAAAAAAAGTCAAACCTGTACAGTTTATCTGGCTGATTGTGGGAGAAAAAAGAAACTAACGGATGGAAAAAAGAAAAATAATCCTAAGGAGGATCCCGAGCGATTAAGTTAATAACGAAGTGATGTAAACAACTATATCTCACGAAGATTAATTGAAAGTAAATACCGGTCTTCCACTAGGAAACGCAGCTTGCTGAGCTCTGACCGTACATGAACGATGACTGCGTATCTCCCTTCATTAACTGCCCCGATGAGAGACAGAGCACAAACTTCATATTGAAGAACGCATGAACTTCAAAATAAACGGATTTATTAACAAACTGGACTGATTATTTCATTAATCCTTGATAGGTTTGACTTTATTTTATCTGGGAGCTTTTCTTCAGAATGAGAGAAGCGAATACTGCATAGTTCATTTAGAACAGAAGTGATTTAGTGGTTGCCTTTTGCACCACACCTATAACACACTGCATCATAACACAACATACCCATAACACACTGCATCATAACACAACATACCCATAACACACTGCATCATAATACAGCATACCCATAACACACTGCATCATAATACAGCATACCCATAACACGCTGCACCATAACACAACATACCCATAACACGCTGTGGTATAACACAGCATACCCATAACACGCTGTGGTATAACACAGCATACCCATAACACGCTGTGGTATAACACAGCATACCCATAACACGCTGTGGTATAACACAGCATACCCATAACACGCTGTAGTATAACACAGCATACCCATAACACGCGGCAGTATAATATAACACAACACACCCATATCATGCCAAGCTTTTCTTTAACTAAATATGTCATTCAATATAAATAACTTGTTCTATTCTGCAAAGTGATACACTAAATCCAAATTGCACATTCCATTCCATTGCACATTCCATTCCATATCGCAACATACATACTTCGCATGCCCACGACATGTTTTAACTGCAACATGGCATGAACATAACGCTCCATATGTCTACGTCTAATTTCGTTCAGAACAAACCATGTCAATATTTCACATGGTTCACAGACTATCCTTAGTATAATCGGACGATCATCCAACGTATCTCTTATGAATATTAATGTAATGTATTTCACCTCAATTTACCTGAATTGCAGCTTTTTGATGTATACAAATATTTTCAGTGTTTGAAAGAGCATAAACTTGAAATATTTAGCCGGAAACGAAAGAAAATCATATTGTTTATATGATACAAAATACCTTGGAAAGTTTTGCTACGTGTACTGATAGATATTACCAGTCCCGATGTTACCCATAATTTCAAAAGAATAAATTTTTCACGCTTTAATCAACTCATGAGTAAAAACTACTATTTGTTAACAAGAAGAGCTGTGAGACTTGAAACTGGTTTCATCTTAAATATACAAAATATTTGTGAAAGACTATGAGATCCCGCTAGACCTTTTGTACTTCAAACACAATAAATAAATACGAATTTTTTGTATCAACAAACAATAAGATAACCTGAAAAAAGCTGGAAGTTTGAATGTTCACTCAATTTCGTAAAAATCGTGTACTGAAAAATTATTTAGGATGAAAAATGACTGATTTCAAGTCTCTTTTTACCGTCAGAAATAACGTGCATTATAAATTTATTTCAAATAATGTTACTCTCTTCAAAGAATGGGAAAAGGATTTCAATGACACTCTGTTGAAGTTTCAAGCTCGTTTAGCATGACACGTACAGGTACAAATTGACTAGTATTTGACTCTTTCATCAACAAATGGAGTAAATTGCAGTCTTGAATGAACAATTAAACTTCTAAATACTAGTTCAGATATAAGATTTCAGCAAAACGAAACTTTCCAAGACCACCGACACGAGAATGATCCTGTAGTTCGTTTGGACTGGATCCATTTACGCAGATTCCAAAAGTAGAATTTGAAACAGTTAGGATATCTCGCAGGAAATTCTTTAGTCCACAAACACGGCTCAACTCCGCCGGGTACAAAGCTGTAGTTACTCTGTGAAGACCAAATTCCTAGAATTATGAAAAAACGACAGAAATGTTCCCTTTGGGGCTGTTCCTGTTCCAGAGGGAGCAATCGAATCGATTTGTGAGCTTAGGAACAACATCCAAAGCGCAGCAGCTCCACTCGCTTTCCATGTTGAAAAATTACCCTCTATTTCATTGGAGCAAAAGCGACCACATGTCTCGTGCAAACGACTCTCATCGAAGTTAGTCATCAAGTTTGAAATTGATTGTGAACTTAAGGAAGATCTTTAGTTGATCTTCGCCTAGATTTTTCAGGTTCGACTTGTACATGACAAAGTGTTTCGAAAAGACGGCTAGGCGCTGTTAAAGAAGTCACATATAAATGAAAATATGTAGTAAAGCTAATTAAAAGGAAAAATTACTACGTGATTGCTTTCACACGAAAAATAAAGAGATTCTTTATCTCTATTAAAAAAGAGAGTTCTTTTAGAACCTGATTGAGATAATTAAGGAATGTTTACAGGAGATAAAATTTTAATCGGCAGTTATTTTAAGAAAATGCAGTAACAAACAGTATTCTTCCAACGTTTATCGTGATAGTAAACTTTATTCATTGTCAAGACAATCTATCAGTCCCAGTTAATCGTTCTAATAATTCATTTTCATTCAAAACGAATTTTAAATAAGATTGGTGTGCCAGTTACGATTGGTTTAGTGTCTCACTAGTCAGTTTTTTCAGTTAAATATTTACGCTGTTTTACAGAAGCCACTATGGATGACTGAATATTATCAACTGAAAACACTTCAATGTCCTCATAATTTTTTCTTTTTTCATTATAATCTCATAATTTTCGCTCCATAAGCGAAAAATATCAAAATAACGCTGCAGCAAAATAAGAGCCGGTGTTCAGAAGAAAGAAAGCCCTTCTGGCCGCTCTCAGCTCACCAAAATTGTGAACTGGAACCCCTGAACAAATGAGAAAGAATTTATTTCAAAAATGTTAAAAAGTTGAGTCAGCATTATCCAGTAGACCGAGTCAACTACACAGCGAACAAATTGACACCAAAGGGTTGGAGCAATCTGTGTTATTCTCATAGGGCTTGGAGTTTTGTTTAGTTAATGTTTTGTAGCATCTTATAATACTAAAGGTAAAACATAACAAATGTCATTTTCACAAAGCACGATCTATACCAATTGATTTTACTAACAAATATTAGGAAAACAAAAACGCCAAATTCCCTTTAGCTGCAGTAATGCGTACTTTAACTACACATTAAGTGCATCATCTCTTGCAAAGTTACTCAAAATTTGGCATGAACATCATATCAAATTTCCAGATTTGTTGCGTCTTAGATATGGAGCTACGATTCATATCACAGTCACGTACGTACAGTTAAAACATCACTGATACAAGCTGATACAAAAGGTGTATCAGGTTTTCTATTGGAACATGCGTAACAGTCTCTCCCCAAACTTTATTCACAGGCATATAAATTCGTTTCATAGAGGCAAGGACACTGACTTAATCACGTTTTTCTTAAGGTATCTCGATGCTGCGAGCAGGGCTCTGTATCAGATACTGAACTCATACCAGATACTCTGACATTCTGTTCATGAAATCCTTCCCTATTTCTCAGCTTCAGGCGCAATACCCCTTCATCCTCAAGGGACTCATTGGGATAATGCCTTCACAAGAGAAGACTATCTACAATTCCCGATCAATTATCGGAAGTGGTCGGTCCAATCAGAACGGACAGATCTCCCAGTGTCCTGAACTCAGAATATTCTCATAAGGATTTTGGTTCTTGTGACTTCTCTTTGGCTCAAAACTTACTGCTATCAAACCCTAACGATGGCAATAGATGATTGAGTTATTGGAGTCCAGGGAATTTATTCATCAAGTAAATTTACTTAAAAAAGGAAACATGACGTTATTGCATGGAACCTTTCGGGATAAAAATACGTTATAATTAGTTAGTTCTTAAGACTATGATATCAGTGCTTCGAGTTGAAAAACAACAGGAAAATTAGGTAATTGCTCTGTAAGATGATGAAAATCGAATAACAGAGTTGGAGAGTATGACAATACGATTAAAAGAATAGAAAAATGAATATATTAACAGTAATAAGTCGTTTGGTCCATTCATAAGTTGCAACCGAAATCGAATAGATAAATGCATCAAATATATACATAAGATAGACAAATTGGGTCAAAACGATGATATAAACACTAAACATGGGAAAAATGAAAGAAATTAATATAATGAAAAACATACAGTGATAGAATTATACTAGTTTTTCCACATCAACAACATTTGGACATGCAGTAAAATCTATTATCCTTCATTATTTACATCAATTAGTGCAGTAAAATGTACAAGCTCTTCCAGCCACAAAAGTGGTTCAGTGAAACTTTTCAAAATTCTTCAGCTACATCAAATGATGCAAACAAACATGCTAGATATGGTGTGTGGCAATATAACTTTTTCAAAATAAATTCCTTTCAAAAACAGGAAGTGATGTTGCTGCACCCTGACTAACGAGCCCCATCCATCGCATGCATAATCAAACTTACGAGACATGAACTAACCCTATCATGCTCATAAACAAACCTACTAAATATTATCAGCCCTATCATATGCGTAAACAAACCTAGTAGACATAAATCAACCCTATCATGCGCATAAACAACCCTACTTAACTTTAACAGCCCCATGAACTGATACCGCTCAATTTATTTAAGCAGCTCTATCAGCAGAGGGAGACGATTCATCCACCTTTTTTCACCCACATCTACGGCTTTGATGATCCCTCTTGACCTTCTGAAACATCAACTGGCCCAAAACTGCCACTTCAGTTCGAGCGGTCAAACTGCACGGGCAGTAATTTCCACCGATGTCACCCTGACATTTCAAATCATTTCCTGTGGAGTGATTTAGGATACTGAGCGCGAGAGTCGGCGTTTTCTTTTGAATTTTTCATCGTGGCTCTAGCTGCCACTTCTGAGGACGAACTCAAAGTCTTTATTGTGATCTTTTAGGCGAGAAATTCTAAGTTATGCAATTTGATGGTTTGACGAAAGTTATACTGTAAAAGTCGGCGAGTACTTTTATTTTCTTAAGTACAGGTTCTGCGCTCATGTGACAAAGAAACGTTAGGTCGCTTAATTTACCAGGAAACAGCTCATCAAAATATCTATAAAAAATTTTTACTCAGCAAAAAAAATTTGTACTCGACACAAATTTGAAAAAAAAACATTACGACAAAGTCATTTCAAATGAAGAATCCAAGGAAGCTCGTCGATATTTAGAAAGATAAATCCACGTGCATTGTTTTAACACATTTCTTTAATAAATTGCGTTCTTCGTAATTCTTCGCTGGCGGCTCGCTTACTTCATTCATGAAATTCATTAGAAATTGCGAAAGTTATTTCCACTGTTGGACTGACACAGTAAATCACATTGAAGTGTTCTTTCTTTGATTGACTGTGTCTTGGCAACAAGCGTCAATTCTACCGCTGCAAACACCTCAAATAAAATCCAATGTTATATAACACGGTGAAAAAAATGCATTTCTCGTACTCAGGAAAAAAATATTACGATGACCAGTGCCTTTTTTGATAGGCTAGAGGGGAAGAAGTGGGGATCAGTGTACATGTTAAATGAAGTTTCTAATGTTTAATGTTTCTAGTTAAGGAGCGAACACAAAAAATTGCCAGCTTTATTCATATACTGGAAGCGTTTTTCCCGCTTTCCTAAGTAATCTAAAGAGGGTGTGTCAAAAGGAAAATAATTACGACAATCTAAAAAATTTAAATCGTTTGTAGTTGAAAAAAGTGTGAAATTGGCAAAACTTTTTTAAGGGTGGAGAAACGGATGCACCGATTTTTTTGGTAGTGCAAATCTTATTTTTATTTTCTTTTTGAACCTCCCATCAGCCACTCCACCCTGACGCGGAGCCTTCAATATCCAACTTCCTGAGAAAGCACTCGAAAAATCTTGAGAAATCCTCTTGAAAAATATCTGGAAAATTTGTCTGAACCTCCTGAGATACCGTCCTGAGCTAACGCATTTGTGATAACTCGCCTGCGAACTTTATTTCTGGGGAACCGCATGAATAAGTGTCGCTTCAGAGTTTTCAAAAAGACGTGGCCTTCCACTTCGATATTGGATCACTTAAAGACGCTCGGAAGCAGCTTCCAGGCGCTTGCCCAAAAGCTGGAGGATTTTGCTACTATCGAGCCAGTGGACAAATCTTTCCCCCAATACATTCAAGCTTTGAAGGAAGGTGGCTATCAAAGCTCAGTACACAGTATATGTTTGAATATTCTCATCGAGCTTTTCAATAAAATTTACTCATTATGAACAGTTGGAATTCAGCAGCTAAACGCGAGGGGAATAAATCCTCATTGCAAATGAACGCAGTCGAATTCTTTGTTCTCTTAAATTCAGCCAAGAGTACATTTTCCTGTGGTTTTACCTACGTAATTTTGCTGTGCATGCCAGACAAGCAACTAATAATGAACCTAACACAGCCACGGTCAAAATGAGCTTTCGAGTTTGCAATCAATATTTTGGTTGAATTTCACCGTACCCCGCTGCAACCAAATAGTTTTTCGACACGATTGGAATGTCGTTGTACTCAAAACAAAAACAATATTTAATCACAGCACCAGTTCTATGTGCACCGAATTCTGCATTGTATCTGCATTGTACCTTTGTTATGTGTGGACCCATGAGCTCTTATTGTACATGCACGTATATTGTATGCCTACATAATATTTCCGTACACTTGTTTGGTCAACATCTCTACTTACAGTGTGCATACGTACACTGACTTCAAGCATGTACTTAATATCTTAAGGACGATAATTTTCATGATATTAAAATTCACTGTCATCACATTTATGTATACGTACACTATTATTACAAATTCACGAATGGCATGTACGTATACTTACACAGTATGATACGTAAGTGAAACTACAAGTCAAAGACTTCCTGTATTTGTAATGTGTGTCCCTCTTGTGTGAATACACAAGTTGCGTTTAATTAAATATTCTAATACTGTTTTCAGCAGCGACGACCATCAGGAAAACAAAACTATTCATGCAAAATAATTTCAATTTACCTGGAAACTAGATTTCCAGGGTCATTTGAAAACAAGCTGTTTACCAAAATATGAACGTTTCTAATTTGTTTCGATATTCATTAAATTTCTATCAAAAACGTACATCATTATATGTATTTCTTTAAAACCCAAACACTCAGGGGAAAAATAAGAATAGAAATTTATCATGAGAAGCTCAGTATACGCTTTGTTAAAAAGGCGATCATCTGCAGTCACATTAATTAACAAACGACAGTTAAGCAAATTCCAATCCTATATTGAATTCTAATTAGTGATATCCTTCATTTCCTCTCGAGTTCATGATGAAAGAAAGAAAATTTTACACTCCCTTTGTGTGCTGAAATACTAGTATTATTTTCACTGAGGTTCACCAGTCTATTGTCTCTGTTGTGTCTCGTGTGTCTCTTTGACTTTCTTTTGATGGAATCACTCATTTTTTCCTCCCTGCGTTGTAGTACAAAAAATAAACCCCCATGAGCATCCCAGTGTCAAAATAGCATGCCTACTTTTTGTTCTAGCAACAGAGTTATGAATAACTCTTATTTGTCCTGCAAGTTTTCAGCCGACACTAAAGCTCTATAGGATATTCTTCCTGAAATTCAAACTTTCGATTCCTCAACTAAGTTCGTCTTAATAAGTTTTTATCGTGGAATCGTGGATTGTTGCCGTATTTTTCTTTCCAAAATAAATTGTAATTGAGTGTTTTTATTATTGGATTACACAGAACAAGTCACCTTCTTCATTTTATCTCACGGTTACTTTTCATCTAAAAGATTTGTTCAATTCCGTAGGAAATACTGGTTATGTGTATGAGTTAAATATTAGAGTAAAAACAGGTTCACGTCTGAGTTTCAACCTTGCCAACCAACCTTCAAAATAGAAGCAAAGAAAACGCTTCAAAGCTGAGCCATGAAATTTACAATGTTTTATTATTGGCCTCCTCTTGACAAAACGTAAATAGTATACTTAAATAACAAGTAAAATTAGACGTATAACACATCAGACGCATTGTAGGTGCAGTAAATTAGTTTAAACAAAGAGCTTCAGTGACTAGAACATTTTTCTAGATGGTATAATGCTCCACCAACTCCTTTGAACAATAATAAATACGCAAAAGTAATGCTACGTATTTCTAGAGACCACACAAGCGACGTACAATTTCCAAGGGAAATAAATTTAAAGGTTATGTGCTTTTAAAGTATACATACATTACTATAATATCAGGAATAATTTCTGGAAATTACCTCAATTTCGAATTGTAGAACGTGAACGCCAGTTTTTTACGACTTGAGACTTCCTGATTTCCGCATCCAGTCGATCCTAGACGCAGCAAAACTTACATCTTGACCTCAAAAATTGTAAGCCCTTAAATCTGCATTAGAGCACAATCCATTTATACAAACTCCATTCAGAATGGTGATTAAAGTTTGGTTATAGGTGACGTCGTTCTCGGTTCAATATACCATTTATCTTCCACTGTCACCGTCTGCATTATACATTTTTTCTTATGATTATTTCTCAAAAATTTGACAGTAATTAATGGGGTGACAAGACCAATATATCTACGCCGTAATGCTAATAATAATCACTGTCAAATGTTTACCTAATTTTAACTTTTGAAACTAATGCTTATAATAATTACTAACAAATTTTTACAGGATTTTAACTTTTCAGACTAATTTTTATTGGTAACTATTCGACAGGTAAATTCATCATTAAAGCAAAAAAAGATCGTAAACAGAAAACCTGAGAAGATTATTTATGAAAATATATCATGTACCGATTTTCAACAGGAAATTTATATTTTAAATTTGATTGTTCAAAGGTTTCAGGTAGACCATGACTCGAAGCATATATATCAAAGTATATCGACTTACATTTTAGCGCCTATAACTTATTCTTCTAAAAGTATTACTGACACATTTAGAGAAAATCGACTAATTAACTAGAACAATAAATATTGTTCTATCTCATGTTTCAGGAAAATGGATGAAGACAAAGTATTTAAAACATCAGGGAAAAACTACTCAAATGTAGACCTTTCAGCCCCGTTAAGCATTCTTTTAGACCATTATTTTAAGCACGACGTCTTGTTCGTTGCACAAGCACAGACAACAAACAGCTCGCACAAACGCAAATTTCAGCGCTAACCAGAAAAATGCACATCAAATTCATAATCTTCAGCACAATTTCTTCCAATAACGGCCCCCCGAAACGGTCCATAAAATCAATATCGATGATCCTCCAAAAATTACTTCAATCTAGATAGAGTTTGAGTGAAAAATAATAAAGAGTTTCTGAGCTTGGCTTATGATCCAGTATTGAACAAGCCAAACTTGCAGCAAAAGACGACCTTGT
>VCRD01000069.1:143552-305696 GCA_006783055.1 Trinorchestia longiramus | reverse complement strand
TTTTTTTTAAAATCCCCTCAATGAATTGAAAAAACGTAATTGATGCAAATAAACGAGTGCAATCTTCTTCGCTGTCGCACTTTCGACAAAATAGTTTTATTTCAATGATGAGAAACACCATGCATGATCCAGCCAAATCAGTTTTATCTTTATCGTTCCCTAATTCAAAATCAGACCATTCTGTGCGGTGCTCTACTTGTATAATACACTAGACTCCATTGCAGACTGCACGATTTTTCCAGCCTAACATTAACTTTTTCGAAGCAATTAAGTTTAGGCAACCATTTTAAGTTGATTGGTTTATTGTCCTACAAGTTCTATGTCCACTAACATTTTTCGGCAGCCAGTAAAATTCGCAGCCTCAAAAAATCATTTCACGCGAGAAAAAGGAAAATTTCAGCTTCGCCTGCCAATTGTGGGGCATCTTTTGTTTTGAAGCAGAACTACAACCAAAGTAAAGAAAGTTCGACTCTAAAGGAAACTGACAGAAGGGACTTTCGCAGTTACTTAGGGAATAAAAATCAACGGACTGAATTTTTTTAATTTCTACTCAGCTAGAAGGTTGTCCTCTATTGCGTGACCGGAGATTTAGGTACTTCAGCTACACCCTGAAAATGACGTGCTGTTAGGTTACTCCGGTACGATTTAGGTGTTGGAGGGTACATAGCTGTCACATTCACCTTCTCAATCATGGGAAGAGTGAGCGTTCAATGATAATCTCACTTTATTCTTACAGAGACATCATTGTGCATTGTCCTCTCTAGTCTGCTATACAAACTCTAGATCGCTGTCTCACTCACACTCTTTCAGCAAGTAATTTGCAGAAAAGCAATAACCAGAACTGACTTATTACGGTCCACAACTAGAAAAATTAATATAATAAGCAATTAACACACTAAGAAAAGTGATATTCTAAGAAAACTAATATGCTATGAAATTAACATACTAAAAAACTAATATACTAAGTAAAACAACATACTGAGAAACTTAGTATACTTAGAAAACATACTAAGAAAACTGGCACATCCTAAAAGGAAAATCAACTGTTGCCGACTAACCAGACGAAGCTCATAAAGAGAAAAAATCTGCAAACATTGCATTGTGTCTGCTCAGTAGCACGTGGTAGGAAACTAACAATCAAATAACATTAGTTCATAAGAAATGAAAATCAAATTTATAGCAATAAATAAAAAACTTGTGGGTAATCTAATTATGTTGCCAAATTCTTGTAATTTATATATGTACACAAGATAAACAATGAACAATAAATAAAGCAAGTAAACAGTGTAAGTATATTAACTCCAATAAAGAGCATGACCTTAGCAGATGAAAAATCGTAGGACAAGATCCTATTGGTCTCCTAAGCTCCTGTGTTGAGACAAAAATTCTTTAAAGTAAGACACTTCATAGCTCAGAAGTAAAGATCATTTAAAGTAAGATACTTCAAAGCTCAAACGTAAAAGACAGTGTAAGACGCTTCAAAGCTCAGAAGTAAAGATTATTTAAAGTAAGACACTTCGAAGCTCAGAAGTAAAGATCATTTAAAGTAAGACACTTCGAAGCTCAGAAGTAAAGATCATTTAAAGTAAGACACTTCAAAGCTCAGAAGTAAAATCTTTTAAAGTAAGACACTTCATAGCTCAGAAGTAAAGATCATTTAAAGTAAGACGCTTCAAAGCTCAGAAGTAACAGTCTTTTAAAGAGAGACACTTCAAAGCTCATAGCGTGTTCAGCAGTACAGTTCAAGTGACGTTTTATCACAGTTTCCAGTTGAAAGTGATCGTTTGAACTGCTGTAGTATCGACCATAACAACTAGGCTAGATAAGTCAGACAGCATAGAAATAGAACAGTTTTTATACAATAATTTCGTTTCTTGAGTCCATGCGGTCAATCTTGTGTAAATAATATGTTCCAGTACCGTGGATTTTTTAAACAGAATTTCATAATACTTTTTCAGAAAGAAAAGTTTTCTTTTGTCATAGCTATATTTTCTGCGTTGATATTTTTCACTCAATAAATATTTTCGTTCGGTACAAAATAGCTAATTCTTAGAAACACACTCCAACATTTTGAAAATCTAACTAAAACTAGTTTTTATGAAACTACAATAGCTTTTAAACTGTGCTGCTGCAGCGTCAGTAAATTTTTGCCTCTTTTCGCCGAAAACATTTTTGTTGAAGTTCAACTCAGGGTCTCCGTGACATAAAATAATGTTGACAAGTATTTTATTCTGTCTTATGATTTGCAGGGTGTTATCTAAGACAAAGAAGGCCGTTTTCTATGAGCTTACCTTATTCTTAATTTAACTCGATGGTTTAATTGCTTGCTTGAGTATTTACGTTTCCAGAGAGCATTTTTGAAAAAATTACGAAGTTTACCACACACACATTTTTCAATATTTTCTTTGTTCCCTGGATTGGGAAATGTTTCATCATTCAAATTCTTCTTATTCAAAGTTCCCGTTTGATCCTTTCATGTCATTTTGATTATTGATCACCAGAATTCATCAATATACGAACGCAGCATTCAAATTTAGTAGAGTCTTTCTGGCATCTGTCTGGCGCTGTAGCGATACACTTTTAAAATATAGCTACGGAATCCAACTAATATAACTAATATTTCATTTTACGTTTCTGCCCTAATTGTTCCATGGTCTAAAATACTAAATTCAGGTATCAAAGATATTCGTAAATGAATTTAACACGATAATCTTACTCAATTTTTCGTTCATACTATGTGCGGCTAAAATAAAAATTCTGGTTGTTTGTCGAATTCACAGTCATTGACTTATTGAAGCAAATTAATGTTGAATTTCAATTTGCAAAATTTTGAAACCAATGTATTGTTTTCGAGGAATATTTTAGTAAGTTCAGTAGAGTGAAATTCAAAATTCAACCTAAAAGAGGCATTTAAAATCTCTTCAAAAGAAGGATGGTAAAAATTGTAACACAATACAATAGATGCAACAGGCAAGTAAGTTACAACTCACAACGAAATTATTCAATCAATTTTACTCTTGCCTTCAATTATATTAATAATTAGTGATCAAAATACCGTACAGTAAAACCAACAAAATACGAGTATCTGATGTCCCAGCAGAGAAACTACGGGAGAGTTTATATGACTTAATAAAATAAACCTTATAAATATGACGTATAATGATATAGTCCCAAATAATATAAATCTATTACGAAAATGATATAAGTGCAAATACTTTAGCTGAAACCAGAGAAATGAAACCTCGCACTTCATGACCAGCTCACCAACTACTCTACTTCCTTGATACTTCCTTGTAAGATCCAGGGAACATTCTTTCAAGTAGAATGTTTTATATCTACACTCCTGGCTGTAAGTGAACACACCAGTGTGTTCAGAGCTATTCGCATTAACACGTTGACTCCGAAGTGGTACGTATGTGGGCCACTTAGGTTGGGTTCTGTAAATTTTACAGTGTCATTTAGTAATAATATGTACAAAGTGAAGATTTTCACCGGCCAGGCAATCGGAGGCAACGTGTTAAAGAAGCAAGGTTATATCGATAAGGACTGCATGGATGTATGTATAGTCAAGAATCCCAACTTAAATCCCAAACCACGATCTCCCATTGACCGCCTAATCGCTATAAATGGGTCTCACGTAGAGCATGACTGTTATTGGCATGAGAATGACATAATAAGAAGCCATACTAAGAAGTCATAGAAAACGTTACGGTCGTTTCGCGTGATAAGACGAACTGTAGAGCAATATTAAAATGAGACTGAACCACAAACCTGGACACACCGTAGAACAGAGATGGCCTACCTTTTGCATATCATGCGCCACTTGCCCTATAATATAAGATCAGAAGCGCAAATTTTACACAAAATCATGAGAGTACATAAGAGCATTAAACATATTAAAAACAATTTATCCCCTCCAACACAATCGTTCAAAGCGCCGCATGTTGGCCGCCACTGCCGGGCGTAGCTCTACATAGGCTGTGAACAACGAATTGCTATTGAGCTGGACTATAAATAAAAAAATCTGAGAGCCCATGAAACGACCCATAAATAATTTCCATTTGTGGTCAAGATTCGTAGAACTGAGGGCGAGCTATAAATTATGGGCGGGAGCGTGGCAGGTGCAGTTTGCAGCTTACTGCCCGACTTTATGAACTCCCGTCACGTCATTGTTGTTACCTGTGCATTATTATAATGGCAGCCGTGCCCGCCTATCTGGCAGGTCTTTCGTACAGCTATTGGACGGTCTGTTCTGTCTTGATAAATATCTGTCTGTCTGTCTGTCTGGCAGCCCTTTTGTACAACGATTGGATGGTCTGTTCTGTCTTGATAAATATCTGTTTGTATGGTAAGTCTTTTGCACAGCTATTGAACGGTCTACTCTGCCTTGATAAATATCTGTCTATCTGGCAGGTGTTTCGTACAGCTATTGGACGGTCTGTTCTGTCTTGATAAATATCTGTCTGTCTGATAGGTCTTCTGTATGTACAGCTATTGGACGGTCTGTTCTGACTTGATAAATATTTGTCTGTCTGTCTGGCAGCCCTATTGTACAGCTATTGGATGATTTGTTATGCTTTGAAAAATCTCTGTCTATATGGTAGGCCTTCTGTACAGCTATTGGGCAGTCTGTTCTGCCTTGATAAATATGTCTGTCTGGCAGGTCTTTTGTACAGCTACTGAACAGTCTGTTTTGCCTTGATAAATATCTGTTTGTATTGTAGGTCTTTTGTACAGCTATTGGACGGTTTGTTCTGCCTTGTAGAAGTCCGTCTGCCAGAAAGCGTTTTGTATAGCTGTTTGTCTTGTTTTACTTTGAGAAATATTTGCCTATCTGTCAGGTTTTTTACAGTTGCTTGTTTGTTCTCCTATCAGAGATATCGGCCTATCTGCTAGGTATTTTGTGCTGGTCTTATCTATATTGAAGAAAGTCGGTTGGTATCTTCTTGTTTGTTCGTAGACTTGTATTTCCATTTCACCGAGTTCAGTTTATCAGTGTTTATAGTGATCTACTTGGATGTCCTTGTTTTAAATGGCAAACAGATACTTTTTGCCCCAAATTACGCACATAAAATATAATTGAGGTGTGCAATTGTACAGGTATGACAAGAACTAACATACGATTACATTGGTCCCTATGTCTAAGTGCGTCATTGCGAAGTACACTTCAGCAATAACCTGCAATCATTACCCTCTTCTTAACGGAAAATGAATAACTAAGATAGCGCACTCAGGCGAACTTAAGAGCACCAATTATTAAATTGAATGAATGAAACAGAACGATAATTTTGCCAACATAAAAGTGAAAGAGGTTTGGTAAAAAAATTGAAAGGTTGGAAAATTGTTTCAACATGAGAAATTCACCTTTTGAGATTATTTTGAACAAACAAACAAACAAACGACCTTCTTCATGAAGAGCTGTGAGAGTTGATAACACGATAATTATGTGAGATATGTTTACGAAATGGCATTGTCAGAAATATATCAACTTGAAATTAGTGTCCAACACCACATGCACACACAAAACAGTCACTCGTGTCAGACATGTGTTGTTCGGAGTTTTATTTTCTAGTTATAGTTTTGTCATAATACATTTTACACGTGAATGACTTCTTACGCATTATAAAGGCAGAAATTATTATTTCGGTGCCATTACGAATTCAGAACTAATTTACTGGAGTAAAAAATGTAACGATTCTCAGCATAGGGTAAATTCACGGACAATTTAGTTCAAGAAATAGAAGTTAAAAAAAACGATATTTGCTTATAAGACAAACTGATAGAATCATAGTTGGGTCAAGCCTGTATCGCTTTGAAAAATGCATATGCAATTTGTGTTCTATGGAAAAAAAGGAAATAATGTCATGTCTACATATGAGAAAACTGTGCCCATATATTCATCATATCAGAAGCATTAAAATATTTTCATCTTTTCATCTTTAAACTCATCTTTAAACTCATCTGATTCTTAAGGAAGTTTCTAGGGTCGAAAACTATTTTTTTAGACTTCAAATCAATCTGAGATTGAAAAGTATTCTACTTTCATACTGTCTTAATGAATCAACACATTTTGAGATCGTACATTTGAACTTAACATTTTCTTGGAAATGTACGGCTGAACAAATGTGTGCATGTACTAAACATTCCATAGTTAGCTAGTGGGAGTATCAACTGGTAGGATTGTTAAAAGAAGTAAATATGGATTTGTGAAGTTTACCTGTGAAAATTGAAGCCTGAATAACTGTAAACTGATAAAGATGTTAACCTAAAGGAGGTCAAAAAATGTGCATGTCAAGTGAAGGGAATGTTGAGTAGAGTGAATGTTGGGCAGAGTGAATGTTGGGCAGAGTGAATGTTGGGCAGAGTGAATGTTGGGCAGAGTGAATGTTGGGCAGAGTGAATGTTGAGCGGTCTGGATGTTGAGCGGTCTGGATGTTGAGCAGTCTGGATGTTGAGCAGTCTGGATGTTGAGCAGTCTGGATGTTGAGCAGTCTGGATGTTGAGCGGTCTGGATGTTGAGCAGTCTGGATGTTGAGTGGTCTGGATGTTGAGTGGTTTGGATGTTGAGTGGTTAGGATGTTGAGTGGTCTGGATGTTAAGTGGTCTGGGTATTCTTAAGATCCAACATACTTCCCTTGCAGTACATGCATAAGGTTTTCATCACTTATTGCTCTATTATCTCGTACGTTTGTATGCATGGCTTGAGAAACAGTTATTATTATTAGTTCGAAATATTAAATTAGGTATTGTTGTTTGGATTCCTGGTTCATGTTTGTTGTTCGAATAGTTGCAAAAGTTTAAATTATTAAACTCTCGTCAATTCGGATAGGTGAAGATGAACTCCAGTTTGGTGGAATCTGCTATGGACAAATAGTTACGTTTCTCCCAAATTTCGATTACCATTCATTTACAATATTTTTAACAATGTCTTCGAAGTTTCATTTAAAGTTTTTGAAGATGCACAGAATGAAAAATTATTCAAGCATTCGCACATTAACATTTACCATAACAACTTGAAGCCAAAATTTCATGCAACGTCAATTCTAAGAAGCGTTCGCATTTTTTTGAGCAGCTGTCAACGTCGCTCAATCGCCACGTGTTTGTTCTACACAGTCGCATTTTTTACGTAGAGAGCTGACAAAAGAAAAAGAAAAGCATGTCACTCGCTGGCTTCTATAACGAGTTGTCGTTTTTTACAAAGCTTCATTTCACAGAACACACGATGCAGCACCGCTGCATCATGTCCGATGCTCAACCCGTTCGTTGTTTTTCACGCCAATTGATGTGAAAAATGTTCAACTACCACTAGTTTTTTCACGTCAACCAGGGAAATTTTCTCAACTACCACCGATTTTTCACGTCAACCAGGGACATTGTTTTTAACTACCACTGGTTTTTCACGTCAACCAGGGAGGAATTAAAGAGCCCACAGGAGACATTTCAACCGAGTAAATGGATTTCAAATGTTTCCTTGTTTCTTAGGTGTTTTTTTGGCCTTTTGGCGGGAGAATATTTTTCTGATTTGTCGTACCCACAGTAGGTACACTATGTGTATACTAATATGACAAAAAACGGATCAACAGTCCCATCGTATGAGTGAAAAGAACGACTCCACTGCTCCATTTTATCATTGGGAAGCGACAGCGTCCAATATACACTAGACGAACTCATGAAGTACAAAGTTCCGACACTTAAGTGGAAGCTCATCAACAAGCTGCAGTACAAGCACACAAGCTCGTCTCCAGACCTATACATCTTTACTCCCCTCCGTCCCCTGCCTGCTTGTCATGAGGCTTGGTGATCGATCCTTCAGCTTGTGAGCGACCAAACAGTGTTTTTAGAGGGCAAGACTCGTGCAATTGATTGAAACTTTCGTGTATAAAGTTGGATACTCATCTTTCGGAGCGTAATTTGTGCGTGCGCTGTTGGCATAACACCACATTGTATGACGCAAGTGGTTGGAATTTCTGTATTCTGTACACGATTCAATAAAGTAAATCATAATCTGAATTATTTTCTAGCAATTTTTCATCATTGCCATGGCATCGTAATTTTCCTACAATTTATTGCGTCAAAGCTAATAATTTATTTATACTCGTTGCGTTGATTAATGAAACAGAACACACATTTTTCTATTATTACATCGTTGTTATTCGGCATTTCTACGACAGGTGAGACAATTGAAGGGTGGACAGCACTAGTGGACTACTTGCATTTTTTCCCATGGGAAAAAATGCAAGTAGTCCACTAGTGCTGTCCACCTTTCAATTATTACATTAATATTTTCAATAATCACTATCAGTTATATCAGCGTATAATTCATAGAAAAACAAATAAAAGTTAACAGTAAAAAAAATATTTTTATGTGCATTGAAAAATATTTTTATGTGCATTGTGAAAATATCAAATGGCACCGGTGGTTTGCATATTTGTGAAGTCAACTGATAATATGCGTTAAATTTATTATTATACTTATAATAATAATAGATAATATAGATTATTAGATGAACCATCAGTAAAGACAGGATCGTGAAGAGAAGGTTCAAGATATGCATGTATCATACTTAATGCAATAAGAGTTCCGGCAAAAATGAACACAGGCAACCGACCAGGAAAATGGAAACGAATGCTGCTTTTAGAATCTGTGTACAGTGTTAGTAATTAATTTATTCGAAATAAAGGTAATTTTATTAGCCTATCGAACAATTAAGGAACTCACTAGCCTTAGTGATAACTGGATTACATACAAGAAAGGGTAATTTTCCGATCTCGTTCTCGTTTTAATATGTGAATTACCCAATATAAACTCATTTCACATTAACTGATTCACTAGCTTATTTATAAAGGATAATTCACTGGCTTATTTTAGTCAGTAATCCACTAAGGGACGTGATAATTGAATAGTTATATCAATGGCCGATTTGATAATCGATTCATTCAACAGCTGATATATTCGATTTTAAATCTAAGTTAAGTATCAGCACCACAGCTCAGCATCAGTAATGGACTCAAATTAAGAGGCGTGACCGCCGCTTAACGAATGCGTTTTGTCTCCACGCATAATGAATGAGAGCTTCAGTATTTTGACTACCTTCGTTGTCTTGCTTGGACTTTTCAAAAATCTGGAATACTATGAGAATTTCAACTGTCTAGAGAACCTTGAAAAGATCAGCTATCAGCCTTTATGTAACTCATTTCACATCTTGATGATCTTGACGACCTTGATGATCTTGATGACCTAGATGATCTTGATGACCTAGATGATCTTGATGACCTAGATGATCTTGATGACCTTGATGATCTTGATGACCTTGATGATCTTGATGACCTTGATGATCTTGATAATTTTGGTCATTGGTTCACATGGAAATTTAGTATCATTGTATATATAGATTGCATAGACTATCATCACTGCATTGATAGTAACCACTTTATCTCTATAATACTGACTACCTTCACTACTTTGAATATCTCTATTTATGGACTAGCGTCATTGAGTTGCCTTCCTAGAATACCATGATTATGTTCCCTTTCTTCACTAAATTGAATGATCATCTTGACTACAAAGTTAACATAACTATTTTGATAATTATAAATGCAAAATAATATTTTCCCGTTTCGATAATGGGATAATATAATTAATAGTTTTCTTATTTAAACATTTGTGATGCACAAGCATTCTAAATCAGTTCTTTGCAATTTAAGTTCAGTAGCACATACAGGCTTCATGAATTTTGAAACACGTACAGGGGAATTAATAGCTTTTTAATTAGTACTTGTGTAGACAGTAGCAAATCTGATTCGATAATTTTAACATCCCCTGCACGGAAAGAAGTGCATTTTCTCAATGCCCTACTCAAGTTAAAACAAGAGGTGGTTTATTCGCAAATTTAACCACATTTGCTGTATGATGTCCACGAGAACTGCAATGGACTTTTCAAAGTTGATGTAACTCGTGAATTGTTGACTGCAACGGGCTTTCTCGAGTTCATGTGACTCGTAAATTAACTGAAACAAACTTTCCAGAGTTGTTATAACTCATAAATTGTTAACTGTACTGGGCTTTCCACAGCAGTTGTGACTCGTGAATTATTAACTGTAACGAGCTTTCTAGAGTTGACGTGACTCGTAAATTGTTAACTGCAATGGACTTTCTAAAGTTCATGTGACTCGTAAATTGTTAACTGCAACGGGCTTTCTAGAGTTGACGTGACTCGTAAATTGTTAACTGCAATGGACTTTCTAAAGTTCATGTGACTCGTAAATTGTTAACTGCAACGGGCGTTCTAGAGTTGACGTGACTCGTAAATTGAAAGTTAATAAATGTGACTGGCTGAAAACTTCACAGTTCCTGCCACGTCGACTTCCGGAAGCCGTGTTTCCGCAGTGCATCACATTACACATGAGTGCGTCTTAAATTTGCCACGTGACCGTTCAAGTGCGCCAGTCAGATACCTAACAACTTGGTGTGACAGGCGCACAAAGTCTGAGACGCAGACTACGACAGGTTTCCTTTCACTTGCATTACAATTTCTGCAGAGCATCTTCACGGCAATACGCGCATTTTTCCTTGGAATATGGAAAATATAAGTGAATTAATCACTGCACATGTATCATTTAAGCGTATGTAAAGCTTACAAATTTATTCACCTTCTACAAAACTCTTGTCACGCATGACGCAACATTTGAAGTTTGGGCGAACTAAAAGATTCTCGAATGTTTCTATCTTTTGTACAGGTGGCCTGTCTATGTTTGAACCATATACATATATGATTCATGACCGACCTGTCAACTGTCATGTAACAGACAGACACCTGTCAGGCCTACCAGGACGAGTATGCATGGCCCAGCAGGAGAGGGAGGGGGCCATGGCTCCCTGTTGGTGGCTTTGTTTGGCTGTCGATTAGGGTGTGCTAACCGAAGGTTATGAGATACTCCTTGTTTTCGAGTCACCATAGGCTAAATCAACCCCAATGTACTTCAGAGATGCATTAATTACGTAGTTGCTGATCTTAGAACGTCTACATTGACATTTAACACTTAATATTACAAAAATTCCATTAAAATTTTCTCATTTATTCGTTCGCTTTAAACTCATCGTAAATTCTTCCACTTTGTTCGTCACGTTCACATAATGGCTGTAAACGCATGCATTGATTATTCTTCATCACTGCTGACTAGCTCTTTCAACCGCACATCAGCTGCTCCATTCAGCTAACAAACAGTCCTACACCAATTTTCCACCCAATTTACCAACTGTTCCAAGCCCCCACACTAATTTTCCACCCAACACCAGTTATTCCAAGCCCCCATCAAATTCATCATCCCACTTACCAACTGTTCCAAGCCTAACATCAAGTTCCTCATCCCACTTAACTGATCCAAGCCTTACATCAAGTTCCTCATCCCACTTACCAACTGTTCCAAGCCTCACATCAAGTTCCTCATCCCACTTACCAACTGTTCCAAGCCTCACATCAAGTTCCTCATCCCACTTACCAACTGTTCTAAACCTCACATCAAGTTCCTCATCCCACTTACCAACTGTTCCAAGCCTCACATCAAGTTCCTCATCCCACTTACCAACTGTTCCAAGCCTCACTTCAAGTTCCTCATCCCACTTACCAACTGTTCCAAGCCTCACATCAAATTCCTCATCCCACTTACCAACTGTTCCAAGCCTCACATCAAGTTCCTCATCCCATTTACCAACTGTTCGAAGCCTCACTTCAAGTTCCTCATCCCACTTACCAACTGTTCGAAGCCTCACTTCAAGTTCCTCATCCCACTTACCAACTGTTCGAAGCCTCACTTCAAGTTCCTCATCCCACTCGTCACATCAGCAGTCGCTGCAAGTACCTACATTAGCTCTGCGAGTCGTGCTGTTCAGTTATGCTATACAGCTGCAGGACCGTGGACAAGAGGCATCCAGCTAACAAAGTCCACGAGAGCTACACGTGCAGGCTGTACTGCTGATACACTGCGCCATGACTCTGCAGTATTCCCACACTAGCATGCATGACGCAGCACTATTTGCCAGCCATTCCTCGTCCTCACCGGATGAGTAGTTCACAGGAAGGCTAAACGCAAGCTCATAAAAGCAAAGTAATGATAAATGATTACACGTTAACACATACACAATTTTCTAACAAAAGGGCGTATATAGGTCCATTCAGTGGACAAACAAACACGTTACTTCACATCAGTTCACGGTTGCAATCTCAAAAAGTGTTGATTTTTAAAACATGTTGGACAACAAAACCTGATTTAAAGTCTCAAGTCTCGTTTGTGGTCAGATGTTACAGAACGTCATGCAAAATTATGAACTACAGCTCATAATTAAAAGATTTTCAAGGATTAAAACAGCAGGGAACACTCATTCATGTCTTACAGGAGGCCAGATACTTCATGATATGAAACGTCTCATACCTTTATGCCTTACAGTATGAAGATCTCTTATCTCGCCGTTTTGGAGATGCAAATAATTTTTTGTTTTGAATTTTTAATTTGAATCTTCATAAAATCCGCATAAAAGTAACAACACTTCAAATCAATATTCATTATGAGATACTTGTATTAACATAGACAAATGTACACTACACATATGTATGAAATGTACACTGGGACTATTAATAAATACAAATGATATCCATCAGTATACAGCTAATTTATTCAGTATAGTTTAGACTGGGACTAATTTATTAAATAAAGCTGAAAACATTTTATTCAATCACAGGAAGAATGTTTATTTTATCCCACATTTGTTGTAAGTTGAAAATTTTGAGAAATAGTTCCCCACACAAGTTTTTACCGCAGAATACGGCCTGACGAGTGCTCGTGATCATCTCCAAGATGTCTTCATAAAGTCTAGTGTCTTTCATCCACTGAATTTCTGAAGTTCTTTTAGTTTTTACTCTGCCAGATGCCCCACATAATGCACATGCTCGCGTCTCTCTCTGTGTCAGAGTTATAAACTGCTGCAAGAAATGAGGCAGATCCACCCAGAAATTCTAACAGATGCCCTTGAATTCTATTTTTTTGCGCCAAATTACTTGGAAGTTTCGTGGCTGGAATGTACGACCTCAAAAACGGACTATTTATCGTCTTTTTTTTAAGAATATTGAGCAAAAGTTGCATTGTTTAACATTTAAAATTACGGTAAACAAAGGATTCACAAGACAAACCGAATTTAGCTTCATCGGCATGGAAAGTCATAACATTAACAACATTATTAGCGCCCGGCAGATGTAATGTCATTTAGATAGAATCCAGTGATGTATATGGCACGCTGGGAAACAGTGGTGTCATCAACTAATGTAACGATGATAGTTAACGGTGAACATATAGAAACAAACCTCATCGATGATAAAATAAAAAACATCAATGAAAATATGAAATTAAACACGTGGAAGTTCAGTTTCTTACTTTTTATTAGATAATTCATCAAAATATCTGCATTTTCACACCCTTGGGCAAATATTAAACACGTATTTCCAGTAACCCTACGAATAAAATTGTCCATTTTAAATGGTTCATTTCTAATTTTATATTTATTTATCAGCTGCACTGCATACTTACATGTCGTAATCGGCATGCATGCATTACTATTATTTTTGATGAATATTTACTGAAGAGCAGCCTTGAAGGACGGCATGATTGCGATTTGTGTCACAGGGTGTTCTCCTGTAAACTCAATATGTTGGATTTAGGTCGCGTAGAGCATTGAAGCAAATGGTAGAAGATCAGGGACAACCATTACAGGGTCAGTAGGACAGGTTTTCCCTGTTACAGTTCTATGAGATTAGTAGAACAGTTGCTGCTTACAACTAGTGTTTTTTAACAAACGACAGTAATGTTGTCACAAGGACGACCAGGAAATAACGACTACCATACGATATATTGTGTTGTACATGCACCACAAGTTTGGAATTTCCAGTAGATATTGCATTCACTTGCAAAGGACTATGAAAGAAATTCTGATATGCCTAACTGAGCTATCTCGCTTCTGAAACAATTTACAGTTCTTCATAGTCTTGCACTCAAATCTACATAATTAAAACAGAAAATATTTAGTAGCACGCATTCGGAACGACTGACAGTTGATGTGCGCCCAAAAAAATGTAATAAACTCAGCAAATTAGTTCTAGAGCTTCCTAAATGCTTGAATATTCAGTCAATCTAGCGCAGCACTTGCACAAGAAAAATGACATTTTAAGAAGAGGATCAGAGGAGACAAAGATACTCATTATTCGTTACCTGTATGTTAAGGCTAAAAGGTCAAGGAGACAGACGAACATGAGCGATACGCAGAGAAACTTTTCAAGAAGGTGCAAGTTCTCGCAGCAAAATGTCGAGAAATAGTCAACAAATTATGGTAATATTCCTAGGCTCTCTCTCCTTCTCCAGACAGGATGCATAATAAGGCACAAGTTTAGATGAAAATGCATGAAATTTCAAAACGCCGTACGACTTTCTACTCGATGTCTTTATTACATCAACCTTTCTTGCTCCATGACAGGTGACATTTTCAGGGAAGAGAGATTTTTTAAGTTTCTATACATGTTTCTTCTCGATAAATGGATGATATGTTCATTAGTTGTATTCCTAGGCACTTACTAAAGTCATATTAGTAATACATCCGTATCATGTATAATGCAGAAACACAACTTCATATTTTCAAAGGAATTTCCTTCAGAAAAAAGTTATTTTGCTTAACCCTGTACCTGTATGTAAGAGCAAACTCGTGCAAAAAAGATTGTTCGACAAGATTAGTCAAGATAAAAGCACATGAGAAATAGGTCTTTTATTTCGGAAATAAAGTTTTGCTCAAACTTCACTAAAACGCAACTCTAAAAATAAAACTTACAACATTACGATTCAAGCCCCAGAAAAGTTGATAAAATACAGTTTCATTGTATTTCCCACGACCAACAACTTCTAGAACTTCTTCATGTTGTGTCAGTTCAGTGTCAGTTCTACTATAATGTACTCAACTATTATTATTCACACGCAGCGAAAAAATATTCTAATTAAGTGTTTCATAAATCATCTACAACAGGTTCATTTGATTTCCTGTGTTTCTTTCATTCGCGTAGTACACTCACTGACCACAATATTTCAATATATCATAACTCTTACAGAAACTGACCCACATAACTCGTGCTCATAACTTCATCACACCTCGTACCCACTACTCCCATCAATCTTCTTATCACTGTATTTCACGACACTGACCAGTATTCAAAACGGCTCATTTTATACTAGTTTTGTATTTAATCTTACAAACATTTCTTAATAATCCCCAGTTCTAAAACAACACATGTTTCTCTTTGCTACAACACGTTTGAATTTGTCCCTTTACAGATTTTAGTCACACACTAACTATTTCTCTATTCTGAATTTACTGCCAGAGCTCTACCATTACAAGAGAAAACTGATTCACCACAGAAGGAAAATTATTCGCCATAACTCCTCTCACATAATAAGTAAGAACTCGTGCATACATCTCTCTTTCAACACCTCGTACATATTCATAAAATAGCCAGGACAGCATCAAACGACTGATTTTTACTTTATTTGCATCAAAAACCAATTTCTCACGCTACTTGTTTAGGTTATCCGAAGAGCTCTTTTCTATGCACATGAAAACTGCCCACAGCACTCGAGTATGTCAACAGTATTCTAGCACATGCTCATTTCAGGATGCTAAAATATTCATGCTACATGCTCTCACTTTTTATTACTTCCGATATTTTCGAAACCGCCCTTAACCTGTGCACCATAGTCTCATTTAACGAGACAATACTTCTCTACTACACTTGCAGTGCCGATTTGAATTCTATTTATCAAATTCTACTGTTTGCTCTACGAAGCACAGACGATACACTAAATACTACTTGAACTACCAATCATATGATACATGCATACCGATTTTCTTTATCCCTGTGAGAAGGATGTGC
Organism: Trinorchestia longiramus; assembly: GCA_006783055.1. Classification (NCBI taxonomy): domain Eukaryota; kingdom Metazoa; phylum Arthropoda; class Malacostraca; order Amphipoda; family Talitridae; genus Trinorchestia; species Trinorchestia longiramus. Next base: position 289,737 of record VCRD01000069.1, on the reverse strand, counting down.
ATCAAATATTTTACTTAGTAACATACCCCTGAGACTAACTGAACACGAAAAAACAGTGTCAACTAAGTCAGATCACCTTCTCAAACACTTTACAGGACAATCACCGAACCTACCAATTTCAGTACATACCAATTTCAGTACCTACTAATTTCAGTGCAGTCGGACCACTTTTCAAACCTTACAATGAAACCATCTAACTAACCATCTACTGTACTTCGTCAGTTTGAACACCTTGTCAAACACTGTGTCCTGCAACTATCTTCCCGAGAATTATTCGGCGACATTTCTCAGCATCACCTCGATCTCTGCACGCCATGTCACTCTCGCGTTCAACTGGTGCAGTTCACTGAACCCCACACCGCTGTTATTATTGTCCCTCTGTAGAATAGAATAAGGCAATAGGAACGAGCAGTTTGGCCCATTCTTGGGTTGATTTCCAAGTCCCTTGCCGCTGTTATTAGTGTCCCTCTGTAGAATAGAATAAGACAATAGGAACGAGCGGTTTGGCTCATTCTTGGGTTGATATCCAAGTCCCACACCGCTGTCATTAGTGTCACTCTGTGATCCCTCTCATTTAACAGTGGCAGTAATAGTCGAACTTCCTCTTCCGCTCTGACTCTGTTTTCAAGAGAAAATTGATTGTAACAGCGTGGATGCATCGAAAATCAAATGAACTAAAATTCACGACATCCAATGTGTGTTCAAACTAGAAAATTGAACAATATAAAACTCAAATAAAAGTATCCGGAAATATAATGCATAAGATGACCAGTTGATTTAGTATTTTTGCTTGAAAATTTGAATTTTTTTAAATTAGGCAAATGAACATTGTAAAACAATTGACAAATATGAGAGACTCAAATTGGAAATTGAAATCATTTGATGGCAAAAACTGAAACAGAAAAAAATAATTACAGGAGCAACCAATACAAAATAGACGTAGTGTTGGATTTGGAAACTCATCATTTACTTATTAAGGAAAGTTAATTCCATAAACCGTAAATATTTTTGCATGAAAAAATAATACTAGTAATAAAAAGCTATAGAAGTAAAGAGCAAACATCTATTCAACAAAACGCAATAAAATGAAGCTTGTCCTTCGTACAAAACAACTAGGAAAACATTGCGATTATGTGATTTTGGAGAACTAGCTCGGGGCTTAGAATAGCATGGATTTGAATTGAATGAAGTCAAAGAGACGACATTAAGTTTAGCAGGTGTACAAATTACAGATCTTTAGCAAAAATTATTCATAAAATTCGGTCCTTTGTTAGTAATGTCAATCATCAGCGTTATATGGTAATTAGGCATTAAGCAAAATTAGTGAGACTTGGCATATGCAATTTTTTCGTAGATGAGATGCACCCGGAAGAGAAAGGCCCATTGACGAGGAGAAATTTTCTTACTAAAAGTTTGAGTAAACACTATTTATACCCTTGATATTCATTAGCCATTTATTTTCACGCTTTTTAGTATGGTAATATCGTACCTTATTTCAGTTTTGTTTATAATAGCTTGAATCAAGGTTTCAAAACTAACCAAGACAAGAATGTTTGTTGAGACAAGAAGGAAGAAAAGGACAAAATATTGTCCTGACTCTGAATTGGCCATTGGAGAATCTTAGAATAGAATAGAATGAGGCTATAGAAACGAACCTTCTGGCCCATTCTTGGGTCGGATAATTACTTCGATAATTATTCGGTTGTTTTACCCAAGTCCCATGCCGTATTTGTAGCCGCGTCAACCATGTCGGCAGCGGGATTCGAACCCGGGTCTTCCCGCTCGCAAGCAGATTCGCTCACCAGTCGACCAAGCTGGTGATAGAGTTTTCAAGAGTTTTCAAATTATGGATGTTGACGTCAAAATACAAAATTAAAAATACGAATTTGAAAATATCAACAAAAATGAAAATATTGAAAAATCAATATTTTTTTTAACAACACATAAAATTTCATTCAAAGTTCACTTCATTAATATGCCTAAGCGTCCATTTATTCCAGGAAAGTGGTCAACCGGGTTCGTCTACCCATCAATATTCGGAACCCCATCCAATTACAATACCTTGATCTCTCTAAACTGCTTAATGGTCACAACAATTACTAACTGAAGCTAGACCCCATTTTGCCACAAGGAAATTGTTCCTTAACACATTGACTCCGAAGTGGTACGTATGTGAACCACTTAGGTTAGGTTCTGTAATTTTTTCAGATCTTTCTAGTGACTATGCGTACAAAGTGAAGATTTACACCGGCCAGGCAATCGGAGGCAACGTGTTAAGACTTTGATCCAATTATTTCCTTCAGCCATGAACTCTGTATCCATATTCCGACTGTACTCAACCATGAAGCACCGACGCAATTTTTCCGGTTAACCTTAGCTTCGTAGTTGCACTGCAGGGTAAATGGCACTGTCATGGTCAGGTTTCCCCTCGTCTTCTGAAGTAAAATTTCAACAATATTAACAACCCTTCACTTGAAAGGTTACTCGTGCTGCACTTCATCACTCAGGCGATTCTGAATGACAGGCGTGCAATTCTTTCTCAAAATATATACTCAATTACTGATAAGCTTTTCATAAGAGATAAAAAATTGTTCAGAATTTGGGCGGTCGTTTATCTAGCTTCCACAATCGCAAAACAAAACCATTGATGACTGTCATCACCGTTGGGTAGTAAAATTCTAAGCCAGTTGTTAAACATTCTATAATGACTTGCCTTTTGATGAGCTATTTTACGTTCTTTTTTGAGATAGGGATTTCTGTCAAAAGAAAAACATTACACTGGAACAAATTCATGGTCTGGAAATTTACAATTAATACTTTGTTTCTTTATTGAAAATCATATTTTTCCGGTCTAATAATCACAATTCAAATTAAATATTAAACACGTATTTTATCAGAAATTCATCTTCAATTCAATGATCATCTGTCATTGTACACTAGAATACTCAACACTAAGATGTTCGCATATTTAGCTCGTACACACGTACGATCAACACAAATTTAAATTTATTATTTCTAAGTTTGAAACAAATGTTTTTATTTCTTAATGTACACGTACACTGCCTGCTCAAAAAAATTCATCCATTGTAATAATTCATTGATGTTATTGAACCCCCTTTTGAGTCAGTCACCTCTTCCATCCGATCTAGCCTTATTTTTACTAGCTCCTACATTTTCTATGGCTTCAATTTTGGCCAGCATTGCAACAATCGCAGAGCCAAATCGTTCAATGATGATGGATGTGTTGATGAGGTGCACTGATCCCTTTTAGGTTGTCTCATAAATTTTAAATGTAGCTTAAATTTCGAGACTGTGGCTAGCCCCTTAATGTTCTGACATGATCCCTCATACTGTGAGGACTGCATTTAAACTACGTTAGCTCATTGGATGAGGTGTCGTCGCCCTTAAATGTTCTATTGCCATTAGGAACATATGTAGATGTCCATTGAAGGGTGCGTTTGATTACTCAGGATCTGCAAATAGTTACGGGATGTCGTTTTGTTGCTATAGACCGTCGTAAATTTATGTCCAGCACAACTAAATACAGTAGAATTCCTTCAAACTGGCACTCGCTGGCCAAGCTTTATATATTTATTCATTGTTATTTTTTTCTTTAACTGCTCTAAGCAATTGATATTGTTTTACTTTTATGTCTAGCGTGTCTATGAATTGTTTGTGGTTACTTGAGTGATAATAACCGGCAAATGCCAAGTCCCATGGGTGCCGGTTAAAAAGACTTCTACCGTGCAACTAAATCATTACAGTGCCTCCAAATGACTGAACAAAAGGAATGACGCATGCTGAATTCATCTCGTCGTGAGGTTCTCGCGATACTTTTAAGGACGCATCCCTCTGAAAAAGAGCAAACCACGATTCAATCTGGCCACACAACACGTTTCTAGTTCTCAACACTTCAGTGTCGATTTTCCTTGACAAATTGAACCGATTTTTCCGTTCCATTCTATACACAAGTGACTTCGTGATTGTGGTGCTACTGCGTACAAGAAATTTTTTGAGCTCACGACGCATAGTTTCCAATGAAATACATTTGGGATCTTCACGAAAATTAACTGCTGCGGTTTACTACTACGTCGACTATAGCCAATTTTTTACCTAAACATTTGAAAGTGCAAGGATGATTTCAAATTCATTTCAGAATATTATACTAGGAATCTGCAGATGCCATTGTGAAGCAATTATGTTTATGCCAAGATAGAATGAACAATTGCTGGATTCAATTATCATGAATATTTAAATCTAAGCGCAAGAAATTTTTAATGAAGTGTACAAACGGCTTCGTTAACAACCAGCACGATATTTCCTTCAATTTAGAAATTTTCTATCTAATATATATTTTTCTTAGTTAAAATTGCACTCGTTTAAATAATTTAACCCAGCATGAATATATAACGTTTTTTCCGACATGTAACCCTCTACCGCCGTATGGCACTCACGGGGAACATCAGAAAAAATGCTAATTACGTTAAAATTATATTATATGTGAGCAATATGAGGTTGCTACTAGGTTCATACACATCGGCATGTTACAGCGTTGTTCTTTTGGCTGCCTGGCTCTCAGCATGCTTCATTGCATCAGTGTACAGACGGTCTTTGTGAGCTTAAACGTAGAAACTAGAAAAATAAATTCGTCGGTAAAGGGTTAAGTGAAACCCAGAACATAAATGAACTTCAATTTCTGTCCCATAGTAAAAGCACATTCTACAGAGACTCCTGATGCTACGAATTGTTCAGTTTTTAACGGGAAATTCAGACAAGATTACAGCCCCTGGACTCCATTCTCCCGTGGACCCAAAAGTTGCGGTGGACTTGAATGGAATGCCAGCTGAACTAGGAATGGACTCGAATAAACTTGGTTCTAACTTCAGTCGGACTTCAGGAAAATTTATTCGCGTTTCAGCCGTCCACTGAAAGAAACTGTTGCAAAACTTGACAGAAGTACGAGTTAGCTGCAGGCATCTGCAGTGTCCTGTGCTAGTTGCTGCTGTAGTAGCCCGCACTAGTTGCTGCTGTAGTAGCCCGCACTAGTTGCTGCTGTAGTAGCCCGCACTAGTTGCTGCTGTAGTAGCCCGCACTAGTTGCTGCTCTAGCCCGCACTAGTTGCTGCTGTACCCTGTCCTAGTTGCTGATGCGTCCTTTGCTAGTTGCTGATGTATCCTTCCTTTATCCTTTACAAATATTTTCATCTTATAAAACAAATTTTGCATATCTCCAGAAACAAATATAGTAACACTTTTGAAAACACTAGACGAGTTTACGGTGACCGTGTACATTTTTTCAGCCACAGCTCTTACTTTTATGTGTAAATTTTTTTATTATATTTTTCAGTATACACGTTTAATTTACTACATGAAATAGAATATGGGCTAGGATAGTTTTTTTAAATAGAAATAATTATTTCTTTATAATCTTGTACAACTATAATGATTCGTAATCTTTATCTACGAGTAAAAGAGAAATCTGTAAATAGAATAATTTTCTCTCTTCTAACATGATATTGTATTTTAAATGCTCAAGTTCTTTGATAAACTGACCTATTAAAAGGCTAATTCTGTAGCTTTACGGCAATTAAAGCGCTTTCATGTTAACAAATCTTTCTCGGCATCTGTTCAATCTTGAAGCTTCCCCTCCTCAGTAGTTAGTAGCCATTTACTTGTTTGCTCAAATTAAAAACTTCAGAACGTTCCCGTTGCAAGTATTCTTCATTCTCTCTTGTAAAGTGGCTTTTCTTGGCGCTGGTAAATTTAAACGCTCAGAAATTTGCTCAAACTTCCCTCTGAAGCAATCATCACTTCTGAAGAAACATTCACCTATCTAAAGAAATAATCACCCTCTAAAGTCGGCTATTTTCTCGACGAGTTCCTTTTACAAAAGCTCTGACAAGCGCACCAGGGGCATTTATTTCTAGCCTGTGCAACATTTTTTATCACTCGAGTGGGGTTCACTTTACTCAATCAGTATTTTTATTCTTTTCGAGTCGAACAGCATTTAACCCTTCAGCGACGAAAAGGACCATACAGTCCTTTTTTACGGTCTTTGGGAGAATTGTTCTAATAATTAAACAGTGAGCAATATTAGGTTGCTACTAGGTTTAAACGCGGCGGCATGTTACAGCGTCGTTCTTTTGGTTGCCTGGCTCTCAGCGTGCTTCATTGCATCAGTGTACAGACGGTCTTTGTGAGCTTAAACGTAGAAACTAGAAAAGAAATTGGTCTCTAAAGGGTTAATTCATGTAAGCATATTTTTTGCTTATCGAGAGCATTGAGATTTGCTCAGTTTCTTCAAACTCTCAAGAGATTTGGTTTTTTCTACGACTGGGAATTCCCTTTGCATTTCTCTCGCTTGCAGCCTTATTGGCTTTCCGATATGCAGACGCTGAAGGTTAACGGAACAGCAAATTCAATATTCTCGTGTGGGGCTTGATTATATTTAACGTATAACTGACTGCTGATTCACCTTATTCTTCAAGTGGGGCGATACCGAAAGTCACAAGCTTCTAGCCGTAGTACAGGGTGCTATAACGTAACTTTTTTTTGCAAGAAACTTCCTTTGAATAAAGGAACTAACGTTCCCGCACCCGGTAGTTAGAAGAAGATTTACCCTGCTTCCCTGCGTCAGATTTCACTGACCTGTACTTCATTAGTTCTCAGTGTTGCCTTTCAACCATCCAAAGCAATGGGGATCCAGAAAACTAGAGCGCAATGGACTGCTCAGTTGCATAATAATTATGGCAGAATGTTCCTGGGCCTCACGAAACTCTCAATCATTGCTTAGATCAGGGGTTCCCAACCTGGGGAACATTTACCCCTAGGGATACATTTGCTTGTAGAATAGAATAGAATTAGGCTATAGGAACGAACCTTCTGGCCCATTCTTGGGTCGGATAATTACTTCGATAATTATTCGGTTGTATACCCAAGTCCCATGCCGTATTTCTAGCCGCGTCAACCATGTCGACAGCGGGGTTCGAACCCGGGTCTTTCCGCTCGCAAGCAGATTCGCTCACCAGTCGACCAAGCTGGTGATAATAAAGAGGTATATTCAATGTTTGTTTATAGATTCTAAAACCTAAAAGTTCTGTTAAAAATTCACTGGAATTTTATTTTTCTACTCAGCTTTCTGTCATCAAAATTCAGGGGTACATGCTCATTTGTCGAAATACTGAAGAAGTACAAGGTAAGGAAACGGTTGAGAACCCTTGGTCAAGATCAAAATACACTTCTGTTCGTATCTCAAGAATGATGTCCCCCAACGCTTGTTTTAGTCCTATTCCTATCCTCAAACACATAATTACTACCACGCATAATCAAAAATCTTTCAATGTGCTAGAGATCATCTTGCACAAAATCATTTATGAAATTGTAGTATAGGTTCAATTAATTGAACCTCCAATAATTCACAATGGAAGAATTCACAATGGCTTTACCCTTCATATAGCTTCGTGTACTTCAAACTATTTATCACCGCACATTCTCAGGAGATAGCACGTCTACGAAAAACGATTACGATTACGGTTACGATTTTTTTGCTCGTTTCAGGAAAGCTTAATCCGAAGGGGAGAATGCAAATCCTGTGCATGGAAGGTTCACGAACTGCCACGCAGAGTCTTTCTGTGGAATATTTTGGTATTTTATTATCATGCTAACAATTTCCCTTCCTAACAGTTTACTCCTTGTTTAATTTTTTTTGTGGAGGTTCACCACAGAGGTTTGTTGTAAGAACAAAATGAAGAAAAACACGTTGGATTGTGTAATTTTAACTATTTTTTTCCTTTGAACTAGCACCTTTTTGGAAAGTTTTCAGGCAACTGTAAGAAAGACAGGCTCAACAAATTCTTATTTATAATGCCATAATTTTCTTACGAGAAATATACATAAAGCCCGTTAAAAAAATTTCTATAGCATCCTGTGTTGGGAATCTTCTTTTCGTTTCCCTTTATTTCGACTTGTAAATTTGGATCAGGCTCACAGGGACTATAAACTTGGCAGCATTTGTTTCCACGCATTCATGAGTAGAAATACTTTCAACCAAGGAATTTGCACGGCACTGAAGTTACGCAGGACGAACACTCCTACAATAAAGGAAATTGAGGCGAGATTGAGGAGAAGTTGAGATGGGCATCAGGACGCACAAGACTGACTGCACCTGAACGATGACCTGAACCTGAAACTACGTGAAAAATGTTCAGGAACAGGCATTCAAACGCTTAACTTTTCCCGCAGTGAAGAAGATCAGCAGGAAAATGGCAGAGCTAATCTAAGTTGACGACATTTAATTTCAATATAAGAATCAATAATTGCTTTTATTTGAGAACTAATGTAATCAGTTTTGGTTTGTTGCTCGGCCAGTTACAACTTACTACAATGATAATTTAATTTTCAACCACGAGAATTTAATGTTCTCTGTAAATATTGTACTTCATTGCTCAACTGCTAACGTCACTAGCAGAAATTCTAAATCAAAGAGATTTATCCATTTAGCAAAGCAATGGAACTTCGAACTATCGTAGTTGAGTAGCTTACAATTCGAAATTCTGTTCCGTGTGCAAGATTCGTAAGCAATTTATTGCATTGGTACGTGCTTTTTTATGAAGACAAGCTTGAATTGCAGCTAGTGGACGAAGAAAACTGGCTCGTATCTGCAGAACTCAGCTGTAACTCAAAAGTGAAACTCTAATGTAATAGTGAGAAATTTATACGAGCACGTGAATCTGATTGTTAAGCTTAACGCTGGACTCCGTTACATCAGCAACACAATGAAAATGAAGTTATATTTTTAATCTCTAAACGATCAATAATTATCGACACTAAGGAAAAACATAGATGTGAAACTATCGGCAGTGCGAGGGAGAGTCAGATATTCGAAGATCGAAAGAAAAGTCTAGTTTTTAACACGTTGCCTCCGATTGCCTGGCCGGTGTACAGTAAATCTTCACTTCGTACGCATAGTCACTAGAAGGATCTGAGAAAATTACAGAACCTAACCTAAGTGGTCCACATACGTACCACTTCGGAGTCAACGTGTTAATGATGGAAACAGGACGGAAGTCTGATGTTCGAAGATAGGGAATTCACTCGCTTTAATCCCGTGAAAATATTATTCTATGAAACTAGCACCCTGCAAGCATACAGGCAGTTTTTCTGAACATCAATGGCGCATTACATAAAATATTTACAGAACATTCGAAGTCGCCCAGTGAAAATTTTGGGTGCCGTGCAGAAATAGGATGGGGAAGACTCTCATGGCGTATATTAACTGCCGATTTTCAGCCTCTTTAAGTCCGTAAAGGCCACTGGAAGGACTTTAATTCTGCTGCCTCAGCCAGTAGAGCGACCGTTAAGGCATCCAAAACTGCTCTCTAGCTGAACATGGAAATTTATGAACTAAATAGCTGTCAGTCACAAGTATTTCTGCAGCTAAAAGTCATAATTCGGGTGCAACCACCCTTTTATGACCACAGTGTTGGTAGCTTACTTGCAGGCAAAGAAAGTTGTACTTGTTATGAAGAAAACATGAAAACGTCACATCTTATAAACCACAGCTCCAACAATTACTATTGTTAGACGAGAAGCATTCCGAGAAATAACTTTCATTCCTAAAACGCAAAAGGAACAAACAGAATCTTCAATAAACTTTTGGGAACGGATCTGACAAAATTTGCTATCAGAAATGAAGGTTTTAAGTTTTGAAGGATGCATGTAAGGGATTGACCACCTCTCATAGATTGTGTGATTATCCTAGTATCTACATATATAATCGACTATGTATCTCCTCTCTGTATCTGTGTGTGTCCGTCCCATTACGTCCTATCTATTACTGAAGAAAAATTATTGAACAGAAATCAGAACGGGTATGCATGTATTACAAGCATTGTATTGTGGATACCAAAGGCGCTCGATCACTATAAAACACGCCATTTGTTCCATCATTAACTTTCTTCTCTGACATGGCCATGTTATCGTTGGGTAAGATACAAAATGAAAATTCTGTATATATTCAAGAAAAATATTCTGATTCTGATGGCACCACGGGTAAAACGGAAAAATATACTTATTTCATAGATCCTTAATTTTCTTCCTTTTGAATCGAGGAATTTTAACGGGTACGATGTGGGTCACGTTATCGTTAGATAAGATGCACAATGGAAGTCTTGTATATATTAATGAAAAACATTCATTTACAACAATAATTCGTCGTAAATCTTCAATACATATATCTCTATAATAATTTCAAATTAGTCAAATCTAAACCGTGGAATTACCACGGGAACTGGCTAGTTTCAATGCTTATTGGTGGCGGTGATGGTACAATATGCGGCAACATAACTTCCTTTTAATCAAAGCAAAACTCATTTAAAAAAAGGAAGTATGTCACCTTACCCTGTATTTGAGTGGTAACTAGGAGCTAGAGCTGATTGAGAAGCAATTGGTGACTGCAATGGCGTTTGAGAAATGACTAGCAGATGTAGTGGTATTTCAGTAGTGACTGCTGGCTGTGGTGAAATTAGAAAAGTAACTGATGGTTATGAGTGTAATTAGTTGCAAATGAATGTTAATTTGCGTGAGAAATTTTGAAAAGTTTGGGCCCACTCGACATTCATTCACAATTCGTGCAGCATGAATGAATTAATTTACGTACTTGCAATTGAGGGATTCATTCCTCGTATATAAAAAGTGCAGCAACATAACTTAATTTTTTTGAAAGGAACTTCCGTTGAAAAACAGAAGCAATGTTGCTGCACCCTGTATTTGACCGGGTAATGTGTCAACAAATTAAGTCATTCAAGATCAGTGAACTACAAACATCAATTTAATTCTTTCCAACTTCATCGAAAATTCGATAATTTTTTAACATCCAGGAAGTACATATTTCATACCTATTCCTTAAAACCATAGCAAGTCACAATTATTTATGTCTAAAACTGGCAACAAAATAAACGAGTTAGACCAACTGCAGTTCATGTCAAGTCAAATGGCTGTGCAATTTAGAAAGCAATTACTAGAGTTGAACTATTCGTTCCAAACAGTTGGCATACAGGAATGGTCAATGGCAGTTAGATCTCGAGCGGAGACCTGACCTTCAGTTAATAACTAAAGCGATCTGTGCTGCCATCCTCGTATCACTACGTATTTTTGACATGTTGGCTAATTCTACACACGATTGCTCGTTGTCGTACAGTATGAACGACGAGCAGAGGATGTACTGGCTCAGGACGTTGTGTATTTTTGATTATGATCAGCAAAACGAAGCATCAATGCACACAAATTGTGAGAACCAACTTCAATAACCTGGAAATGTTTAGCAGCGAAGTGACGCTTCACATCTAAAAGGTAGCACAGGGTGCTGTAAATTAACTTTCTTTTATCGAATGAAAATTCCTTTTAAAAAAAGAAAGTTTTGTTGTTGCACTCTGTAGAAGTCTTCGGCTTTATTTCTTGTACTGTTTTTCAACGGTAATGTTTACCTACGTTCTTTTTAGCAACATTTAAGTTTTAACACATCGTCAACTGAAGTTAACTTTCAGTACCGCTACCAGCGGCCGTGTTCACAGCAAGCAAAGTTAACTTTGCTTGATGGGAGTAAACGGTAGCGAGAATTACGTTCAGTAGACAACGGAAATAATTGCCTTAGATTTCTGAAGGAGGGCTGCGCTGGTGTGCAAGTCGACTTTAAAAACCAGCAGAGCTTGCTGCTGTACATCATGAAGTTTGTTAAACAGTCTATGCGGAATCTACAGTCCATACTTTTTTCTATTAACACGTTTGTTGTGATGCGACCCACCGGTGGGTCACTCAGGTTAGGTTCTGTAATTTTTTCAAAGCTTTCTAGTGACTATGTATGTACAAAGTAAAGATTTGCACCAGCTAGGCAATCGCAACAAACGTGTTAAAATACTGAAAATGAATTTAACGTATTTTGTAACCGTGCCTCGTAATTAAGTAACTCCCCATTACACAAATTTCATAATTTAAGATTCCCTCCCACAATTCTAATTCTAACTTTTAGGCAGCTCCTCAACGAATTTGTGCACCCAGGCAAGAAGAGAAATTACGTATTTCTCTGTTCTCCCACCCCTTCACTCCCCACATGCCACGCATGTGCCACCCTAACCTCCTTGTTTACTTTTCTTTCGGATGGATAATTTTGCCTGAATTTGAAAAAATTTAACTGTAAGCAACCGTTTATAGTAGAGCAGTTTATCCACCAATGTCGCGGAGAAAGAATACCACCACAAATAAAGCATTTCTTTCAAAGTGCGATCGATTTTACAATAACTTGTTTGTATATTTATTTATTTGATGACGAATGATGCAATCGTTAACTTTGGAGGACGTAATGTGAGTTCAAACGTCCACGGAGGGTCAAAACTGATACCGATATTTAATAATTTATTTTTTACTTGTGGTGCTATTTTTCATTGGTTCTTACACCACTTATAATTTGCTATTTATTAAAACACACGAGCATCCAGACAAAAATTTATAGTCATTCTAATTTAAGGATCATTTTAATTTTCCTGTGGATTGAAAAAAAAAGTTATATTTCCGAACCTTGCACCTATTACGTTCAACTTGAACAGGGTGCAGCAACATAACTTCTTCTTTTAAAGGAACTTCCATTAAAAAAAAGGAAGTCATGTTGCCGCACCCAGTATGCTATATGCATGAGTATGTGTCGCGGGCGAACAACACTTCACGGTTATTTATTTTGAACCTTGCCCATCAACGTACCGCACATTTCAATTTAAACAAGATTCTGATTTCGTTACCAACTACGTTCTGATATTGTTTTAGTGATCTCTATATTTTTAATATTACGAACTTGTTTCAAGACGTAAAGGTTCAGGCATTTAGCTATTTTATTTATTAAAACTACTCGTCGTCACTACACGTACATTGTTTCTTTCAATGCAGAAAATGCCTTCGCAAACTCTGAACGGTACTCACTGTGGGCTTTATTGGAAATATTTAAAGCCACAATTTTAGAAATAAGTAAACGCTGAAAGTCAACAGAATTTTTAACGTTTGTTGTTACAATAATTGCTCTTCAGTAGAACTTTACCCTAACAGTTGTTTTTATTTCGTAAAAATTTCAAATTTATCTAACCTAAAACACCACTCAGATGTCAATTAAAAAAATGAGAGTGAATGCCAAAGGAATTTTAGCTTCTTTTGAAGATACCGACTGAATTTAAGCGAGGAATTACGATTCCTACAGAATTCTAAACTTCGAGATCTGAACGTGTAACGAATTTTAATTTCATAGCTTAAAGCTCTCATTAATTGTTTTTTTTTATTCGCGGAAGACACAAGCCCACATAATTTGTTAAATGTTTAGTGTCAGTAAAGAATTATTAACAAATTATCAGGTACAGCGTGAGGCAACATAACTACCTTTTTTAAATGCGTTCAGCTTTGAAAAAAGGAAGTCGTGTTGCGGCACCCTGTATTTCGGTTGGTAAGTTTTATCCATTTATCAACATCACCATTTGATAACATCAACGAGCATTAACACGTTGAGTGCGATACGACCCGCCGGTGGGTCGCTCAGGTTAGGTTCTATAATTTTTTCAAGGCTTTCTAGTGACTGTGTGTACAAAGTAAAGATTTGCACCGGCTAGGTAATCGCAGGCAACGTGTTAATTTCAATTGAGAGACATAAACCCCATAAATTTTGAATTTTAAATATGAACTTGCATGAAAATCGACAAAAAGCCATTAATTCAAATAAGAATTAACTTGAAAAATGAATACACATGAATTGCAATGTGAAGTCAAACACACATGATGGAAAATAACACAATGGGAAATGAATACTCACCTCATATGGGTAGAATGATTTGCAGGACACCAAAACGCTTCTTTCTTCTGTTTCCACTCAGTTCAACACCACCAAATACTTGCCTATTTCTCTCGGCTTCAATACTGATCACATCTTTTAGCCATTAGTCACTGTATGATTATATTTTTTAGCCAATAGTCACCGTATGATCACAAATTTTAGCCATTAGTCACCATATGATCACAAATTTTAGCCATTAGTCACCATATGATCACAAATTTTAGCCATTAGTCACCGTATGATCACAAATTTTAGCCATTAGTCACCGTATGATCACATTTTTAGCAGTTAGTCACAATACAATACTTTTTACACCATTAGTCACCGTACAATAACATTTTCAGAGCTATAGTCACTGTATAATCACATCTTATATGCCATTGCTTACCGTATAAAATTAACACTTTTCACTGATTAATTATACTCGGCAAAAGATGATATGCAAATCATATATGATTTTATGTTACTCTGTTATTATACATTATTCCTACAATGACCATATATTTAGTCGGTCTCAAATAGTTATAAATATCACATTCCGTCACTAGTTCTTTTTATTTATTAATTAACGAGTTTGTATGGTATTACAGTTACATGTCATAAATACAGCATATCTTCACAACTCAGAAATTAATCTGATTTATGGATTCAAGATTCAGATTATCAAACAGCTCTTGACTCTTTTAATGTTGCACGTAAAGTACAATAATTATTCTTTTATCAATGACACCCCATATCTATATATCATCCTTAGATTTTATATTCATCCAGGGGCCATACGAATGTCTTTCAATGCAGCCACTTTATATGAAAAGTTTTATATATTAGAATCATCACGAGCGGGCGCTGGGGCCGATAGTAGTTGATTGATGGTTAGGGAATAGTAAAATTATACCTTGAGCTGACCATCGATACTAACCCTACTACAGAAACCCATCATTGATTTTAAAATTGATTTTGAGAATATAAACTACACCTAAGAAAATAGTAGCTCTACTCTACACACGTTCAAACATCACTAAAAATAATTTGAAAATTGGGAACTTGGACCTTTAGTTTAATATTTCCCTATATAATTTTTTGTTTCAATGCATATACAGGGTCAGGTAAAATGATCTGACACATTTTTAGGTTAAATTTGTAGGTTAAATTCGTACGTTACATTTGTACGCTAAATTCGTACGTTACATTTGTACGCTAAATTCGTACGTTACATTTGTACGCTAAATTCGTACGTTACATTTGTACGCTAAATTCGTACGTTAAATTTGTACGCTAAATTCGTACGTTAAATTTGTAGGTTAAATTCGTACGTTAAATTTGTGGGTTAAATTCGTACGTTAAATTTGTGGGTTAAATTCGTACGTTAAATTTGTGGGTTAAATTCGTACGTTAAATTTGTGGGTTAAATTCGTACGTTAAATTTGTGGGTTAAATTCGTACGTTAAATTTGTGGGTTAAATTCGTACGTTAAATTTTTAGGTTAAATTCGTACGTTAAATTTTTAGGTTAAATTCGTACGTTAAATTTTTAGGTTAAATTCGTACGTTAAATTTTTAGGTTAAATTCGTACGTTAAATTTTTAGGTTAAATTCGTACGTTAAATTTTTAGGTTAAATTCGTACGTTAAATTTTTAGGTTAAATTTGTACGTTAAATTTTTAGTTTAAATTCGTACGTTAAATGTGTCAGATCATTTTGCCTGCCCTGTACGAGGAATGGGACTTGGATCTCGTACAGATCCAGGTTGTCTCAAGGTGTCCAGGTGCACAGCTGTGCTTCAACGCTATGGGTAGCCCACCTAACCTCTGATAGAAATGATGTTAGTCTTATTACCTTTGTAACAATGCACTCAAGTAATTTGCGACCCCTCATTCAATAAAACTAATTTCAAAAAATACGTATTCATTTCTACAAGCGTTAAAAATTGCAATGACTTTTTAATAATTCTAGTTGATCTTTTATCATCTAATACAACAAGTGTTGAATACTTGATAGTGACGAGAAAAAAAAGTGTCAGTTTGCTGTGAGTAAAATACAACTAAACAATTATTGAACACGGCGCGTTGAATAGTTCATCACGAACGAGGTCACAGGTAAGCTCTGTTTCGGAGACCGAGCACTACGCATAGCATACCTTCACCACGCAACTGTTCGAGGGTAACTGACTGACCTTAGTGGTGTTGCCGCTAGTGCGACTGAAAACTTCTAGACAAGTCCTCAAATTTTTTTAAGAACCTCTGAAATATAGCGAAACTAAACCAATAAATTCACAAAACAAAGAAATATTACATACAAATCTTACATTTACAAAGGAAAATTTATCCTTTTCGTTTCAGAATTCACTTATTTACTTGCAAATAGGGAAAATTTGAAAAAACACCAGATTAAAGGGTAAAAATTTTGAATGGGCATGCCTGCATGCTTCGTCGAATCGCTACAGTTAATTGGGTTCTCAAGTAATTTGTTTCTATAGAGCGTCCCTTAAACGCAAAATTATGTTCATGAATGTACGCATAAAGTAAATAAATTGAAGTCACATTTGAAATTCATTGACGGCTGTTATAGAGCAAGAAAATTCTTGTGTAGCGTATGTGTTGACGAAGATTGAAAAATTATTTGGTTTAAAGATATTAGAAAATGATTTTCTGTGCATTCATGTGCATTAGTAAAAGCTTGTACTTATCTTATCAGCACTTTTTATATTGCAAACGCCCTGAAATGTTGAATTTAGACCACACAGGAAGAAAAGTTTATACCATTCCACATTTTGAGTTAAAGCTCAAAGGAATAATTTGAGGACCATTTAGTGACCAGGGAACCAGTGTTTCCTGACAATTCAATAGCTAACAAATGTGCTCCAAATAATTTACTTTTATATTACATTCTCATAGTAACAAATTTATGCAAGGTTTTCTGCACTGGATATTCTCCATGAAACACATTTATTTCTCGCTCGTAGGTCATCAATGTCCATTACCCAGTGACCACAAAACGTCTTCGTTTCTTTGCTCTGCAATCACGTGTAAAGTCTCATTCAATAATATTCTATGATCAATTAATTTATATTGAAAACGTGACATTTGAAACCTGATGTTCGTTCAAGGTTCATGATAATATTGCTTTGATTTGAATAAATTTTAATGAGTCTTTTATGAATGCTCACTTTGATGTACCAGCAGATGCACGCACACATAAGACTACGAAACGAGAGACATTTTTTCATTGGACAAAATGAAGCTCCATTTACCATGACAGCCAATCCAGT
The DNA here is from genome assembly GCA_006783055.1 of Trinorchestia longiramus. Taxonomy (NCBI): domain Eukaryota; kingdom Metazoa; phylum Arthropoda; class Malacostraca; order Amphipoda; family Talitridae; genus Trinorchestia; species Trinorchestia longiramus. The sequence continues at coordinate 272,610 of VCRD01000069.1, read as the reverse complement.
CATCAATGTTTCCGCTAAGCAGTGTTGGAGGACAGCAAAAACTGTCTAATAGTCTTCACGGTATTTAGTTTTCTGCATCATTCAACAACGTTTTTGATTTGATTGATCTCACAATTTACAGTAATGTTCAGCAGTCTCTTAGTACGCTTAAATGTCCGCTTCAACTTGCTCTATTAATCTATTATCTTGGATTAAAATGGTTAATATCTTGGATTAATGAGCTTTATTAATCCAAGCTTTGTACAGCAAAATGATTTTAACACGTTGACTCCGATTGCCTGATTGGTGTAAAACTTCACTTTGTACGCATAGTCACTAGAAGGATCTGAAAAAATTACAGAACCTAACCTAAGTGGTACACATACGTACCACTTCGGAGTCAACGTGTTAAGAAGCTAACCTCTGGAAGCATTTTCTACAATCCAGCATTCCAGATTACTGAATCTTATGAGCGCATCTTTACAACAGAAGAAGTCTCCAAGTCTAAGAAAAAGTACGCGCTCCGACATCCTGGCCTGCATGAACGAGTTACGTATTCTAGCTGACACACTGAGCTACTTCATACACAATATCATTGAACAAAATAAGATCACCATCTCCCAAGTCACGTAAGAGATCCTTCATTGAACACAGATGCAAAAAAAATTAAATAAGGGATATAAGGTACTACAAATTCACGCAACATTTTAGTTGATGTTGATGATTCGCTTTCTAGTGAGTTTGAGCTAAGTATTTACTAAATAGCTCAAAAGCAGAAATTTGGATGTAGTTCGTATATTACTAGCCATAAAGATGCAAAAAGTAGAATAATATTAGACGAAAAGGACGAAAGTATCCACTTACTTTAGATCATGACAATATTTTGCTGAACATTTAGTTTATTTTCAAAGGTCCGTTGGGTTGTTAAAAATCAATGTGTTTCATTCATTAATATTATTCCCTTTAATCACTGCTGCATTTATTTTGTGTTTGATCATTTCAGATTCCACGAAGTAATCGCCCTTGACAACATTCAGGAGTTGCAGGTAGTCGATGGCTGGAAAGCGATTTTATTGAACTGTTTACACTTTGCCATAGCGACAAGTAATTACTGCCAATCATGTTATCCGCAGATAATTGTTGTCGTTGTTTAAAATTAAGTCATTTAAAATCATCACAGGGAGAATAATTGGACACAACATTCTCATAGCAGGAAAGTTTTAACCTTACTCGTAATCTCATACGCATCAATTCGATCTTCTAATTTTACTTCCGCTACTTCACTTATTGAATTAAGACTGGCCACGATGATCGCGGCAGTATTTGCTGAAAATCTTACAACTGAAACTGTTATTTATGCTGGTGCTGAATTTTCAATAAAATTCACTTTAAAGCTGATATATCAGCAAAGATATATCGGTTGCCACAACTCTGCAGCTGCTCTGAGATTGAGTAAACCTGGAGGTTTTTAGATAAGACTACATTTCTACTTTGATCAGTTGTACAGGGTGCAGCAACGCACCTTCCTTTTTTGAAATCAACTTCCTTTGAAAAAACAAAACCCTACAATTCTTTAATAGTATACTGTGACAATACCTAGTTTTAGTTTAGCAGTACGAGGCATGCATTATTCTGTACATGTTCAGAGTACTCTGTGTCAATTTAACGCATTGATTGCGGTTGCCTCGCCGGTGCAAATCTTTGCTTTGTACATACAGTCACTAGAACAAAACAAACAAACAAAAACGTATATTTCCAATAAAGTTGGTACATAAGAAATGTAACAGCATTGGTTTTTAAAGATGCCTTATCATAAAATCCTTAAGTGGTAGGTATTCTATGCATAGTATCATAGACGATAGAACAGCAGTACCTACGGGTATACATGAACATTCACATCACGCAATGAACGTTAAATATACATGGGGAAACAAATGAAACTTCGCTTTTTCAATGATGACTTAAGAGTTAATCATTGGTGATACATATAAATTCTGGCGTGGTAGGTATTATACGCATTTTAGGTGATAAGCGAAATATTATATATTATATAGAAAGCTTTGAAAAAATTACAGAACCTAACCTGAGTGACCCATCGGTGGGTCATACTGTAATGACTGTGTTAAAGGAAAAAAGAAGACTGTGTTTGAATTATCTTAGTATTTGAACGAAAGGCATCAATTTTTTAGATGTTCCCCGAGTGCTGAGGGAGTCACAACTCTTTGTTTTCACTGGTTAATGAGACGCAGAAGCGATGTCAGGTTCCAATAACGATCTTCATCTTTTGAATCCCGTAGACTTTAAATCCATTAATGTTGGAAAGCACATGAGCCTTGAATTAGGACCCGGAGACTTGCTTGGGCTGAAATTCTCTCAATTTCAAAATTCGGCCTTACAACTTTATTATTTTAATAGAACTTTATTATTATTATTATGTATTATATTATTATTTATAATTACTGCATGGGATTTCGGTATTGAACCAAGAATGGGCCAAATGGCTCGTTCCTATTGCCTTATTCTATTCTATTCTATTCTACATTCCACCCCACGGCTTGAGTATTGAATTTTATTTTTCCACTCTCGAAAGAAAATTGTCGTGTTAATGCTAATAAAGTAATATGTTTTAATAAGGAATTTGTGTAGAAATATTAGCTGGGGATGAAAAAGGGCACAAGCATGTGCTTGAACAAAAACGGCTGCAAGAAATGAACAGAATTGACACCAATACTTTGATAAGATCGTGAAAAGTAAACTCGTTTGTATTCTCATCTCTGAATGCTGCTGAATGCCAAATGCTGGGTAATAATTACTTATAATAATACTTCAGTCATAAATTCCATCCCAGATTGATCAGCCATTGCAGAATTTTTGCCAATGACACATTCTATTTTCAATTAATGCTAAAAATACTATCATGATTTACGTTTGTTATTCCAACACTCAACATAAAGGAGAAGAAATATTCGATCATACGATGGAAATAATCCCCTAACTTGGAAACACTTAGAAATATCTTACTTCTCTTCATTAGGCTTGAGTATTGAAACAATTTATGCACATTCAGCTAGATTTTATTTCAAGCCTTGCACTGAAGATGTCAAATGATGGCAATGGCCTGCTATTATAGTTAGGATATTATTTTACCATAGAATTCAAGTTGCCTTTACTCTTAACGAATTTTTTCCTCCGCTTGCGTTTGCATGGTTTTGGCACAACTAGCTTACAATTGTTAAATAAAATAGTATGTATATTTTTAGCCCAAGCGTCTTCATACTACGAGAGATGTAAAAAGCCTTCAATTTTTCGTAAGAGATATGAAAGTCAATAGATGCTCGGTAGGTTAGGTTTCAAGGCTGAACAACTCGATGCGGAAACCATTGTGTGGGCCGAAAGTAAACTCCAGGCTCTGGTCGGAAAAATTTTGTTAAGGACTTGTAAACATGAAAGTCTGGTATCTGTTGTTGCAGGTGAATTGCAGTACATGCGTAGACACAAAATATTCCTGTCTCTGTTTGGTATTGATGAATTTCATTTTTCATGACTAAGAAATACTTTCTCTGGTCGGAAACAGCTGAGCAAAATAAGAAAAACGTTCCGGCATCAATATTCCGGAAAACAATAGGAAAATTAATTCTTTAGTCTTCGTTCTTGCACTTTTTTAGAGCATAATGTATAACGTTGAAAGTATAAAGTTTGTGTTAAATTTTCAGACGTTTTTCCTTCTTCACCAACTGTTTCTAACCAGTGTCAAAAGTTGCATGCACCAACTGTTTCTGACCAGCAGGAGTACTTTTTATTGTCGTTTGGAAGTGTAATGTCGTCATTCGCAAGTTGAATGAAGTTTTGTCAACGAACAAAATTCTTACATTTTTAAATCAATTAAAAATTTGATCTATCCGAATAGTTAGATAGTTTAACATTATTTTACAGCTCACTTTTTACTGTTTATTTAAATTGTGTTCATTTCATACGTGAACAACAAGAATTTTAAACTTATCTATGGATGTTGACTATACATGGATACATGTAACGCATTTATCAGGTTACAGGGACTTCATTTAAATGTGTAGAGAACATCATAAGTATCTTGACACTGCCACAAAGCACTAAACAAAGTATCGAGGATAAACAGAATTATAATTTTTTAAGTGCTGCGCTACACGCCCACGATTATGTGCAACACATTTCACACCACGTTTAGTAAAATTTTGAAAACCAAATTTCAAATAGACAACCACTGTGCAAAACTAAACTTATAAACACACTATCAACTACTCTTACATAGCCAGCCTTTAATCGCTAGGGGTCTATTTCTTTCAACTAGTTTCTTTAACCAGGACAAAGTTTAACAACATTTTTTTTAACCCTCTCCATCATGGACAGAACATACATGGCAGGACCACTTCGTTTAACCTCACTTCATAAATTAGCCCCAACTGTACACTTAGTGTCCATTGTGAAGTTTTTGTTCATTCGAACATTAATCGGCATGCAATAAACGCTTCTGGAGCATATTTGAAATTCAAAAACAGGAGCTGGAGTTGTCACAATATTGACCACTCCAGTACCAATAACTGCACGCCCACGCGATCACTTGTCAACAAATACTCCAGTTTGAAGCGTATTGCTTGGCTCCCTGCATCCAATCGTGAGTCCATGTTTCTGTCGTCTCTTGTGACCAAAAATCTCTACGCCGACAGTCACAATGAAAACAAACAAACATAACTGTTTACACTCGTTAAAAACAAAAAGTATTGACAGAACACGAAATAAAAATTCAGTTTTAGTTTTTCTTTCTTACAGGATGGGCTAACTGTTAGTGGTCCCTCTGAAGTGGTTCTTAAACTCGGGCCTGTGATATTCAAATCCAAATTTATAAACAGTTCAAAGACAACACATGTAGCTTTAGTAGTTTTAGACTCTGTTTGTTTTGGTTTTAAACGCATTAACTGCAACCAGCTGTAAGTTGCATCGGCAGCTTCAGTTTTATTTTAGAAGTAGTACAGAGTCCATTTTGTACAGTGCGAGATGCATTCAAGTTATATTACCTTCAATGTTTTTTTCTCAAGACTGGAAACAGATTGAAACATGCAGTTTTTTTAAATACGTGTGCACTCGTTTGTGAATGCGTGACAGAGGTGGCAGCACAGTACAGCACACAGAACTCAAGTGGTTGGGTCTCACTGTTGTAGGTTGCAATCCCGTGAAAAAAACTGTAGTTTCTGTATTGATGAATATCCTCAATTTGTCAAATCTTTTGTACTTTAACTTTACTGACTCCAGATTGTACAATTTCCTTTAGATATGATGTACTAATTATTATTAGGCTGAATGCAAAATGTTGCTTCGTTCGTAACGAAAAGATTTTTGCCTCAGATACGTTGTGAAGATGAGAGCCATTACTCCAGGTCTAGTGACAATTGAATTTGACTTGTTGCATAATTTAATTTAATAAATTCATTTATTAGTTTCTTAAATATTGTATAGTACTTCCATTGCAGTATTTTAGTGGGTTATGAAACATATACGTGAATTACCCAATCTGATAAGTAGTTTCGACGTTTATAATTGACGACGACGTTTATAATTGAGACTACCTCAAATGCATCGATGATAGAAGTTCATCGTTACAAACGCGTTCACTAACAACCGTGAAATCCAGAATAATCGGAAAACTCAATTTCTTATATATTAACTGACCCTCGTTACGCACACATGACTCACATGGCAACACCTGCTACACACACATGACTCACATTGCAACACCTGCTACACACACATGACTCACATTGCAACACCTGCTACACACACATGACTCACATTGCAACACCTGCTACACACACATGACTCACATTGCAACACCTGCTACACACACAGGACTCACATTGCAACACCTGCTACACACACATAACTCGCATTGCAACACCTGCTACACACAAACGTTCGTATGCAACGGCAACAAAATCCCGAGCTTTCAGGAGGCAAGGGAGCTCCCACCATGTTAAATTTTTTTATTCCTGCACTTAGTGAATTAAAACACTGCATCCTACAGGGCAACCCAAGCTTTTGTTGCATACTCTGTCATTATGCAAGAATATCAAAACACCTTTTCTCACTCAGAGCATCCATTACTCAAGACTTGAAAACATTTTTCGAATTAAATTCAAACGTTCTCCATATGCGTACGAATAAAGCCTCCTTGTTTCTAAGCAGAAAATTACGATGCAGTGTTTTCTAATTCAGACGAAATGTCTCTCACAACAATAAATGTTACAGCAACTTGCTGCATCCTGCACTAGTTTTAGCTGGCAAACAAAAATAAGGGAAATACCGTGGAAAACAATGAACAATGTTGTCGCTAAAAAAATTCCTCTAGTCTAGCTTTATCATATTTGTCTTATACAGTATATATTTTATTTGTTTTGCGCTGTGAAGAATTTCAAGACACATAATCTGTCTAATAGTAATCCACTTATTGTCATGTGACCCTGAGCGTAACAGCCAAAAATAAGATACTCGTAATTCAATCCCTAAAATTTTGAAAAAATGAGTTTGAGCATCTTAGAAAAACATGTTTTTTGTTTGCGCTTCAGTTAAATTTATTTTTAGATACTTTAATGTCGTGCATAGAGTTCAGTTGCTGTACTCATAACCACTATTGATGTGCTTTACTTTATTGCTGTTGTTTCACCCCGGCCGCTCAACTCCACAAATACCAGTCAGGCATACCTGTGCATTTATTCGAGAGAAACCTCTCCAACAAGGCAAAGTACAGTCATGCAGGTCATATTGACGAGTGTATTAATTTTGACAGGTGCACATGACAAGTGCCTCTGATAAGCCTGCATAACAGGTACAATTAACATGTCTATTTCACGTGAGTGGTAGAATTTTTCTACCAGATCAGGAAGGGCTGTGCGGTTAGAATGTTATCTCTTGGGTCATTTTTCTGAAATATGAGTGATTTAGTTTATTGCTGCAAACCAGCAACCGACATAAATACAGAACACTTAACACCACTCTAGATAGCGTAACTTGTTGGTAATGAAAACGTTTTAGATCAAGAAGGATCCTGATTTGTTATAATTATACAAGGAAACCTTCTTTAAGTTATTTCTCTAAAATATTGGTATCACGATTACCTCTCTCGATCGGGAATGAAAAAAATGCAAAAAAACCTAAACACAAAATGAAAACTTCAGACTTCCAGGAACACTGAACGTTGCTACAGAGATTCCTCAGGCCAGATCGAAGAGGTCAGAAGAGAAAGATGATGATCTTCCTCTAACAAATGATCTTATTGATCCAAAGGCCTTGAATAGAATAGAAACCAGGGCACCACAACCCGCACCAGGTCTCTGCAATATAGAGAGGTTTCAAGGTAGTAAAGTTATGAGCTCCTTACTGAAGAGGTATGGTGTCGTAAATTTGTCATTTAATTACTGCAGGTCTGGTGCAGTAAATCTATCCTTAAGTTACTGAACGCCTGGTGCAGCAAATTTACCACTTATTTACTGGAGGTCTGGTGCAGTAAATTTGACATTTGCTGGCCGAAGGCTTGGTGCAGTAAATCTGCCATTGATTTACTGAAGGTCTGGTGCAGTAAATCTGTCATTGATTTACTGAAGGTCTGATGCAATAAATCTGTCATTGATTTACTGAAGGTCTGGTGCAGTAAATCTCCCATTGATTTACTGAAAGTTTGGTGCAGTAAATCTCCCACTGATTTACTGAAAGTTTGGTGCAGTAAATTTGCCATTGATTTACTGAAAGTTTGGTGCAGTAAATCTGTCATTGATTTACTGAAGGCCTGGTGCAGTAAATCTGTCATTGATTTACTGAAGGTCTGGTGCAGTAAATCTGCCATTGATTTACTGAAGGTCTGGTGCAGTAAATCTAGCGTTTACTTACTAACGATTCACAGTAAATTCATGATTTGTTTTCAAAAGGTTCTGTACGAAAGAGAGCAATCTACTCTACTCTAGGTCTGGAGCTATTATTATTATTAGTTGTTTCCTTGCAGAATCAGTGTATTTCTTGGCCAAATACATGGGTTGAGTTTGTTCATAGGCCTTTTCCAACAATAATCAATCTTCGTTGACTCGTGTTATTCCTAACCGTCATTTCAACAAAGGTTACCATAACTCTTGGCAATAATTATCTAGTAAAAAATGCCAAATGCTTTCGGATACTTCCGTACAAAAAATATCTCGATGGCCACCTATGAGTCTCGTATGATTACTTCCTATGATGTTCAGAAACTCCAGACAGTGAATTTTCCTTTCACTCTAAGCGGTCACAGCTTATAATTATGAAATGCAACTCTGACTCGAATCTCAACTAAATATGAGTTTGTTATGATTAGGCAAAACTACAAATGTACAAAATAGCTGCAGAGAAATGGTCCTTTATTTTCAGTATGTTAGTGAAACTTAAAGTAGGTAAAGTAGTATAGACGAGACGTATAAAAAGGTCGTCATCAAAATAAAGATTGCCTTAGTTATCAAATTTCTAGTCAACATGACACATAATATTTTTCAGCACATTTTAGTGTACTCAAAAAAAAAACTTGAGTAATTTTTCAATCATAGTAATTTTTAGGAAATCAGCAGTACGAAATCTAAAAAATTTGATGCCTCACTTATCATTTAGCCGAACAGAGCAACTCAAAATTTTACCGGGACACGAGAAACAGCTAAGGTTTTATTAATTAAATTTCCTCACGCAGAAGACAGATTCCACTTCTCATAAAATCTGTAATAATATTTTGGTAGATATTCTTCTCAAAAAAAAAACATTGAAAAGCTTAAAAGAGTTACGGGTTTTATAACTGGGTGCAATGCAGCCTACGGATTCAGAACAAATGCCAAAGATGCCCAATGAAAACCGAGAATAACTCCGCATACCCCTCACGTTTGATCTATTGCCCACAATAAACGTGTATTTTACAACATATCTTGCACGTACGGTAGAAGAAGTAATGAGGAAAATATAAATATTTTAAGTAAGAGAGCAATGACAAAAGTTGAAATGGTATAAATAAGAGTGCAATGAGGAAAGTTGAAACATTGCATACATAAACGTAGTGAGGGATGTTTAAATATCGTAGGCATGTATGGCATGCGGAAAGCTTAAATATTATCAGTATGTGTGCAATGGGAGAACTTTAAACATTGTAAGCATAAGTGTTTGTATTTTAATTTCCTTTGCATGGTATCAAAAATTACAATATTGAACAGTAGAGAAGCAATTGAAACGAATTTTCTTTATCTGTGGAGAGCTGTAGAGCACTGCCGGCACATCAGTTCCATGGTCTGATTGCAACGTCAACGAGCCCAATGGAAACGTCGATAATGCAAGCCTCTAAATAGAGACTGCTGACAAAAAGGACGATTGTTATGAGCTCACAAACAGACGAACATGAAACATTCGTTAAAAGTATAAGGTGGTCTGAAAGTCACTTTACTATTTTTGAACATTTGTTGCGTACAAACAATTAAAGATATAAAATTCGTGTAAATTATAATCGGAAGAAAAATAGTGGATTTTTTTTTGTATTGATGATACATGCTTGACTTTTGGGCTTCCCGATATTTACGAAGATATGGTGATTTACTCACTATATATGTACAGAAGTATCTATAAAATATAATTTACTTGCGAACTCATCTTGAAGTAATAAAGGTATAACCATGATTATATTTTAGCGTTTGTGAAATAGTAACAAAATCTTAAGAAATCTATCGGCCAAAGTCTAAACTCACTATGCTTCAAAATATATATATTAGGAATGAGGCATTCATCATAAAATCAACGTTCTCTTAAAATGCAATCCAGTCATTAACTCTGACGTCAATAAAAACATCTATTTTGAGAAAATATTAAAGTTCTGCTTTTGGAATTAGAATCTTCTTAAAGAAGTATTTAATGAAGCATTACCAGAACTAAATTATTTTTCATGTTATCAATTGCACCTAAATGATAGAAAATTAAATGATTATTTCTGTGGTATTCAATTGAAATTGAGTTGTCGGATTAAGTTTGTTGGAATAATTCTACATTATAGGAAAGGATGAAATTAATGACATAATTTCAATAGTATATAAATGATTGTGAATTAAATGATTATTTCTATGATATTCAATTGAAATTGAGTTGACGAATTAGGTTCTTTAAAATAATCCTACATTATTGAAAAACATAAAATTAATGACGCTGGCGATATACGAGTAGTATATATATATATATATATATATATATATATATATATATATATATATATATATATATATATATATATATATATATTATCCAGTACTCTGATAATTATAGATGTATTTGCTTCCACGAATGAACGCGAGTTCAAAATTTACATCAGTTACAAACTGAACTAAATGAACCTTCTAAACGGCAATTTCTCTTCATCACTCGCTAACTTTAGCAAGCGCATCTTCTTAATTTTCTCAAAAAGGTTCTGTTAACGAACCGAGCTCCTGGTATTCTGAAGTACACACGTACAGGAAGCAAACGTACGTATGTTCATAACCGCTTCTATCAGTTCCCTGGAGGATGCAGCTCGGACGCTGCGCAATTTAAGCCTCAAAGGAAGTGCCAGATCTTCGGACTACTTGATGATCAAACTTGTGCCCGCAGACTCCAGAAGTTGGTCTTCGAGTTCCTCCGTCACTTCGCACTGAAGTTGCAAGTGAAGGAACATGGACATTGACAAATGACCGAAAGAACTCGTGTGGATCTGCTGGTATCTATGGTACGGCCTGAGGTTGAGGAATTTTTGCTCGCTAAAAAATTGTTCGTTTCATTAATGCAAAAGACTTATAGTCTTGATCTGCAGTGCAGGGACTGTGTGTACTGAAGTAAACCTCCTTAAGAATAAACAGGATTAAACACTACGTATTTGGAAAAAGTAAAACTCGACTGTGATTCAATATTGATCACTAGACAGTTCCCGTGGAAGTTCCACGGTTTAGATTTTACTGATATGAAATTATTATAACGATGAATGTATTAAAGATTTGCCACGAATTGTTGTGCTTTAAATTAATATTTTTCTTCAATATATACAGAACTTCCATTGTGCATCTTATCCACGGATAACATTGTCAAAATAGTACTCGTTGATATTTCTTGATTTAATAGTGATAAAATTCAGAACCCATCATATAAAATAGATTTTTTTACTTTTTCCCGTGGTATTATCAGAATCTGAATATTTTGTATGAATGTATACAGAACCTCCATGTTCTATTTTAGCTATCGATAACATCGCTGTGTAAGAGAAGAATACTAATATTGGAAAAAATCGAGTATTTTATAGTGATCCAGCGCCGCTGGTATCCACAATACAATGCTTATAACACATGCATACCCGTTCTGATTTCAGTTCAATAATTTTTCTTCAGTAATAGATAGGAAGTAATGGGATGGACACACACAGATACAGAGAGATGAAAATACATTGTCGATAATCTATTTATATAATCGACTATGTATCTCCCTCTCTCTCTCTCTCTGTATCTGAGTGTGTCCGTCCCATTACTTCCTATCTATTACTGAAGAAAAATTATTGAACTGAAATCAGAACGGGTATGCATGTTTAACAAGCATTGTATTGTGGATACCAAAGGCGCTGGTTCACTATAAAACACGCCATTTGTTCCGTTATTAACTTTCTTCTCTTACACGGCTATGTTATAGTTAGGTTAGATACAAAATGAAAGTTCTGTATGTATTCAAGAAAAATATTCTGATTCTGATGGTACGACGGGTAAAACTGAAAAATGCATTTTATTTCATAGATCCTGAATTTTATCACTTTTAAGCCAAGAAATTTCAACGAGTACTATCTGGGCCATGTTATCATTAGATAAGATACAGAATGGTAGTTCTGTATACAGTAATAAAAAATATTCATTCAAAATGCAATAATTCGTCGTAAATCTTTAATACGTTCATCTATAATAATTTCAAATTTAGTCGAATCTAAACCGTGGAATTTTCACGAAAACTCTAGTATATGTAGATTTGCTTTGACAGTTCAACGACATAAACTAGAATTGTTCGAGAATATTCAAGTGGAGAGGTTAAATAATTTTCATTAACCCTTGTATCAACTGCAAACGACGGCTTCAACGTTCTCTGAGTATATGTTTTATTGTATTCCAAATGTCAATGATTGGCGAGCCAATATTGAATATCACAAGTGACTAATATTCATTTATAAAATTTTCGTAATATCTTGTAATATTGAGCATGATATTTGTTTGACATTATGTAGTTCAATATACACGCTTGTGTAGGAAGCACCTTTGAAATGTCTGAATTATTTTCCAAAGTTCAGTGTTTGTAAGCCATTATTATTATACCATTATATTAAATTATACCATTATTATTGTACCATTATACCATTATTCTCCAACTTCCCTCCACGAAATCATCGACATTCACTGCGACGTTTGATGTTTCGATCCTTTTTTGTGTTTCAAATAAAAATTCAGGCCGATACGATCAGTTAAAAGACAACCCTCGTTTATACGTATCGAACATAGAATTCCCACATTGTTTTCTTCCGACGGAATCACGAATGAACGAAGCAATAAAATAATATATCTTCAATATTTTTCATTATTTTATAATATTCCAGGTTCATGCAAGACGTATTTTGAGAGACTTTAGGTGACTCAGGATGGTTGTAAAATTAAAAGCTACAACTTATCATTTCATGGTCGAACTTGTTAAACTTTAAGTCAATCTCCTTCAATCGATCTGCTAAAAAATTTGACTATACCTACCATGTGTATTGCGTATGACCTTAAAATCACTTTATCCAACATCATGCAAAAATCTTCAATTGAAATTTGTGACTTTGTCCTCCAAAATTAATGCAGACTAGATCTCAATATTTGGGGTAGATTACGAATTTACCGTGAAATTTGATGTATTTAGCAGCCCGATTTCTTGATAGCTCTGAAACTCGAGCTCAACTGAATTCAATTGAATTGATGGAAAATTGAACCATCCTCGACATGAATCACCATCCGTCTATTAAACTCGTCTTGATTGCATCTATCATATTTTGTCCCTTGAATGACACTCGTAAAACACCACCAGCTGTGCGATCGCCCTTCCAATCATGATTCCAGAAATCAAGCCTGACAGTCCTTTCACTTAAACATTTTACCTAAGTAAAATATATAAATATAATATATACTTGTAAAATATGTACGAAAACTCGCCATGTTCTATGATTATGATTCTGCTTGAATGAACTGTAAAACCGACTGAGAGAAACAAATATATAGATACAATGATAGATTATTACGAAGTTCCTTATTAAATGACCCTCAAATGAACGGTCATGATCTCATATAAAGAACTCAGATAGCTACTTAATATATGCAGTAAAATTATGTTACAATGTTTAAGTTAGTTCATCCTTAGTTTAGAAATAGTGGTTCGGCGCGGATGTCAGAAGCGGTACAGTAGGTCAGCCCCACTGTTAAATTTAAACTGGCTAGATGCAACCTAAGTTAAGATTACTTGACAGTGCAACTAACGAAGCAGCGCAAGTAAAACTGCTACACCAAGTATAAAAAGTACGTCAAACAGCCACCATTAGTTTTTTGGTCGTGTTCCTTTTCGCAAAGATTCACTGATTGTATCTTCAAGTTGTTTTGCTTTTAGTCGAGCCAGAGAGATCGTGATCCCCTCACAACGGCCCCTTGAGTGAGACCTGTGACGATCTGTTCTTTGAAGGAATGAAAGACTCAGAGCAAAGGGTTTCATTGTCTCGTAAGACATTCGTATTATTGGAAGACCTTCATTCGCATTTAATTAAATACAGGGTCAGGAATTTTTCTCCGATAAGTGGCTATCACAACAACTTGTTAAGATACAGTCTGGTAACGAAGGAGCAGCGTGTTGGAAAATACTTGAAAAAGATTAATGCGCGTGACAAACCGGGATGCTTGACACAAAGCTTTTTCCTGAAGTGGAACAAAGATTAGAACTTTAATATTATTGAATGGGATTTAGAAGTTTGTCTTCAACTGATTTTTTTATAAAATGTATTTTATCGTATACTTGTATGATCTCCAACATCCTGAATCCTGATTCAATTGCACTTGATTGTTATCTAATTATAATAATTAGGATAATAATATCATACATGAATCGACATATCTAGGAATGCAATTTCACAGTTTCTTATCTAGGAGAAGAGTTTTACGTCAGCACTGAGTGGGAAATACGATCAGTGCATTGTTAGAAGTTCTACTTGTGCAGCATGATACCATAACTCAATTAAATGTGAATATCTCACCTATTTTTGTTGAGCTTAGATATATAGGTAAGCTAACCTATTTCTTATACTGTTCAGCTTACATCAGCTCTTCAAAAATGTTAACCCTCAACATTGCATCGATAAAATAGGGTGCTAACACTTCAAAAGGAAATTTGCACTTCAAAAAGGAATTTGTTGCAAAAAAATTGAGTATGACAGAAAATTCTCTTCAAATTCTCCTCGATCGGTTGGAACAAGTGCTTAAAGACATTGCAAAAGGCCACAAATTTTTTTCAGAATTCGAAAACGATTGCATTTCATGGGTTGTTTAATTTTCCTTGAAGAGTAATTAAAATTCTTAATACTTTCAATTTGTGTATGTCCTTTTATTACCCGATTTTGCTGTTATTGATATCGTTGAGTCCTTCATGTCATTAGTATAGCAGTGACATGTCTTTTCCATAACTTAAACTATTCATTTTTTGGTTTCCTAGGACAGAACAGAGAACAAGAATAATTCTTGGTTCTGACCTGCTGCTGATATCAATACAAGTCATTGAACAAATGAAAATCCTAATTCGCTTAGCAACGCAAAATTTATACGCAATTAAATTTGAACTTAAGCCCTAATGTCCCCTTATAATGAACGGTACTTTCTGTTTCAATCCTACCTTTCATTAAGACCGATATTTAAGTCAATCTTAAATTCTTTAGTACATAACATTACATCCAATGATTCAGACTGTGTGTCTGTTCAGACTAAGAGTTTATTTGTTCGTTTCTCAATTCATTTTATTTTATTTGTTTTTTGTTCCATTCAAGAGTTTTCTATTTGTATTTATATTCGATCGTTTCTCGAATTTAGTTGCAGGAGATTTGAAAACTGCTACAATTTCAAGTGAACTCGGACACTTCTGCATCTCCAGAGACCTCCAGCACAAGATTGTACAAGAAAGCACACCATTAGTGAACTTCACTTCAATTTTTAGAAATTTGGCGGTACTTTTTAGTGCAACCAGCGTTTCAGCTTCGATTGGATTTAGGAAGACAATATTCAATCCATCTTCTATGTACATTCATCACAGGTACAATGATTAGTCAACTGCTTTGCAACAGCAAGGGTGCTTCCACTCAACAGTATTAGTGAACCATTTAGTTTCAGGAGCCACGATTTCTAGAAGTGAGCTTTAGACGCTGAAAAAGTCTGAAAGTTTATACTACAAGTTATGGTAATTCTCTAAAATATTTTGATATCACAAATTACCTTTTGCACACGAAGGTCAGCACAACATTATTACAATACAAAATTTGAGAGAAGTATAGTGATATACAACCTTCAGCATTTTGAAAACGATTCTTGAGACAATTATGAAATTTTGGTAATGGTTCTTGGTAGAACGAAGTTCACAAAAAAGCTAGCACCAATCGTCATGAATTGCTAGGAAGAACTGCCTTTTTACTCTGTTTTAAGACAATGCAATGTAGAGAGAAATCTAGTGAGTCATGTTCATCTTTGGAGTTTTAGGAATTTCAAAAATTTTAAGTGTCGCTTCTTCAATTGAAATTTATTTGAGATCTGACAAAAACAACAACAAATTGCAATTACGATGTATAAATTCCGATTAAAAAGCTGCATGGTCACAAGTTTTACGCCCATGTAATTGTATTATAACGAGCTATTTTCATCATTTATAGTCTGTTTCACATATACGTACATATAAAATTAAAAAATACCTCTGTTTCCTTCACTTCTTGGTAGACGATATAAAATTTAGTGGTAAGGTGCAATATAATAATTAAACAAACGACAAATTTGTACTTCACCTATGCCATCATTCTAGACCCTGACTATTGAGTGGAACACACGTGACTAATTTTTAAATTATACAATCATTGCAAACGCTTAGCTTTTTTTCTCTAAAATTATTATTTTTCCCCCGAAAAAAATAATAGTTTGGCTTGACATCACCAGCTTGGTCGACTGGTGAGCGAATCTGCTTGCGAGCGGGAAGACCCGGGTTCGAATCCCGCTGCCGACATGGTTGACGCGGCTAGAAATACGGCATGGGACTTGGGTATACAACTGAATAATTATCGAAGTAATTATCCGACCCAAGAATGGGCCAGAAGGTTCGTTCCTATAGCCTAATTCTATTCTATTCTATTCTATTTACCACATGAAACAGTTCACAGTTAAGCACACTGCACCTTTAGGGCGAAGCCTAGTACCCTAAATAAAGTTTATTAAATATGATACGTTCATAGAAAAAGGGTTAACTATAAAAAACACCGTTTTTAAAACCATTCATCAGTTCCTATTCTTGACGGTGGGGTTTTCAACCACCGTTGCAATTCCAACCTTTCCTTAAATCTACTTTTTAAATTTCTGAACTCCCTTTTCCTATTTTCATACATGAATCCGACCTGAAGTTTTAATCCTGATACTAGATTGACGAAGGCAATGGAATCTTCTTTCTCCCGCAAAAACGATTAACACAATTCTCTGTCTATTGTTACTTCAAATACTGGTGCTGCCTCCACTTCCAGCCCGGAATAGCTTCGCTAAACATGCAGTACAGAAGTCCTTTGGGTTCTCGCTTAGCTGAGCTCTCTTTCAAGCGACGTAGAAAGCAGATACCTCCGAAGCGTCGAATACTGGACATTCTTCTAAAATAAGCATCCTTAGTTGGGGAGAATAAATCAAACTTGTGTTTCATTACTTTGAGCGCCAGTTTTAGTATATTTACTCCATGTTCTGGTCATGTAAAGTCAGTGCAAAGTATTCATGCCTTTTGTATTCTGCTTTGTGCTCCGATTAAGCAAACATAATGTTAATGATCTATTGGAAAATATATGTGCTCGTTGTATTGGAATAACTCATGAAACTCGATATTTGGAGGAATTTTATTCGCTTATTAGAGTTGCATATTGAAAATTTTTATGTTTTTTTCTGAAATTAATGCAATCTCTAAAAAATCACAGCTCTAGCTGCAATTTTCCAACACACTCAGGAATAATTATTTAGCCATAGCATTAGTTTTTCAGCAAAATAAGATGATATAACATAAAAAAAATTCAGATAATAAAACCAGTGAGGTATTGAAAGTACTTGAAAATCAATTCAATTGCATCACTCATCAAATAGTCTACAATAACAAAGACAGAAAACGCATCGCACCGGCGAAAAAAACTTGCAACTGAGAAAAATTTATTAACTGTAAAACTACAACAATAGAGATCACATTTTACAATTAAACTTGAGAAGCAAAAATGATATTGCAGTACCCGATAGAAATGTAAGTAAAAAATTACCGTTCTGCCATCAGACGTGAATATTTATAAATTGCAGGCAAAGAACACAACTAATTTTCATTGAACAATTTTTGAAAAATTACATTATTGAAAAATTATGATGAATAAAAAAATTTCGTTTATTATCGTGAGAATTTCATTGAAGTATTGATTGATTTACCTTGAAATCTATGCACAATTTGGTGTTATGCAGTATCTTCAAATCAAGTAGCACTTTTTAATAAAGTAAATGCATTTCAAGGATTTCAGCATCAGTGAACTCAGAAGTCCTGCGTCCGCAACAAAATCCTCCCTTGAAAGAGTCATTTGGTGAGCATGCCTCAAAGCACCCACTTTAATTTTAACTTGAAGAGGTTTCCGATTTTCTGAAAGGAATTCTATTAATTTGAGCCGCAACCTTGGCTTTCTTTTATATCGGAACAATTAAGCGCACCCCCATGTCTGCTCAAATCGAAACCTCGCACACAAACTCTGTGGGTTTATTTTTCCTGATTTTAAGGCTTAGTTTATTACGAATACTTTTGCCTTTGAGGAGAAAACCCCATTCGAGACAACAACGACTGAGAATAAACGGCAAAACACGTTTATGAAGACTTACCGATGCATCCTAATACCTTTGATGGCAAACCAATTCACAAATTTCAGTACTTAAACCATATACCACATAAACTAACAAAACCAAAAAAATTATAATAATAATAACGGACTAATATATTTTACCAACGGTGATTTCGATCTACACTTAGTTTTCAACCGGCAACAGAATATGGTGCACTTAGGTCTTATGTTCAATTCATTGCTGTGCTGCCGAGATCTTCATATCTCGACATAAAGGCAAGAAGAAACGAAAAATTGCGACGTAATTGCGCAGCGCATTCATTGCTGTGGAGAAATATTTGCAGTGTGCAGAGCCCCACTTCAATGATTTTCAAAAGACTGCAGTGAACTCGTTAAGTTGTGGAAATATGCATTGAACGCTGATCGCTTGAAGCAGCTCTTGATACGCCGATGACTTTCGGACCAAAAATTTGGAAGAAGGAATATTTTTGAGAAGTGTGAA
This sequence comes from Trinorchestia longiramus, assembly GCA_006783055.1. NCBI lineage: Eukaryota > Metazoa > Arthropoda > Malacostraca > Amphipoda > Talitridae > Trinorchestia > Trinorchestia longiramus. Next base: position 253,957 of record VCRD01000069.1, on the reverse strand, counting down.
TTCTGTGGATTTTGCGAGCTCAAGCGTGGCTAAGCCGAAAGTCAATATGGACTAAACTTTTTAAGAGGCAAGTATTGATTGAAATGTTACGAGTGGAGTGGTAAGAAAGTAAAGTGCGTATATACTGAAAAATTACCAAGGAAACAATAGGAAAGTAATTATTTATTAAATTGTTGAGAAATAAACATCAGGAATGTATGTATTTAGTAAAATGGTAACAGGTGAATGTATGGCATTAACTATCAAAAATAAACATTATAAAAGTTAGCATGGGCTTGAATGGTAGAATTAGGTTACTGAATATGAATGCAAAGAGCTTACCATTTCCACTGAAAACAACTCTAAAAATTGGCGTCTATAAAATGACTGATTGAACTCTTGAAAAAACTGCTTCAATACCATAACTGTTTGAAAAACTAATACCTATAAAGAAGTGCATGGAAACATAAAAAATAACTTGCACAATTTAGAAAAGATGCTTATGAAACAATATTCATGTTTACCCTGAATGTTTGCCTAAGCCTTGAGTTGGATTTTGATTAAATGTTCTACAATGTTTAATGAAGTTATCACTAATGCGTAAATCCCCTCTGTGTAACAGAGTGACATCTTCAAGCATGGAATTTTCTCTACAAAGTAATAAATAGAGTATTCAACCAAAACGATTTTCACTTTGTTATTGAGAAATAACTGAGTATCTTCTGCAATAATTTCACTGCCTGAATCTGATATCAGTGCCGTCAGATCGGTAAGTTTGTGTCATGAGACACCAACCACAACTTTAATGCATGCTTTAAGTCTGTGGTAATACCGGCACGACCAACTCAGAAATGTGTAGGGAAGAAGAAAAACCACTACAAGCTCAAAGATTCCAAATGTGTAATTGAAACGATTTAAATGGAGGGCATGGAACGAAGCTTTTGACATGGAAATTTTACTGCTTCTGGAACACACCATTGTTGAAATAGGCTTTGAAATTGTTCGATGAAATTTGCCCTCAAGAGAAAATGCAACTGTGAGGATTTTTTGCTAGTAGTTTCTTTTCAGCTATGCAGTAGACTTTTCAACAGAAATAATGCTTGTTATTGAGAAAATTATGAACATGTCTGTAGTGTGGAAACATATATGTAGTTTATTCTGATCATTGACATTAATATTTTACGTATCATATATATTATTTTTTAGCTGTTTCATTTTTGTCTGTGATTGATATTTTTTTAACTAATAAGAGACAAATTGAATTTTTATTGGGTGAGCAAATTGTCAACAAAATTCGTTAGCTTGGGTCCAATAGAATTATGCAAAATGAGAATTGCACTTCCATCAAGATTACGCATCAAAGTGATCGGAAAGACTCAGTCCATGGTTCTCAGAACGGTGTTTTTACCATAATTGATCACAGAATCATCGTTGTTCACTTATCTTTGCTTCATGCTGGCTGTACACATTAATTGGTGGTCCAAGAATACGAGTAATTTGAAATTGCTATAAGGGGCTTGAAATATTATAAAAAAAGAGGTCATCGACTTGTGAAACGCGAAGTAAAATGCAGAGTAGCAGCTTTGGTAAAAAGGTCTTGCACAACTCAAGTTTCTCCTGTAAACTTTAAGGTATCCATTTTAGATAAAGAGTATCATTTACAAAAAGGAAGGTTTCTTATCTCTCTCTTTTTCCAAGGTTCTTACGTCAGTATAAAAGTCCAAGACGTTTTCGTGTCTTAAGTCTCACAAATCACAAAGCTGTTTTTCGGAATTCTGTATCGTCAGTAAAAATCTGTAGTAACGAAAAGTTTTCTCACAAAAATTATGTTCTACTTTTACTTTTGTGAGGAAAGTCATCTGAGCTTTTTATGATTAGAGTTAGGTTTGTATAAAATTATAAAATTTGAGTTTACATCAGTTATTGCTTAGCTCCCATGTGATAAATATACACACTAATCAAATATATCTTTTCAACTCTTAGCCGTCTTTTTTAGTTTTGAGTTTTTGAATTACATGCCTCTTTCAATTCGAGTTTTTATCGACTGGCTGAACTAACAAATCTACGTCCGTAGAGACATTTTAGTCAATTTCTTGGTTCTCTTAAGAGGCCTTTGTCCTTGAGTAAGCCTCTAATGCTCATTTGTCCAGGATGAGGAAAACAGAACTTCTTAGAAGATCGTTTTTGGTCAGTTGGGGAGTCATTGGACAGAGGAAACGAAACGCTCTGGTTCATTTGGTACGTTAGTCTGTACTGTAATGATCCAATGTGAGGTAATACTGCTAGTAATAATCTTTAGAGAATGGTAACAATAATAATAATAAAATAATAGCTTAATGTAGTATAGTCTAGTGACTCTAGTCTATTCTGGCCTACTTTATTCTATTTTATGCTTGTCCATTCTGTTCCATTCTAGTCTGTAGTCCGCGAGTGCTAAGGAAGTCTCGATAAGAAAACTATCAAGAAACATTATGTTTTAATTTTATTCAAAGCTTTCTTCTACATTTTGATTGCATTGGTAAACTAGTTTTTGATTACGGATGAGATAAAGTAAGCACACATTTAGCCAAACTTTTTCCCGGAATCAATATATCGGCATGACACTTCGAATCAATCTAATATTCATGCATTGCACACTTTCCATTGCATGCCCAATGAATACTGAGCAGTTCCCATCAAGCGTATTTCTTTGGACAAATTTGGAGTGACATCAAAGTCTACAATGAACAGATTGCAGACCAAAATTTGAGTTCAGATATCAGTTACGCGGAATAATTGACTAAATAAACTGAATGCTTTTCAAATTTAAAAAACAACAAAAACGTCAGTCGTCTCTGATATTTTCCCAAAAATAAGTAAGCGACAAGTACCTATATCCTCAGACATAGTCTTTGATCGGGAAATCCAAATAAAGATTACTAGTTTAATGTTACTATCAGGGCTAGAAAATGCTCATCATAACGAGACAAAGATTTTTATCTTAATCTTTATTCATATTAAATGAAGCTCAATTGTATTGGATCTAATTCAGTAAAAACTGGTATGATACAAGGCATATTGTATTTCTACGACAGACTGTGTTAAGCAGATGCTAGTACAACTTCAAATTCATATACTGTAAGTGAGCTTCTGATGCCATATGATTAAAGACGTTTAATACAATAAAAATTCCTTAGCTTCACATTTAAACATAGTACCTAGACTGAGCGATAAATACCCCTGTTTTAGAAGTACCCGATGCGATAAATAAACAATGCATCTTTAAATGACATGTAGGCCTGAATTTATTGCTTTGATAGTGAATATGTTGTTGATATAGTATCGCAATACTGACATGTGCATGTTTTAGAGCCCCATCAAACACAAGAGACGGTGTTTAACCGTGTAGCTTACAAGCCCTTGCAGGAGTGGAAGGCTGGCCGAGCTGCCATGCCGGATTTGTTTTCTATTGTTTTAGGCTGGGCAAAGTTAGGGAGTTCTATACATCTTTTGATCAATTCGTGCAACCAAGTTGGACTCTGCAAAGGCAACTCTCGAACAAGTTTGAAACGTTTTCAAATTGTTTTATGGTGACGCACTTGTTGAGGAAAGTCGTTTTGCTACAGCTTGAGGCTGGATATAAAAAAAGAAATGAAAAATCAGGAAACAAAAGAAAAACAATGAAAGGAAGAAAGAAACTTTATTCCATTAAGGCATACATAAAATATACAATTGTTTTTAAATCAAATAATTGTTATTTTAAAACTTTAAATCTTAAAATGGGGATTATGCTTCCAGCTTTTGTTCACGACTATCCGTAGACGTGAGGTAGAGGCTCGTATGTACGTCTCGATGATATGGAAATTTTAAGGAAATAGTTTAAGTTTGTCAATCTGTCAGCCTACCTGGTCCCTGCATCACAAGTAGAAAAATTTCTAGGGCTCAGTGGGTATTCGAACCCCTGAAATTAGAGACCTGGAAACTACAGGACCTGACAGTGGAAGCAGAACAATCATTTGTTGTCATTCTCATGCGACCCTAGCATTTTATCTTCACTTCGCTAAAATTACAGAACTTAGAAAATGGTTACCAGTATTTCGCGTAACGTAAAACAGTAAAGTAAAATGCACCTTGAATTCGTTCATCATCAGCAACTTGAAACGCAAGTTCTCTCTAAATAAGTTGCTCAAACTGATGTAACAAACATCTTTTAAAATCGACTAAACTGAAGGAACCACCTACTCGCTAAATGCAACTAACATTACCTAAAATGATTCAATAAAATGTCACAATAACTTGTGAGATGTATAGCCCAGTATTCGGAAAATATTCTTTAGACTGAGAATTCACGTTCAAAAGAGGTCTACCTGTAGATTTTTTAGCCGCTCCTTCTCCTCTACAACCGCCCTCAACATGGTGTGACAGAATAGAGAAATATTATTATGTCTAATTTAAAATACGTACTGTAAGTAATACTGTAATTGTTCACGTAGGTCGTAGACTATCAGTGGAATGGTTAAAATGAGCCTCTAAGTATCATGCAGAATTAGCATACAGATTTATCGTTGTATGCTAATTCAGAAACACTTTGTTACACAAATAGATTGGTGTTTCTGTAACAAGGTGTTTTCCTGAACAGGATTCTTAGCGCCGTGTTCAAACGAGGACGCAGGGGAAAAGTGATTTGGTTTTAGAATTTTCCTTTTCCTAGATGGACTACCTGCCAAGGCTAATCAGCTTCATCTACCAATGCTTGAGATCAGAGTTCCTCACTCCTAGATGGACTACCTGCCAAGGCTAATCAGCTTCATCTACCAATGCTTGAGATCAGAGTTCCTCACTCCTAGATGGACTACCTGCCAAGGCTAATCAGCTTCATCTACCAATGCTTGAGATCAGAGTTCCCCTCTACTAGATGGACTACCTGCCAAGGCTAATCAGCTTCATCTACCAATGCTTGTGATCAGAGTTCCCCTCTACTAGATGGACTACCTGCCAAGGCTAATCAGCTTCATCTACCAATGCTTGAGATCAGAGTTCCCCTCTACTAGATGGACTACCTGCCAAGGCTAATCAGCTTCATCTACCAATGCTTGAGATCAGAGTTCCCCTCTACTAGATGGACTACCTGCCAAGGCTAATCAGCTTCATCTACCAATGCTTGAGATCAGAGTTCCTCTCTACTAGATGGACTACCTGCCAAGGCTAATCAGCTTCATCTACCAATGCTTGAGATCAGAGTTCCTCTCTACTAGATGGACTACCTGCCAAGGCTAATCAGCTTCATCTACCCATGTTTGAGATCAGAGTTCCTCACTCCTAGATAGACTACCTGTCAAGGCTAATCAGCTTCATTTACCCATGTTTGAGATCAGAGTTCCTCACTCCTAGATGGACTACCTGTCAAGGCTAACGAGTTCCATCAACCAGTGCTTTGAGGACCAGTGAAACGTTATTAGTCTGACCTCTACCCTTTGACTTGTGAGGTTTGGATGGCCCTACAAGCGATGAATCTCGTACTAGCATATCACTCCTGGTCCACGAGGAAAGTAAACCCTCTCCTCTCCCCTAACGACAGCAATGTCATGTTCCCCTGAGGGAATTATCATAATTATAATAAATATTTTAACGTTGTTAATTCTATTGCTATATTTTGAGATCTATTATAACTCCTTTTATTCTCTACGCCGCGCCAATATAACTTATAGTTGTTCAGTTTCATATTGAACTTCAAGAAATTACCTCAATAGTCATAATTGAGTTCATAGACTTTATCATCTACCTCTGTACACGAAGCATTATTACGTTCACATGAAAATTCGAACTTTTCAACACATTTAGCGCATTTAGTGGGAAAGTCGTTTGACTGTGTTCAATTCCGAATAAATAAAAATTGTTTAAACTGGTTTGATTTAATTTTACATGCAATTGATGCACTATTTAATGAAGAATTCAATGCTTTTATTGTACCAGAAAAGATCCCCTACATGTTATGGAAAAGTTAAATACGTTTGTTGTTATATGACAGTGGTTTGGTTTTCACATTTTAGCGTCGGATACTTCGTGTTTATCAAATATTGTAAACCGGATCCTGTTTACTTTGCGTTTGAGTCCTCTTTGATCTTCCCTGCTTTGTAACCACTCATGAACTTTGTTCCAGCGCTGTCTATTGTGAAGTTGATTTCAACGCTGGTTTTATATTTATCTTTGAGCTAGAAACCTCTATGCTACACGGGCTCGCGTTACAGTCAGGAAAATTTAGCACAACTTTCTTTGGTTTCAAATTATTGGAGAAGCTTCGTTTTCACAGACCTTAATTTCAATACAATGTTCATAGTTCTTATGAGGAACTTAGGCAGAAATCTATATAAGTAAAAGAGACTTTTGAACAACGAGGTAAACTTTATTATACTGGACTGTGTTCAAAATAATGCAGTGTTCACAACACAAAATTATTCATTGTTCAGAACAACAATTGATCTATTAAAAAAGTTATGCTTGTAAATGTGAGTGGGATGAAATCTTGTTCGAAAGGCAAAAACTTTGAGTGACTTTTATGAAAGAGAACGATGTAGAATCAATCAAATCAATCAATTTGATCTAGAATCAATCAAATGATCTTCTTTCAAAAAACTGTTAAATACCGCTCAAGTTTGAGCAAATATTAATTTTGTGAATTTGATTTGATTACTGAAGCAGATTACACAACTCTTGGATCTCATCGAACTTTTGGGGTTTAGGTCAAACAACGTAACTTATGATACATCCAGATTCCTGACCCTGGCACGTGTTAATATTCATTTATTTACTGGAGTTGCAGCGGACGTTCTTGAGCCACAGTTATCATCTGTACTCGAACTGCAGCGGACGTTCTTGAGCCACAGTTATCATTTGTACTGGAGCTGTCGCGGACGTTCTTGAGCCACAGTTATCATCTGTACTGGAGCTGTCGCGGACGTTCTTGAGCCACAGTTATCATCTGTACTGGAGCTGTCGCGGACGTTCTTGAGCCACAGTTATCATCTGTACTGGAACTGCAGCGGACGTTCTTGAGCCACAGTAATCATCAAGCGTGTTTATGTATTTCCAGCTGCATTAAAACTGCAGCGCACAAATATTGGTCAACAATTTTACCCACTGCAGGAATTGCCAAACTGGTATCTCTCAATTACGGTACTCAATTATACTAAACAAACATCGATGCTCTCGATGGAAACTGCAAATCAAATTTTAATATATAATGTCTATAGCATTGATGAAAAGCCTCAAATCCAGGTACATTGCAGCGATTTAAAATAATGTTCTCTGACTCCAGCCAAACTTCTGTTCTAATATTCAAGGTAAATTTTTTCTTGAGAGTACAATTTATTTCTGGAAGGTCTCATTGAATTTAAAATGAAACATAAAAGAATTTGATCTTCCTGCAAAGTGCTGAAATTTAGAAAGCACAGACACATGAATATTGTCTTAAGACAGCCTTGTCTTTTTTCATATTTTTTTAATGACTTAAGAAATGCAATTACTCCGGCTGATCTGCAAGGCAACTGATTAACTTATTTACTGGGAAGAAATATCAACCATGTGATACATATACAGTTTTCTTGGGATGTAAATTACTTTAGAAATACACAGCTTTCGATTGAATTTTTAAAAACGGACTGAAAAGCATACTAAATTATCTATGTTCAATGCAGAATCATTAATAAGAAAATATTTAATTCAGCTAGTAAACAATTTTTGAACTTTCCGTAAATGAAAACTTCCATGAATTCAAAATGTTACTGAACAATCTAGCAAAAATTATCGTTCTGATTAAGCAGTAATCGAGGTTTACGTTAATATTCCCTGGAAACTTCAAACCCCGAATTTTCAAGGAGCGTTAGGCCTAAAACTGTTTGGGCAGTATTAACTAAACATTTGCGGGCCACTCACGGTAGCATACTAGAAACTTCGTTAAAAATACCAACCTCCCCAAACGGTCGACATTTGGACTAGGAAGCTTGGTGAACTTCAAACAAAATTCTCTGTACAGAAGCCTCTTAAATTTTCCAAGTCTTTGATGACTTAAGACCCTCATGAAAAATCAATGTTAAGGACCAGAATTTCGTTTGATCGACCTTTCGCAGCAGCGACTTTAAGGAAGGTACCATCGTGTCTCAATTTCAAGTGAAAACTTCACTTTCAGTCAACGGGGATTCAAAAACGTGAAGGTTTGCCAGCACGCATCTTTTAATTTTTTCGGCTTTTTCAAGTCGGCTGAAAATGTCAGATAATTTTACTCAAACTTGCATCGATCAAACTTACCTGCTCATAGACTTTCTGACGAAAACTATCAATTCTTTCTTGTTGTGTGGCTTATCATATGTGAATATGAGGGGATAGTCAACATTTCCTGACTTATATTTAACAAATAACTGTTATTCTGCTAATGTACTAAAACATCGTACTAAGAAACTTGGGTTAATTGATAAACTAGAGATTTGTGATAGGGTTTATATTAACTTCTGAGAAATTAGTGCAGTTATCAAGCTTTCTGTTTAAATTCTATGAATGATATTTTCGAAACTCCCCTATTCGGCGAAGTCTTTTATTTCAGCTACCGTAATTCAACAATATGGCTTCCAATTCAATCCAATGTCAGTTTATAAACCTCTATTTTCGGTACACTGATTTTTTCATGAGTTCCGAAATAATGTTATGTTTGGGTAATTTTTATAGCCATCTTTTGTTTAGCCGAACAATGTCACGATAGCCTAATCGAATCTCTGTCTATCTTGCACCAAAGAGAACTTAAATAATTCAACGGTGATTTATTGATTTAAGAAATTTTTAATTTTATGAAGATTGCGCTTCCCCTGAACTTTACATAGTGTTATTTTATTAGGCTACAAGAAAAAGCTAACTTGAATTCACATTCACTATGCTAAAACTGCAAAAATATCTAGACCTCCAAGAAAACGCTGTCAAATTCAGCGGAATATCTCAATATGAAAAGGAAAACAGGTGGCTAGGGGTACTAATGAATGAATTTAAGACTTCAAGTCTTCAATGGAATGCAAATTCGTGTTAGATCTCACGCTGGCGTTCAGCCACACACGAAAGTAATGAGATTCTCTGTAATCTACAGCAGAGCATGACACTCTAAAATTCAGCTGGAATTTGGCAAACTTTTGTACAAAGTACAGCAAAGTAAAACTTGACTGAACTCATGAATGTATCAAAACACACAGAATGTCTCTCATCTGAATTCCTGCACACGGCAGTATAAAATTTATTCTAGCTAATCCACTAAATATGCAAACACAGGCTCTTCAAAGCTCAAAGTACGAACAAAGCTCACTAAAATATGTGGATTTCAGTATTCCAAGATAATTCCCAACTGATATTACTGCAAAACGTTTCCTCAATAGCAGACGCATATAATTAAACAAATATCAGTAGCCGACTCTTTTGTTTTCTAGTACGTTTTGACATCTAAATTAACATAATGAGTGCCAGAACATGTACCAGACATTGCAATTCCAGATATTAATGAATTGTAAAGCACAATCAAGACAGTTTTCAGAACAATTTTCACAACAATCAACGATAGTTTATTTTTAAGTAGGAGTGGTCATTTTTAACAATAATTGCCTTGGCATCAAAGGAAGAAAATTACAAATAATTTTTTGTAATAGAGCACCGGTGAACTTCAAGAAGTCCCTTAATTAATGACGCAAATAAATAACAGCATGATAGCAAAATTGCTTGAATTTTTAATGTAAAAAGTTCCCTAAAAAATTCGAAAGTTTATACTTTAGCTGATAAAATGAGATCTGATTTTTGTGGGAGATGAAAATGGTTCATCAAAACGTCTGAAGTGTGAAATAATCCACCATTAATACAATTAGTCTCATAGATTCAATGAAGGAGAAGGCAAAAAATGTTGGGGTTGACCATAAATTAGCGAGTGTAATATGACTTAAATTCGCATTAAATTTGGTGCTTGTCAGATAGAGGAAATGTGCATGCACGTGGTTCCAAACGAGAGGGGGAAAAATATATTGAGTCCAAATGACATGAGGAAAGAAATGTTAGGTCCACAGGACATGGGGAAAAAGAGATGTTAAGTTCATAAAACATGGGGAAAGAGAGATGTTAGGTTCACAAGACATTTTGGGGGCAGTTGTACCTCCTTAGTCTATAAGCCACTTTGGAGTCCAGCGCTATACGTATATCTATGGTAAAATTCTTAAGAATTCCGAATTATTGATAACTGCCAATTTATAGGACGACAAAGGTAAAGGTATCGCCAGCTTGGTCGACTGGTGAGCGAATCCGCTTGCGAACGGGAAGACCCGGGTTCGTATCCCGCTGCCGCCATGGTTGACGCGGCAAGAATTATGGCATGGGACTTGGGTAACCGAATAATTATCGAAGTGATTATCTCACCCAAGAATGGGCCAGAAGGTTTATTCCTATAGCCTCATTCTATTCTAAAGCCATTCAACACAGGCCTCTGGGTCTGTTCCAGCCTGTCCTTTGCTCATATGATTATTGCATTTAATTAGGACGACAACCAGCCTTCGCTGAAGTTAGGAGTCACTAAAGCAGCCCAAGAGTTGCAGCAACGGGAATAATAGGCCAAACATTGATCTTATAAATCTCATAACATAAATCTGAAGCTAGTTTAAGAGTACTAAAAGCATCTGGTGCTTCAGTAAGCACTTCACTATTTTCAATCTAAAAAGTTCTAGTTTGCGGATTTTAATAAAATTTATCACTTAAACTCTGAAATCTCAACAGTATTTCATTAGATTTATTTTAAATTGTATAATAGAAAAACTCTGATGAGCACCATGAGATTGTTTTGGTTTCATATATTGAAGAAAGTATTTCACTAGCCAAAGATCAACATGTTTGTAAATTTTTACATACGAATAAAAGTTACTACTAGAAACACATACGTTAATTATTGGGTCGAACGGCTTGTTTCTATTGCATTTTACTTTTCCAATGCATTTTAACTATTAGTGTTTATTCCGTGTTTCGCAACGTATTTATTGATGCATTACCCTAAGAACTCTTTACGAAGTGTAGTATGATTGCAACGCTTGTTTTTCTGGTCACTTGGTTTAAGTTCAATGAATATTTACTATAAAATATTATTTTGCACCGTTTCACACAAATGTGTTCGAATTTGAAGCAAATGTATTGATAGCAGTAATTATAGGTGGGCCAGAGTAAAAAATTTTAGTTTTGGTCAGTAATATTAATTGATTTCAAGTAGATCAAAAGCTTTATAATGAATTCGTTCATTTCAAATAATTACAGACTCATTCACTGATGTGTTACTCTCCAGCGTGGCTTGTCAGGTCTGAAATAATTATTTTAATAAATAAAGAAAATAATATTTTGTTAAATCTCAACGTTGCAGAGAGTTTTAGCCCAATTATCAAAAATGGTGTAATTGTGTTTGCATTAAGCGAATAAATGACCGATATTTTTCATTATGTAAATGCTTCATAAGATTGCTCATTTCTAGTCTTCATTCTGTTAGGGTTCAATTAATTCATCCCCTTACGATGCATTTAGAATATTCCGTTATTAAATAATCCTTTACCAGGGAAATGCGGGCACCTGTGAGCACAAGTTCCTCCTAATCATCAGACAAACCCAATTATTCAATTCACTGAAGCGGACACCTGAGCGGGGCCACACATGCACACCATGATAATACAGGGATTGATATATAATATAATCTCCTATATTATATGTAGGGCGAGGTGTTGTGTGCATCCTTTGAAGCCCAGCGGTAAATGAGGTGTCGATATGTTCCTTGCAGCAAGTCTATTGGCAAACATCTTATTCAGGAGGCTGGTCGAATTTCACTCAGATATTAACGTGGAAATAGTTCAACTTCATAGGTAGGAGAAAGGACTGGAGAAGTAAAAGGTAAATAACTATTTAAGTAAACTTCAGAATACGTAGAAGTCGATTGGCAATGAATTCGAATGTAAAAAGAAGTGTGTTTGTAATTTTGAGTAATCATGTCGAATACATAATGTGAAAATCAATTACTTTTTTTAAGAAACGAACTTGCAAACATGAGATCCGAAGCTTCAATGAGAATTCAAATTTACGATATTGTTGATTGTTCATTTGAATATTTGAGGATATTAGTTGGCAATGTACAATGCATCCTCCCAAGATGCACGTAATGCAACCCATCATCTACCATAAAAACGAAAACTGAAAAGTTTCTACATATATAAAAATGATAAACGACTCGAAAGAGTTACTACCTGACCATTACTCACTGTATGAAAAGGTTACAATAAGTATTGTACACCCGGCACCTCTCAGGACGAAACTCCAATTGAAATATGACGTTATAGTAGTATAGTAAATCGTGTACCTCTAATACCTTCATTTTCAGAAAGCCTTCGCTGAAGTTCACCACGCAAATTTATTGCTGTGATAGAAAAATACAATGGAACTGCCATCAATGGATCTAAAACTGACTTATGGTCGCACTTAGTAAGTGACGATTCGTGATTAATTTAGCGACTAGACGTGTGTACCAGCACAGGTGTTTCAAATAAACGTATCGGACTCGCCTCTTTTCATCCCCTACCTCGCAATCATAATAAAACCAACAAGTTTGCAGACGAGATGAAACGGGCACCTAGCATTCATTGAGCAATACATAGAATAGAATAGAATAGAATGAGGCTATAGGAACGAACCTTCGGGCCCATTCTTGGGTCGGATAATTACTTCGATAATTATTCGGTTGTTTACCCAAGTCCCATGCTGTATTTTTAGCCGCGTCAACCACGTCGGCAGCGGGATTCGAACCCGGGTCTTTCCGCTCGCAAGCAGATTCGCTCACCAGTCGACCATAATCTAAAATACTGATTCGAGGCAGATTATTAAGAAAAATAATAAATATTCATAGATAATTTAACAAGCAACGTCAACTTCTGTCCATGTCTCCAAATCAGGAATGACCTTGAAATGTATTGCTCCATCTGAAGGCAACGTCAGGATAATACAGAACAAAATAAAAAGTCATTTTATCACTAATGACTTTATAAACTATTAAGTCCTACTATATTTCGTCCGTATAAATGCTGCTTTCTTGTATTAAACCGAACATGATGGTGCCTCTGTGTGAAGATTGATAATTTTGAGGGCGTGGCTGTTACTCTTCTGCCTTTTCCTTTACCTTTTCTACTCCTATTGTGATGTCTACATTCTGATTTACTCGTACGATCACCAGCTTGGTCGACTGGTGAGCGAATCTGCTTGCGAGCGGAAAGACCCGGGTTCGAATCCCGCTGCCGACATGGTTGACACGGCTAGAAATACAGCATGGGACTTGGGTAAACAACCGAATAATTATCGAAGTAATTATCCGACCCAAGAATGGGCCAGAAGGTTCGTTCCTATAGCCTCATTCTATTCTATTCTATTCTATTCTATTCTACTATCGTGCCATGCTCCTACACGGGTGCCTGTGCGTGATTACTATCTGACAACATGGGACTCCGGTAGTGTCTGATGGACGACATGGGACTTGTGTTTTACTCTATTTAATTGTGCAAGGTGTCCATAAAGTTCTTAAAAAACGTCGAAGGAATTTACTACAAAAAATATATATTGAATTCTTTTTCTGTTAAACAATGATATTTACACCATTGCACTTTTGCATATGTTCTTTAATTGTTGAACAAAAATCATACTCATGTTCAATTTCCAAAAGTTTAAAAATAGAAGCCATTTTCGGTTAAAATGTTTACTGAACACCAATTTTAATAGGCAATTAGAAAGTTTACTACGACGCTTAATTCAAGTTATCGATAATTCAAAAATTTGAGAAATCATGCCAGCGAAACTGCAAAAGAAATGAACAAAAAAACTTACTTTGCCGCTGCCATCCTTAATCAAAAGGTTCAGATCCTTGCTCGAATGAATGAATCCCATTTTAATTCCTGAATTTAGTTTTTGACAGTGAATACTAAAATATAATACAGCCCATCTTCTTCAATGTGTACTTTTAATGTATATGGCGTGACTTTGATCAATAGAAGGGTTTAATTAACAAACGCTCTATAGATATCCAATAAACAGAATCACACGGCTTCATCTCTTGGAGAAAAATATTATCTGCATTGTCTGTTACCTTTATTCAGGTCCTGATTTTAATCTTATTAGCCATTTAAATTGATGCTGATATCATGTTGTAATTTTCATTGATGACTTGTGTCTGCTTTTTAAATTTTTCACTGGCTCGTGTGGTACTAGAATAATTATTTCAAGTCTATAGGAAATTGTCTCCCTATTTTTACTTTTTTCATCTCACGAAACCAAAAAAACCGTTAATTTAATGTACCAACTTTCAACATTAAAAAATATACTTTATTATCAACTCGCAAGAAATGTCAAATTTTTTCCATGAATATCTATCATACTTCAAGGAATGTCGCAATTTCATTCAGGACTCAACCGTGGTCGTAGAAAAAATGACATAACAAAAGAAAGATCATAATTTTTTTAATAGTTTTTGGGGGTAGTGCATGGCCGTCAGTGCTGGAATGCCTGGACCTCTGAACCACAAACTTCATGAATCAGTACAGAGCATCAACCTAAACTGGCTTGATTTTAATTTTCAAGACTCTGCGTTTGTTTAAGGTACGAGAATGCTTTTTATCCCTCGGATTCTTGGCAGTAGACCGCACTGATTTGTACTAAACCCATAACTCTCCTATTTTCATTATTTTTTCAATATTCCAGCAGCATGCACGTGAATTAAATATCTGTAACCTTTACCATTTCGTCCTTCAGGTCGATCGTCATCCAATATTCCCATGATTTAAAATTTTATGTACATTCATGCTCTTAGTCAGTTCGAATTTGTGTTCCTTTTATTCTATACTTCCCTGAGCAGGTACTCCCAAGTCTTAAACAACAATTTTTACTCTTAGCTTCATTGTAACACGCTTTCAGTTCGATATATTTTTTCTAGTTTGTTCCGGATAATAGATAACATAATGTTTTACCTCCGCCACAACGAAGAGGAGGGAGCTTTTTACGTGATTACTGCTTGTTACACCTCAGTTCGGCCCCTCCCAAGCCAAGCAACACTGTGCGCTCGCGATATCAATTAGTTTTGGACTCAAATTTTTTTTACTGCTTTCACCTAAACTTAGAATATGCCATCAATGCTGCACCACGAACAAAGAACACACGGTGTTCGTTAGTCTTCTCTTTCTGATTCATTAAGCAGAAGCACTTTAATTGGTAGCCAGCACTTCAATAATAACTTTCAATTCTCGTCAAATTTTCCGAAATGCAGGGTTTCAAATGATATCTGATGGTTAGCGACATACAAATCTGTTGCGAAGTGCATGTAACAGTTTCAGAGAATCAACATGAAAGGTTGTACCTCGGAAACGTCGTAAATCAATTTACTCTGCATTGCTAATAAAATAACCAGCAAAAATATTAAAACCAACATCACCAGCTAGCAAACATAAAAACATACTAATAAAATCAGCAAATTTATGTCATAACTCCATTTTAACAAAAAGTGGAGAGAAAATGTTCATAAAGTATACGTATTATGCCTGGAAATGAATCCGATAAAAGATCACTCGAAGGACTTTGTCATGGAGAATTATTGAACAGAAGTTTCATTGGCCTGATTATTGATTCACTGGAAAACTGACCATCGTCTTTAAATGATGACATATATATTATTTAATGATTTTTTAAAATTGAATTTATCACTAACGCGCATTCAAATTAAAGGTGATGGTGACATTAAAAACGATCATTTGCCAGAGCTCCTTGCGTCTTCCTTTTGAAGTAATTACCACTCCAATGAAACTTCCAGAGCCCTTAGAAACACGTTCCTTTGATGAGGCTCTTCGTATCAGACTGAATAGCGAGTGCAAATGATGTAAGTTTTGCTTCATATGTTTACGATCTCAGTTGGAATAAGCTGATGATATTCATTACCAGGTTCATTGGTCTCCATCACGAATGAAATAAATAATTTGATGGCTTTTGATCTTATTTTATCAAACATAAATATGACCAGGCAGACTGGTGGCTTCAGTCTGTGATCATTTATAGCACAAGTTAATTTTCAGCTCCTGTAGTGGCTCACTGATCCCATTTACGATAAAGGTTTTTAATCCTTCATCCAATTTTTTTAGCATGACTACTTTATGGCATCTCAATTACAGCCTTGTTCTCTAATGCTATATCATTGTTCTGAGCTACCACTCTGTTTTTTATTACTACATTGAGATCCTGCTTACCTGTACTTCATAATGTGATCACTACACAGCCTATGCTTCATAATGTGATCACTACGCAGCCTGTGCTTCATAATGTGATCCCTACGCAGCCTGTGCTTCATAATGTGATCACTACGCAGCCTGTGCTTCATAATGTGATCCCTACGCAGCCTGTGTTTCACATTGTGATCACTACGCAGCCTGGGCTTCATATATTGATCCCTCTGACACCTAGACTTCTAACATAATCCCTTTCAAGCCACGACACTTCAATTAAGACCACCATCAAGCTGAAAACTTGCATCATGCAAACCAGCCGCCAACGCAGTTGTCACTCTGTGTGACAACAACCAACCCACGCTAAAGTCCACTTTACTTGTTCCACTAGTTGGCTGCCTAGGTGATGACTAATAGTACACTATCTACCCTAGTTCTAGCGCTGCTCCCTTAATACGTTGTCTTACTGTCAGGATTTCTGTCAACTCTCCGGACAACTGTGCTGTTTCAGCGAGCAACATTTGTGCTGTTTCAGTGAGCAACATTTGTGCTGTTTCAGTGAGCAACAATTGTGCTGTTTCAGTGAGCAACAATTGTGCTGTTTCAGTGAGCAACATTTGTGCTGTTTCAGTGAGCAAAAGTTGTGCTGTTTCAGTGAGCAACAATTGTGCTGTTTCAGTGAGCAACAATTGTGCTGTTTCAGCGAGCAACATTTGTGCTATTTCAGCAAACAACAATTCCACGCTCAATGATGCTCCCTTTGAGTATCATTAATGAATTCATTTACGGGAACTCGGGTTTACATTGACGCAATAATTAAACCGTAATCTGATCATGAACGTAGCAATCCTCCTTCCTTGATGTAGCCGACAGAGAGACAAACAAATGATAAATTTTGTAATTGAAATTGTCAGTAATCGGTGATTTAAATACATAATTTGTATCATCCTCTTGAAGTTTCCATAGTTAATGTTTTTTTTTATTTTTTTAATGTGCGATATTTTTGTTCATAGATTTCGACGAAATTAGCTAGCAGGTTCGACATAGCTCTTACGTGTAATCAATAAATCAATTACTTCTCTATTGACCAATGAATTCGAAAATTCAAAATTCAACTGAAAGTGTTTTAATCTAGTTTAGCTTGCATGGAAAATTTCATTTTGTTTAAAATTTAAAAGCATCACCATATTCAGAATAAAGAAAATAAAACATGATATAACTGCATAATTTTAGTACACTTTTTGACCGCATAATATCATAACAAAATTTAACTCCTTAATATACTATATAATTTTAGTACACTATTTGACCGCATAATTTCACAAGAAAATTTAACTACTTAATATACTATATAATTTTAGTACACTATTTGACCGCATAATTTCACAACAGAATTTTACTACATAATATACTATATAATTTTGCCTCATAATTTTACGAAGCGCATCTGAGAGCAGTACCATCACCTCTAGATGACGCATGGACACGCTATGCTAAAAAGTAACGACATTTAAAGCTAAAAGAACTAAAAAAAACGTACACAGGATATAAGTTATTTAACGTTTAAAACAGAAATCAGCAATTAAGGTTTGCCCCAAAACAGACAATCTTTACTGAGAATTTTGAAAAAACAATGCTTCGTGTGATTTTGACACGTTTTTCATGCTATGAAATTTAAATTAAAGATAATTTTTTAGAGACATTACATCTACGTACGACAGATGGGTAAAAAATATGAATATTGTCGACCTTGACCCTCAATAATGTTAATAATTACTTCCATCGCCAGTTCTCCAATGTGAGTTATTCCTCGGGAGTTATTCTCATTTGAATTTAAATTTTTTGAAAGAATGATATTGAAAATAATGATACTTATTCATAAGCTCTTTAGATACAATGAACTATTTCCTAATTTTTTCCACTCTCTTTTTCCCCTGGGTACTTTTTGTACCTTGATTAGGATACATTCTAATGCTTTTTCAGAGCTATTGTTTTAGAATGATGATGACGGTTTTAGAAGTAACCTTATGATAAATAAGGCTGCATAATCTTCTAAGAATTGTATTTTTTTAAATTTTATTGCTCAGTAAATAATCCCACTAGCCCAATATACACTGCAGTATTGACCAAACCCACAAAGACTCTACTGGAAATTTCATCTACAAGTACTGCTGACGTAAAGTTCAATGCTCTCCTGCTTAAAGAAAAGGCTTATTTCCTATTTTGCCTGCAATTCTTTCCCCTAAGAACAACTGTAAAAGTTCGTGGAAGAAAAGCACAAAATTCGATTAATGTCTTCCGTTTGTTCTCGTGCTTAGAACTGCCAATCTTGAACTTCAAAAAAGGTCTGTTTGAAAGTCACGGAGCTGTCAGAGTTTGACGTGGAGCTTCGTTAGAAGAAGAAACACACCTGAGGCTCTCACAGGCCATGGCAGATTTGTAGTGAATCGGAGAGACGTTTTGTAGCCAAAGTTCTCGACTTCATTCAATGTCAGCAATCGTCTGAAATTGAACCTCAAAGCATTCTACACGCATGAACAGCTGCCAGCAACTGTTGTGTAGGGAAAATACGTGATATATCATACAACTAACGTACATCAAATGGTTAGTAACTGAATTTAAATTTATTAAATTTATGATAAGTAAACTTTCTTAGCATTTTTACGGAACATATCATAGTAAGAGGTCTTAAGTGGTATTTAATTACATTTGTTGGCATTGGATGATTACCCTTGCAGAATAAGGTTATTTACGGTAACTCTTTAGGAGAATAAATCTCATAATTGTTGTTTTAAGTTTTCTTATATGATTCTTACCTTAACGACCTAGTACTAGTTTCTCGTTTTTCCTGCTTAGTGAGTAAATCCCCGATAATTATCAAACGTTTATAAAGTATAAGGTTTCCAACTGCTTTGAGTAAAGAAACAGAGACCGACATCTAGTACGTTCTGTTCCAGTAAAGAAAGCGAGAGACTTAAAATTATGTTCTCTACTAAGTTATTTCAACAACACACTTTGGATACTCAAACTTTTTCACTCCTGTTTAGTACTCACTGTACAAAATTATCACCATTAAACTCTGGGAAAGTTAGGTTATTGATTTGACGGGCGAAAATTGTTCTTTCCTGATGTGTTTTCTTTTCAAAGAAGTAAAAATAAAGGCTTTTACTTACTATAGCAACCTTGTTTCGGTTTTGTATCAATTTACAGCGTAAATTCCTTCTGCTCTTCTAATCATTATGTTCATTTCTCCGTAAACTATTGCTCTTTTTAAAAAGCCTTCGAGTTATGGTCATTGATCATTGTCATTACTATTTCCCGCACTCATAACACAGTGAACTAACTTTATGCTTATTCTACATTAAATCAATAGTTCTTTGTATTAGAAGAACTATCATTTGATAAAAAAGAAATTATCTATCGCTTACAACTCTACGTATTGATGATGTCCATCAGTAAATATCTTTTTGCAGAATCTATTTTCACTGTACTGACTTTACCATAACATTGAGTCATTTTTACATCAGATTATGTTAAAAATACTTGCACCTAGCATTATATACAACTCTCACCTTGATGACCATTTCGTTGCAAAGAATTTCTCGTATTCATGTACATTTGAATCAAAGTTACTAATGTTTGTCGCGGAAGTTTTCTTAATCACCATCAGTGATAGCTCACATTCATGAACATAATTTCAGCACCTTATCCATCATTTATCCGAACACCATTCACCACCACCTTCACAACTCGTCACCATAACGTCATGGTATTTGATCGATCTGTTTGCAGAACAGATTGGGCGATTTTTGCCAGTCTCTTTTTCCCTGCCCAAAATGTCCTGAGTTCCTACAAGTGTTTTTTTGTGTTAAGACAGAGAATGGATAACAATGTTCACATAATTCCAAAAGAGAATAAACACAAAAATTAAAAAAATACTCATCTAAATTCCAAAATGTTATGAAAACAAAGTGATATATGTTGAAAATGGTGAACAGCGTACGCGTCAGGCTCACACCAAACAAATATCCTCTAGACCGCGAATACACAACATATTTTTGTCATAAGTCACGGCAATGCAAAGAAAAGGTTTATTTTTCTTTCTACCAAATTTATATAAACTTTCTTTAACAAAATATTTAAACTCTAGACCCCAAACTGCTTTACTTATTTTTCACCGTTTGTTACTATTTTCATTGTTCGTTTTTTTCACTATTTATTCATTTAAATTTTTCGTTGTTTTGAAAATTTTGATAAGTAAAATTGCTGCCATGATCGCTGCAAACATTTATTTCATATACACAAGCTGTGATATTTTCTGATAAAAACTTTTCTAACAAACGTCAACCTTGTAAACACAACATGCATTTTATCTAAGCGTAAGTACCTCAAGTGAACTCTCTTGAACTTTAAGTTTAAGTCTCGAGCAACTTATTTAAATTCAAAAGCCCTAGTATTCCTCTGTCACAGCACACAATCTTTGTATTCTTTCAGTCACACTTCAAAATAATCATTCAATATGTTGACGTTTTGCACTGCAACGAAGGTACACTTTCCCATTGAACCTCTTTCAGAAATGAATCAATGTTACATTTTACTCATAATTTTTATTTCAATACTATGAATTCGATACTTCTCCATCAGGCATCCCAGTAACATGCCTTTCACATATTCCACAATCTAATCATTTGCAAAGTATAGCTAACGACATATATCTCTTAATTTTCTCCCATTTATCGCTTCATACATCTCTAAGCCTACAGGCCTACTGTCATACTCTCAATTCTAATCACAAGTTTCTTCATAAACGTTCCCATGCCCTCTAAGCCTTACAAAGTACAGACCTATAAAATCCTTGAAACTAACATACCTCACTTTTATCGCCTGAAACTCCTTTCAGAAAATGCGACCTCCACTCCAGTCAAATCCAAGTTCCATGAATCCCAAGTGTCTCCGGCTCATGTTCAACAGCTGCTTCTGAAGCGCAAGTCCCAGGAGTCACTAGTCCATCATATTCATGTTCAGAAGCTCCTCCTAATCCACAAGTCCCTCATATTCATATCTAGAAGCTCCTCCTGAAGCGCAAGTCCCCGGCGTCACAAGTCCCTCATGTTCATGTCCAGAAGCTCTTCCTGAAGCACAAGTCCCTGGCGTCACAAATCCCTCATATTCATGTCCAGAAGCTCCTCCTGAAGCGCAAGACCCAGAAGTCACAAGTCACAAATCCCTCATGTTCATGTCCAGAAGCTCCTTCTGAAGAGCAAGTCGCAAGAGGCTCGCACGACCCATGCATTACGCATCACCTCAAAGTTGCCGCTGCTCAACGCCCGACTGATTGCAATTTGAAGGCAAAGTTTCTTCAATTTAACCGCCAAGTTCCCGAGTCCGAAAACTTGGTTGAGGTTTGCATCCGTGGTATTCCACGAGAGCCGTTATAGAACTTAGTTTTCACAACATTATCCAATTATATTACCTTTCGTGGGCGAATATTTTTCACACAAGTTGGTACCCATATAATCTACCATATTTATTTCAAAATCAACTATTTACCTTATGTATTGAAAAGGCTCACCTGTGACATCAGAAGTTTTCATGCTGCTTAAAAATGGCATTAACGAGCAATAAAACTTTGTCCTCTGTTTTCAAAAATATCGCTATAAATTACAACAAACTTTCATCACATTATCTGATGCAAATTACATTACGTTGCAAAGGTGTAAATGTATTTGGATCAGAATTATTAACACAGGCATATTAAGCAACGTGAAGTCTCTCAATATTTAGCTGCCACAATTATTTCTTGCTATCTACGTTAGCATACGATCGCTTGCACGAGGATTGGTACTTGTAAACCAGTATGAGAAGCAAATCTTTCAACACACTAACTTAGCAGCATCGTATTTAATGTTTACAATTGTCATCTGTGGGTAGTAAAGGAATTATGTTAGTTTGAAGTTTTAGTTGAAAAAGATAAAAATCTACAGTATTGGAATATTATTCATGTTAATATGTGGAAGTCCAGTTTCTGTTTAAATGAAAAAATCGTCTCCTACATAATTACTTGGCCAATTAAAACAAATGTCTAATTAAGTAATGAATGTTTTCGACGCAGATTTGACGCATATGTGTATCCCCATCTCAGCAAAAAAAATTCTCTCTTAGACTAACATAACCTACAATCCTGGGAAAAAATAAAAACAGATCCAGCACTCTCGGCAATGTTATATGACCAGCAAGCAAAACTGACCATTGGGCAGATGAATGAAAATATACATTTCTGCCCGGAGCCCTAGAAATCCATCTAGTTCAGATCTCAACATTCTATACAGCAATATTTTGTCCCGAAAGAAAAATTAAATGCACTACCCACAGCTAAACATGGGAAAAAGTGAGATATATTACAGGAAAATATCGAATAAATGTAGATGTCGTGGTGGAAAATTAGAATGAATTAGATTCTGCGACATTATTCGTTTGGCACCCATTTAAAAATTTTCACAAACGATTGAGTATAGATAAATATTTGGATTCCTTTTTCTTCTCCAAAGGTAAGGAAATTTCTTGGAACATATGCGTTTTGATCAATATCTTCGATATTTATTGGGAATGATTAAATTTATTTTCGGTTACCCTTATATCTAAATGTATATAGTAGAATTTTGATCACATCATTAAGCCTTATAATGACATTTGAACTTTCATAACTCAAGCTTCATCCTGAATTCCATCTTTTTAGAAAAGTTGAACATTCAAATAATGCAAGCAGATTTCCACTCATTTCGGCTTCAGTCAAGATTTCTATAATTCTGTGAAACTAAATTAAAGAACTGTAGAAACATCACTGCCAGTTTCCATAACTTTGAAATTGGGAAGAAAGCGAAGCGTGTACTGAAGTGCATACGGGACTAGTTAAAGATTGTGATGGACGCTTGGGAATGTCTAGAAGACACGAAGTGTTTGTTGAAGCCGCCAGCTTGGTCGACTGGTGAGCGAATCCGCTTGCGAGTAGGAAGACTTGGGTTCGAATCCCGCTGCCGCCATGGTTGACGCGGCTAGAATTACGGCATGGGACTTGGGTAACCGAATAATTATCGAAGTGATTATCCGACTCTAGAATGGGCCAGAAGGTTCGTTCTTATAGCCTCATTCTATTCTATTCGATTCTAAGAGTGTAGTTAAAATGGTGACTGGCTTACTGGAGAGAATGCAGTGCGTGGGGAACACTAGGAGTGACATACTGAAGAGTATGAGCACACCATGAAGAGGATAAAAACGGGCTGATAAGTTTGAGGGATGTGTTAATGAGCATTGATTCATATACTAATTGCAATTAATATATAATATTGTAATAATTGACGTAAATATCTTTATAAACCTGTATCTCTGCAAATTTCAAAGACGCCTTTATTATAACGGTGTAGCTAACTCTATAACGATCTGTTTATAGAGTGGATAAATAAACATTTAGTGCTCTGGAAAAATCGCTTCTATTTGAACACCTGAACAAATTCAAAAAGTTGGTATTCAGAAAATGTAAACATGTATCACAACATAAAATTTTGAGCTAATTTTGGATCAAAGAAAGCTGATGAAATTGCAGAGCAAACTGGATTGCAGCCTCGCCAAAATTGCTCCGCTTCTCAACTATTCAGTGAAAAAAGTTTCAGGTTGCAAAACCTCGTAAACACAGTAAACGCAATCAAGTCTTCTTTTCATTCTGCGTTGTAATGAAGTTTCCATTAATTTTTCCACCAGTCATCGTAATTGTGAAGCAATTATGTGGGCTGTGGTAGAGATGTTGTAGAACGTGTTTCTCATCTTTATCAAAAAGACAGAGAAATGTGGAAGCATGGAAAGCTCGTCGAGAAGGAGAAATCCAAATGTTGAAAAAGTTGCATACATTATCTCTCAATATTTTTACAAAAATAAAATACTAAAATACTTCGTTTTACATCATTACATATAATTTTCTAGATAGGTATGTATTTTTTGCAACGTAACAGTGCTCAAATTTAAAAAAAATAAGTGTTTATGATAGCAAAACTACACTATGTTCAAGTGTTTAGTTAAGGGTAGAGTTGTGTATCTACTACTTGTCTGTTAGGGAAAGCATTCTTTTTTTCTGCTTGTCTTTATTTTCATTGCTCAGACAAGCACTGCAAATCAAGCATGAGAAGCAAGATTTTCTCTCAATGTAAACACACGTTTTGGGCAGACATGTAGAACTTGTACAGGACTGTAGGATTTTACCTCAATGTAAGCACACATATAGAATAGAATGAGGCTATAGGAACGAACCTTCTGGCCCATTCTTGGGTCGGATAATCACTTCGATAATTATTCGGTTACCCAGGGCAGATTTGCAAAACTTTTCAGGGTTATAAGATTTTACGTCATTGTACACACACACGTCGTGGGCAGACATGTACAACTTGTTCATGACTGTAGAAGTAATTTCTATAGTGATATCAGTTCGCGAAAAACACTGAATACAAAAGTTGCTCCTAATCAGAGCATATTCTCACAATTGTGGGCCGGTAAAAATGTTTAAGTGGGCCAATTTAGAATGTGAATCAATTAATTAGCGACCATGAATTTGTAAAATCATCTGGCTGTTTTGTCATGTCAGCTATGAGGCCTCTAATGAAAAGTCGAGAGCAATTCGTCCATTTTTTCAAGACCACCGCTCATTTTTATAAAACTCAACAGAATTAGTTAACGAGTTCAGCTAATTAGGTTGCCTACTACTTGTAATTAGCCAATTGCACTTTTTCAATTACAATGATTCGGTAAATATAAAATCCTATCAATTCATTTTTTCAGCTCATTATCTGCTAGTCGATGCCATTATATTTATTTATGCTACAGAAATTTGATCATAAATTGCTCACAATGTGACCACGTAACTTGTCATTTTCTCTGTATTTATTATTGGCCGTCGGGCAGGAATATCACACAAGAACCTTAAATTAACTGACACTATTCAAAGTGAGTGTGACCCATGCCTTCAGTTGGACCGAAATCCTCTTCATTACTTTTTTACCGCATGTTCATCACTCTATGGTTCTACTCAGTCTAATCCAACACTTCAGATTTCAGTCAGTTCTCAAAACTCACCACGCTATTAAACATATATTGAAATTAGGACTAGTTTTTTGATGAACATTGCTCATCACTCTACGATTTTCTCTAATTTACTTCACCCACAGCTTTTGTGACTAAGATGATGATTAAAATGTTTAATAAAGAATTTCTAAAATTAACTCATGTACCAATATATTCATCTGGCCTGAATAGAAGCAATGAAAACAGCAATAATCATTATTTGTACGTAGGTTATAATAATCATCAGCTAACAAATTTCATGAACTGAAGGAAGATATCGAGTCCTCCACAGCTGTTCATACGCCAGCCGTAAACTCAATTCAATTTCGATTATATTCCGTGGCTCATTTTTGAATCTGCAGAGACAAACCAGGTCTGCTCTGGTCAGATCAATTACCGTAGATGTAATTAAATAAGTCTCTGCCAAGTTCAGCACCGACACGAAGGTAAGAGAATTTTGAGTACGTAATTATAACCTGCAAAATCATGCGTTTACCAGCTAATTTTTGTCTGATATGCAATGCATGTTCAATGAAGGCAATTGAAACTGCAAAAGATGCGTTTACTCAAGTGAATGTGTTTCTGCAGTTTATTTCAACTAGAGAATTTAAAAAAAAACGAATCTAATGCCTATGCAGTTAATAGTCAATTTGTGCTCTAATTGCGAAACTAATATTTCTGTCTATGTGTTGGAAATTAGCCATTATAAAATTTCTTTTATGATAGTATCAAAAAGCTGAAGTGCAAATTATTCTTCCTCAATTTTTTTGTACTTTTTGTCAATTTTCCTTTCCAATTATGACCATGCACCAAATTTGACCTGTTATCTTCATGAATAATTTCTCCAGAATTTCTCTGAGAAATTGTTCGCTCAGGAACTTCAATGGACGCTGAAGAAGTTTCAGCTGCTGCCATCGGAACGATACTCAGAATAAGACGTCAGACCACACATTCGCTTCAGTAACAGATCACTTCTTGTTTAGTCCAGTATTTCAAAGGAAGCTTTCAGAACCAGTCGCTGCATCGGATGAAACATCGCTCATGCGTTTATACTGTCATGCTTCAAATTCGTAGAGCATGGAGGATTCAAAACGTTAACAAAATTATAATAAACTATAACGGTTTTGGACGCAGCTACAGCATTACTTGTTTGTGATTGGATACACAGAGGTGCTAAATTAATTAGTTCATTGATGAGACCATCATTCAAATCAAGTTACGTTGACTATTGTCACATTCTTTTCAGATATTAGCGGTCTTCTGATTGGTGCGGAATGTCGTCTATTATATATTACATTCTTTCATTATGGTAATTTATGCCTCATATCTTCTTACCTTCGTGCAAAATGTAGTTAGAAATATTTCACATGTATAAATTGTTGTTTTAGTGTTGAAACGTAGGCGTATACTGGATCTGCTAGGCGACTCCTACACCTGAGCTCCAGACAACTATGATGAGTAGAAGATACTCCAAAAATCTACTTATGATGAGCAAAGCGTTGAGGTTTAATGCTCTAGGGCAATCAACAGCTAGACATTTGAAGCAAAAGAAGCGAGTACTTTTTCTCTTTTGTCTGCAAAATATTTTTTTCACAAAAAGGCAACAAAGAAGGAAGCACAAAAGAATGTCAAGATCGCTTCATTAGTTTCTGATGTTGAGTACGAAGTCAAGATGCTCTCAAAGCCGCGCCTATGCATTGTCTCGTCCAGTGACTTGCACAATGGGGAAATTAGAAGCATAAGAAAATTATCATCATTCATTGAAAATTTCCATTGGGAAGATTATAAAAGAAATAATAACTATTCAGCCTCGGATATTATTATTCCTGTGAGAGGAATTGGTGCATATTTTTACAATTAAAAGTCATAATTTATGATGAACATTGCAGGAGGTGTATGTCAATCACCGAAAAACAATTTGAGGGATTTATGAAACAAATAAAAGGACACGAAGAACAGAGTGAGAAATGACTGCTGTACAGAAAATTTACAGATTCGTATATTTTTCAGTAAACGATTATTATACCATGTCTATAACAGAAAACACAGGTGTATTGTTTTCAATGGAACACAACTCCAACTAAAATCATAAGCTATTGGTGAGAACTATTAAGACATTCTTTTCTGCGACAAACGCTTATAAATTCTGAATTTAATCTCTTGTTTATATAGAACAAGATTCACATGATTAACACATTATTCGCAGCATTCAATATTGCATAGCACAATATTCTTTGCAGTTGCCATAGACTCATCTTCGTAACGTTAACTTAACTCTGTACAAAATTATCATCACAGGTTAGCGTACATTTCTTGCGCAATCACAAATGTATAAAAACAAGCAAGTTTACTTTGCAAAACTCGTTCACTGTTGTTTACTTCTGGGAGGTGCAAGGAGACAAATTGATGTGTGGCAGTGATTTGTAAACTTTTCAGAATCATCAAACTTGCAACTGGTTTTCGCGTGTGAAAAAAGACAGTATTTTCATATTAAGTACTAAATAGTCTCTTAAAATCACCCATGCTTTTTTCAAAAATATATAAATTGAAAAGAGCAAAGAAGCATAATTAATTGAATAGACTAGCCTGTCTCACTGCCTACTATTCTGCAACAAAAAGCATCACTGGAAAATTCTTGCCAGCTAAGATTACCATAACGAATACGGAATTTTGATTTTAATTTAATTCTTTAGGTTTCTTAACTCCTATTAGCACACTGATTCGGACTGTAAGCAGCGACCTTGCTCATGGGCAAATATTTATGAGAATACGTTTCAACACAACCGTCTAAGATTCTAGCAGTTGATTCAACTCTCTAACTCTTTTTGAGGAATGAAATGTGAATATGGGTTATTGTTTCCGCATTTTTACAGAATGGTTTCATATGTGATCATATAAAAGTCATCATCCAGCGATATTTTTAACACGTTCTTCTTATCCTTCATGAACCATCAAACTTAAATTAATCCATCACGTTGCAGTACCGACGTCAAGTATGACACGTAAAGGCATTTCCTTCCTTCACTCTCTTTCTCTCTCTATTTCTCCCTCTCTCTCTCGCTCGCTCGTTCTCTCTCATTTTCTCTCCCTCTGCACACTTCATTGCTGCAGCAGATGGCAGAATTTTCGATTTTTTTGAGCACAATTGCCGGCTGCAAGCAATCGCTAATCCATTTGCAATTAAAACGATAACTTTTGGTGACAATCCTGCATGCAGATGGGCAGTGATTAGCAGCCAGGCTTTGATTTCTGATGAGAATATTTGAATATCGTTAGCTCTGTGAGTGGTAAAAATTAGCGCATTCTTTGCGGGGCCAATTTATGAATTTGAACGACGGAATTTAACAATTTATGAATTTGAACGATGGAATTTTACAATTTATAAATTTGAGCGACGGAATTTAACAATTTATGAATTCGAGCGACGAAATTTAACAATTTATGAATTCGATAGACGGAATTTAACAATTAATTTCCAATTACCGAAGGTGTGCCTGGGTAAACAAAGAGATAAGTAGAAAACCGTGTATTGATTATTCCTCAAAACATGAGAGCTGACAGGTGCAAGAACTTTTTATGAATAGTTAAAACAACTGTAACCATTTGTTCGATTTAATTAATCATTTTGCGTTGTAGTTGAAATTAATTACTCTCAAAATCTTCAAAAAGAAACATTCCGGTCAATTAATTTAAATTTCTTGCTTCGTGGACTACTACGTTGGTAAAATGGAAGGTCAATTTTCATGTTGATTTTTATTATTTAGCAAAGAATTGCATCAGCGTCCATAAAATATCTAAGTAAAATTGATAGAACCCAATTATATAAGTAACATGGAAATAGAGATAAAATAGATTTTCCCAGTAAATTACTTTATTTTTGAGGGCAAATTTATTCAATATATTTTCAATTATAATTTTGGGAGTACTGGTCTCATAATTATAAATTACTGGTATAATTATGGAAGTTAACTCCGAAGTTTTTGGAATCCTTTTTTTCTGCTTCAGTGCCACTACTTTATATTTAATATAATTGCAACTCTTTTAACCCATGTTTCTGTAAAACATTTACAATAATCGACAATGTTTTTGTGAAGACTATATGCAATAAAAAATAACACGGAAAAAAACATTTCTGACAAATTCTTCCGCTCTGTTCATTTTGGCTTTGAAATTTTTTTTAATATATAGCAAGAGAAGTGGATTTTTGTTTATTAATATGAATTGTACAATTTTTTTACTCTATTCATATGTATATATCAATAGAAACTAGAAGTTTTTGGCAACAATTGAGGATGACACGAGTGACTTAATTTGCATTTTAAGTAGGACTTGGCAAACTTAACTGAGTTTTTTATATAACTGAATTTTCAAAGCAAAAAAAGCACGTGTTTCAAACAACTAAATGCCCTCCTGATCTGGGAATTAAAAATTCCAGTTTGCATCTTTATGTAAATAATGAATGAACGAAATTATTTTTTTCATATTTTTTGTGACGCCATTGTTACTGATGTAAGTATTATTTTTAGTTAGTAGGTAACTATCATTTGTAAAATTTATGATTCATAACAGTATAAATTTCTGCCTAAGCGTATGGATTGATCAATAACAACTATATTTTCCGTTTTGTTTTAGTCATCAAATTTCAGTGAACTTTCCTAATATTCTGATTTATGTGTATTTACTGTACGTTTATTTCCGTTTTCATTTATCATGAACATGTTATTTCAAATTGATCATATACATGAACATTAACAATCATTGTCACTTTAAATTGAGAACAATCTATACGTCATCGTTCATTCTATTCAATCCGACTTTTCAGCCTTATTTCATTTCCATATTTATCTTCAAAAGTTTCCTCTTCAATCATTCATCCTGAATTAATCAAAATGTCAACAGAATCCATCAACATCAGCGTTCACAGTCCAATTCATATTAAATTGATTCTGCAGATTGCCAAGCTCTGAGATATTCATTCATTGCTGCTATCCTTGACTGTATTTGGCATCCAATCATGAAATATTTGTGTACACGATCAAAAGCCAATTTAAATATTCAGCAGTGTTCACAACAAATTTTTGGTTCTTCAACTGCTAAGTGATCCGGTATTACGAAGTCAGAATTTATACGGGAGTACTATTCATAAATGAAAAAATTATGTATTTTTGTTGAACCTGATATCATGTGGCGACAAAGAAAGTTATCACTGGGATATGAAAGGGAAAAATATATTGGACTAATCAATCATTATTAGGCTACAAAAATTCTATGAACATTCTGACTAAGAAATTTGGTAAAAGTCTTGGAAAAATACTTCCACATCCTGCCAAATATATTTCTTTTTGTGATCACGAAAAAAAACAATGGATCTCCAAATATTAAAAAAACATAAAAAAGTTGAGAAAACTCATTCATGTACCGAGTAGATATCCTACTTTTGCTTTAATATGGCATTATTATGTATTAAATAAGAGTGTATATTTCATTAATATTTAACTATGAGCATATATCTTGTTTAGGGAGCAACTAAGTTTTGTCCTGTTAGAGCAGATAAATTAAATATAAAATAAATAAAAAGTAAGAAATAAATTCTAAGTTTCCACACAATTATCATATTATACAAGTGTTTTATGCGGCTGATTGATGAGAATGAGAGCATGGTGCACCAGACAGAATAATCCTGATTATGTTTCAATTTAAGTCAGGATTTATCAATAGAAAGATTAATTATTATTACCGTATTATTCTTGTGTGATGCATCATGTCCTTATTGGTCGCTTAATTCTGTCATATATTCAAGAAAATCTATGTATGAAATACTGTTAATATGATCGATGTTACATTTTATCTGTATACATCAAATGTAAATCCCAATTATAATATAAGTATTCCTCGAATTTTTGAAGCATTTTCATTCTCTGGTTTTAAAACTTTTCTATGCGACAAGACGGGTAGCAGTAGGAGTAAATCAAATGTTTGGTCTAAAACCCGTAGACTATTTTCTGAAAATGCTGTTGTGGCCATGTCTTATATATCTTTGAAGGATGAATGAATATGTTATATAGAATTTAAAATTTCCGATTTTTCATGTACTGTTAAAGAAAAAGACATTCCAAATATGACTAAATTTCAGAACAAGGGACATTTGCAGGAGAAAACAGGGATTAGAGAAAAAAATTATTTTCTCTTTTCTACCATATAATTGTAAGTTTTAAATTAATACGCCCTTTGCTTATGTACTTCTGTGCTTCAGAAAATAATAAAAGTATGTATCAGTCAAGACTAGATGTTACACTCTCTATCTTATATTTTATTTTGGGCCTGGATTGCGCCAACCGAAATGAATTCTATTTGGATGTATTTTCCATTACCTCGTGAGATTTTAACTTTTTTCTTATGAGATTGATTTAGATGCAAACAGTCAATCCTATTTCGTTCTACAAATGTTCCTACCGTATGAATCATATAGGCATGTTATACAAGTTCTCAGTATCCTAACGTTAGAGCATGAAAAAGTTAAGTAAATCATGGCACTGAACAACGTGGACTACTACTTTCCAGAATGAGGTTCAGCAAAATTAAAGGTTTGTGATTTGCCATGTGCCATCAAAAGAAAAGAAATTACAGGTTTCCACCCACAGTCTGCAGGTCTGCACCCACAGAGCTGGTCTGCACGACAACATAAAACCGGGGACAGCCACTGCTACAGCACACCTCTACTACTAATGGTCGTCACAGCTGCCTGCCACAGGCAACCGTCTTTTCCAGATAGACTAAAGAGGCTTCCACAAACCCTTTAAATGCATTTATGATGACGAATCAAACTCAGAATTCAAAGCCGTTTCTGAATACAGAGAAACAAAAATGAGTTTCAAGATTATTCGAAAGTGTATCTGTTTTGATCGTTTAAGTTGTTGTTTCACATCAAAGTAATTCAGTAAAAGTGTCAAGTTTGATGTATATTACAATGCATTACAAATGGATACATATTTTCCATTCCATAATGGATACATATAATGGATTACATATTTTTACATATCTGCTCATAATTCGAGTTTTTATGTTTAGCACAACTGAAAATCAAAACAAAGTTT
The DNA here is from genome assembly GCA_006783055.1 of Trinorchestia longiramus. Classification (NCBI taxonomy): domain Eukaryota; kingdom Metazoa; phylum Arthropoda; class Malacostraca; order Amphipoda; family Talitridae; genus Trinorchestia; species Trinorchestia longiramus. Next base: position 221,514 of record VCRD01000069.1, on the reverse strand, counting down.
ATAACTTTTTACTAACAGTAGAGGTTCAAAAGTTATATGTAGAAAATTAAATATTAATTAGCAGGAAACTATACGTACGTTAAATTACTGCAGCAAAGTAACACCCAGCAGCATAAATTAAACTGCTTTATCTAAATTAAAATGAAATTGAAGTAAAATAGAAAATGAAAAATTAAGCAAATTTAGGAGTAAGTTGATAAATCCTTGGGCATCTTTGGTAATATGGAATGTTTTAGCAGTTACTGATGAATGTTTTATAAAAGACCAACTGTTTTATAAAAGACCAATTTCAGCGTCGGGTGTCAATTAACTGAAGGCATCAGAAATGTCAGTAAAAAGCCTCCATCGGGAAGTTGAAAACCTGGACCTAAATTTAGTATTATAGTCTTCTGAGTTCATGTTTGGTTTCTGAGCAAGTTGTAATTAGCACATATATTGGCAATTGGTAAACCGTTGTTTTATGTCCTACCAAAAAATGTTAACAATGCATTACAAATGGAGTTTACCCTCAAGCAGTAAAATGTGTAAGACTTATGCCTATTTTGAAATTGGGTGATTCATCCTGTGCATCCAACAGTAAAGAAATTTCTGCTCTAGTTATTTTTCACAAATTATTTCAAAAAATTTTTTAACAAAAGGTTTTCTGTTTTTCTTGAAAACCCCTTTGTCAAATCACCATCTCAAGTTGGGTTTCAGACATTAATTAATATGATATTGTATCTAATTACCAATGTATTGCTTACCTTTCTTCACAAACCTTACACTATTTGCTTGTTTTTAGATTTAAAGAAAGCGTTTGAAACGGAGATAAAATATATTATTGGCAATTTAATTTTATGGCATTAGATGATGTGTAAACTAGCCTAATAATAGTTATGTATCAGACAAAGACCAATATGTAATTGAGTTGCAATTCAGCTCGAACAAAAATTTTACCAGTGAGAGTTAGTGTTCTCCAGACTTCAAATTTAGGCCCGCTGCTTTTAAGCATTTTTATCAATTATATTGTTGCCATGAGCTCGGCTGAAATCATTTTTCTGAACATTCTTTAATACTTGAAGAGACTGTCTTGTGAGGCAACGCCTGAATGAGCAAACAGAAATCGTGAAATATTTATTAAAAAGATACTGAATTACCATTTCGAGGAGGATTTTTCTCAAGTTTTTTATACGAAAGTAACTTTTTAGTGTGATTTGGAAAACAATGACAGCTTGCATCACAATCGGATTTTATGTACATGAAATAAATTGAAACTGTTTTAGTTAATTTCGAAAATATGGTGAGGGTTTAATCATCGTCATATACACCGAGTTCTCAGAGAGGATAATAAAACTATTCAAAGGCATAGTTGGTGTATATTTCACAATCAAGTTTCTCTCCTGAAATACTGCATGTTTACTTCATGAAACATGGTACAGGCTTCTAGTCTTTCGCCATAGAAGGTTCGTTGAATTCAACACTTCAGTCTGTGTTGGTTTGACAAATGCAGAAATTTACATATCTTGTCTCTTGATGAAAAAAATTATGTCTTTGACTGAGGCACCACACAATGTGGTCGAATGGTTCTCCGAAGAGATAACTCTCTTAATAAATTCACTTAGCGCAACAGATTCCATGCTCAGAATCTCACAATTGTATAAACAAGACATGTATGTAGGTATGGCACATCACGTTCCAAGGGTCCGGAAAAGTGAAAAAAAATCAAAAGAATATAAAATACAGAACGGTATAGGTCAAAGAATGCAATTAAAACTATTAGCATAATTAGCAAAATCTTGCTCATTATGCCTTAAGAAACCCTTAGCAAAATATAACAACTTTTCTAAATTATTAATAGGAACTTCCATTAAAGAACACAGTTTAATGCTCGGTTGATATTTATTTACATAAAAGAACCATTTGTAGAAGCTTGAGCTTTTCCAGCATTTACTCAGTGGCCGTGTCTCAAGTTCCTTAAAAAATAATCAAAAAATTCTATTACAAAAGAACGGAACTGATATTGAAGGAAAAAAATTGTCCATAAAATTTCTTAAATAAGAATGCTAACACAAGCTAATAATTTAAATGAAGAAATCAAACTATTCGGTACAATTTAAGTAAATTTAACAGTTCATATTCAATCTTGACTTCATACGATGCAACTCTAAATGAATAGAGAACAAACTGTAAAATATTCCTATTCACAGGTTAACAAATTCACTTAAAAATGCACTGAACTAAATTGTATAGGAATTGGTCTAGAATCAATTAAAATTCTGAGCTCGATCATATAAGACAACCACAAAAAGGAATATTGAAAAAATCATTCTGCAGATAAATAAGAAGTATGGGAAAGTTTCCAGTGTGTCACAATAATGCTTTTGCTTCCGTAGACTTCCTTCATTTCTGTGTCCTTATGCCCATAGAAAAAGAGGATAAGCATTGCCGCAGTCAATAGTAAGATCAATCGTTTCAATGAATTATAAAACGTATTACAAACTCAAATTAGAACTTAAAGTATATTACCGGATGTATGTATAATATTCTTGAATGGAAGAATCTTCCAATTATTTTAATAAACATCGGAGTTCAGGCAGTAGTTGTTCCTAATACATGCAAATCATTAATTTGAATGTATAATATTTTAAAGTAATTGTGTTCGATGCGGATCACTTTTGAACAATCAGACTGGAATCACTCTGAGGAATACTTTTGCTGACACTAATATATTACCACTGAGGATACAAAAAATGACACTTGTTCTGAGAATATTTACCACCAAATCTGCAAATGGTAATTCTTGTTCTGAGAATATTTACCCCCAAATCTGCAAATAGCAATTCTTATCCTGAGAATATTTTTCGAATATTAGCAGGAATACACAAAAAAGCATCGATTTTTTTAAAAAATACATATATCTCCGGTCGCAAAAGATTGACAGCAGATGTATTGAAGAATATTAACAATAAAGCCTTGAATATTTACATTCAACTAGCGAATATTCCTAAAATTTTGAGAACAGTTAATTGATGCGAATTAATTAATTCGCATTAATTCTGTTTAATTTATACAGAGACAGTCGCCACCGATTAGTCAAATTAGTACGGTGGCTCAAAAATATTTCTTGATTTTCCCTTGAGCAGAAATATTATTTTTGAAAAAGTAAATATTCACACCGGAGAAGCAAACATTACAATTGTTTCAGTAAATATTCATATTGAAGAAGCAAATACTTACAATTAAGCAGTAAATATTCACAATAAAGAAGAAAATATTCACAATAGACCTGCAAAAATTTTCAAGTAGAGCAACGAACATGAGCAATCCTGAGCAAATAAATGTTAGAAGCTTCCTGAGCAAGCAAGGAATATTTGTCATCTTTTTCAGAGGGAAAATTAACATCCAACCCACTACAGTAAATTAAAATTTTTCTTTTCAGTAACTTAAAATTAAGTGAGCTGAAGTCAATTGAAACCCAAACAGTTGTTGATTCAACGATTGTACAGAATGAATTCAATTAATTTTATTCTGTCCAAGCAAAATTAACATGAATGGTAATTACATACATACAAATTTTATAATAAAATGGTGATCGGCAAGCTTGATAAAATACCTTGAAATAGGCGTGGCATTTTACTACCCAGAAAAATACCTTAAATTATGAATAGAATCAGTTATCCCTAAAGTAAGTGAACCCTGAGTGGTACTTTGTGCACCTGAAAACTAGGTTCCTTTAAAATAAAAGTGGTACAGTATCATTGAAGAAAGAAGTATCATAGATAATGATCTATGTTCTTGAGTACTTCAAATATATACACAAGATGTTTAGTATGACATCAACGACCACTCACTGAACACACCTGATGTGAACTTCGATTCCTAAACTAAAATTGAAATTGTAATCAACATTTAAAAAACAGGCGCATATTTGAAAAATACCGATTCGTCTTCGTTGTTAACTCATTCTTTCACTTTCACTAGAATTATCATCCCTGATATGAAACATCATCAGAGAAAACGAATTAACATGACTCCAACAAGTCAGTTCATAATAACAAAAGAAATGAGGTTCCAAAATCGACAAATTTTTTATTATTTTATGTTGTTCCGCACTATAACAAATTTAATTCAGTTTCGATATAAGTATATTTTAACCGTGTCGCATGTTAAACTTTAGAGTTGACGTTATGGTATAGGGGTGGTTTTAAATGGGGTCGACATAACTTTGTAGTGGTCGTTGAAAGTGGGGTCGTCGTATCTGTGTAGGGGTCGTAACTGTGTAAGGGTCGTAACTGTGTAGGGGTCGTAACTGTGTAGGGGTCGTAACTGTGTAGGGGTCGTAACTGTGTAGGGGTCGTATCTGTGTAGGGGCCGTTACTGTGTAGGGGTCGTAACTGTGTAGGAGTCGTAACTGTGTAGGGGTCGTAACTGTGTAGGGGTCGTTAATGGTTTGGGTTGCTGGAAGTGTGGTCGACGTAACTATGTATGGGTCATAACTGTTTAGGGGTTGCTGGAAATGGGGTCGATGTAACAGTGTAGGGGTCGTTACTGGGTAGCAGTTGTTGATATGTAACTGGGTAGGGTTGTAACTGAGTAGGGGTTGTTGATAGTGGGATCGATGTAACTGGGTAGGGTTGTAACTGAGTAGGGGTTGTTGATAGTGGGGTCGACGTAACTGGGTAAGGTTGTAACTGAGGAGGGATCGTGGGAATTGCAAGCATCGTAACTGTGTAGAGAAGCAAGAAGGTTGGATCTACTTTAATCTCATGCTAAACAGTCGCCATGCAACTGGGTACATTTTCTCGTACCTTCATCAGGATATAACAGCCTCCATATGAGTGTGATTATGAAAAGAATTCTTCTCATCTCGTCAGTATTAAAAACGTATTGCTAGACAGAAATAAAGTTTTTATGACGCAGAATAGAATTTCTGCACACATGTTGAACATATACTCAATATTTAGCAACAGTAACAGTTGATATACTTTTGAACAATCGAGCTCACTCTTAACTGCCGCATATAAATATGATACCAAGCATTCTTGATTAAAATTAACACTGTATGGGGAAGTTTTTTCGTAATTGCTTACTACTCATTCTTTTTGTAATCAAATGTAAAACCCACTCTAAAAATCTAAAACTATATTAGTAGCGATAAAATAAGTTTTTTCCGAGACAGGTTATATGTAATCTGTACATTGAGCATATATAAACGTATCGAAGCAGAAGCTATTTTACTTGAAACATCCCTTGGAATATATTTCGAGAAAAATCGATCGAAAATGAGCATCAAATTTTTGTAGAAATTGAGCAAGTATTGAGGCGAAAAATGTTGAATCGCTAAATGCGGGAATTTGAAGTGAATTTTTGCAGTCACGCAAGGTCGCCTAGAACTGTAAAAACAACTTCGTCAGTAACGTGCGTTGAAGATACAAATCACATCTATGGGGAAAAATCTTTACATGAGTTCAATGGGAGTTTTAAGGGGCAACAAATGAAATGCAGGAAAGATCTAGCAAAAAAATAGTTCTTCAGAGAATCAAGATTGATTAAAGTCGATCATAAGTGCTAGAACTTTGAGCAAGTTTCAATGGGATAGCGTCGTTTGAATCGTAAAAAAATCATGAACCCAAGACCAAAAAACAGTTTTCTAATTATTTTCCATCGATAACAAAAAGGCAAAAAAATATCAAGGTATAAAAACAACCGAAATCAAAATAATTTGATGTATCATAATTTCGTAACTCGTAAAAAACAATCACTTTTTATTAATCAATTACAGACCAGAGAGCACTCAAAGGTGCTCTGAAAAATCTGAACCCAGCAAATTTTATCTCGATGGCATCATCATCAGAAAAAACAATGCAACAAAATGTAAAAAACAGGCTAGTTGGAAAGTTCAATGACAAAATTTTCCACGTATCTTCCAAAGGAAGGAAATTAATCAAACTAATGCACCTGCAGAGGCAACTTGAAACATGGTTATTGAAACTGGAAAAATAAACCCGAGTGATTCGAAATGGATCCTGCTTATTTTCTGATAGTAGTACGAGTTGATCAAGTCAGTAAATAGCGTGTTTTCCGTGCATGCAGCATAGAATTTCGTAAACATTTAGAACTGGCAAAACATTTCTTATACCTCAGTGAAAGATAACATCTATTTCTTGTTTCCTAAAGCAAAGGTTAGTAGCCCGACTATTATCGTGATGTAGCTGGGACATGTTTTGCGAGACGTGTTGCTTTCATTTAAAGTAAAATAATTCTCAAAATACATTTTAAAAACGCTGAATATATCCGCAGCTATGAGATTGCTCCTCCATTTAATGGAAATGTGTGTGTAGGTATGAGCCTTTCGATGCTTCGTTCATTAAATATATTCATTGAATATGTTTCTCAAACTCAAACCACATTTTTTAAGTTATAGCAACCGTTAAATGCTTTCCACGTAGTATCATGCCTATTAAACTGTATATTACTCTGTTCTTTTCCTTAACAATATCTTCTAGAGAACGAGCTATTGACGGATACGCTTTTCGATCAGGCCTTCATTTATGCAAGCCTTTCTCACTATCGTAAGACCTTCTTGGACGGAAGAGTTTGGCGTTTAACTTTATTGATAGGACCCTATCTTCTTTTATAAACGCTATCAGCTCTAAACAGAGTGTGAGTAACTGACGAATTAAAGCGGCAATGTAAGCAGATCCGTTGAATTATCTATAATGAAAACAGAGTTTTAGTGTTTTCAGATTTTTGTAAGGAAGATAAATTGAAAATGAACAAGTAATCGGGAACATTTCTGAGTATTACCACAATAATTTGATGTCTATGTTTCGTCTGAGTTTATGCGTCAATTTTACAGTGAAAAGTATTTATAATACAATGTCAAGTTACATGTATTTTTCAGTTTCCAAGCATTCACCGATGGACTAAAATAAGAACTATTTATTCAACATCAGGATGAGCAGTCAATACAGCAGACAAGCTTAGATTACAGAAAAATTTGTGAACATATACTAGCTCTCATCTGGTAATAAATGAACTGTTTTGGTGACTTGTGAGTGTGCAAATCACAATGATAAGTAACAACAATATTCACCATGAGTTGAATAGAGGCTTAGATTATAATGCTGAACATCACTTTTCCAAACCTACCAAGAAATTTAACTCGCATATCTTCGTTTTGCTCTACAATTCGAAATATTTTCTTTGCATAATGTACAGTACACTGCTTTAGCATCAGCCTCGCTTTAAAGTTCAAAATCGTCATAAATATCAAGTGAACAATCTCTAACAAAAGTAGAAAATGGGTGAGGTTCAGAGAATACACACTCATTTACTTCCCAATACTTTTATGTTAAACCAGTTTTCGGAAACTAAGTATTTTCTGCTTGTGAGTAGAGGAACAGTAAGAGAGAAAGCCGTAAGTTCGGGACTTCATACGTTGAAATTGTCAGAAATATCTTGAGGGCATATCCCAAATCATGCGCGAAAATAGTAGGAATAGGAACTACAAATTCAGCTAGAAACTCGAAATTACTCTTTCATGATTACCTTTCAATTGGTATTCTCTAATGCATAGAAAAGACTTGACCTGATTCATAGAATCCATGTCTCCATGATCGGAAAAAACTATCGCCTTGAAAACCATAACATTTATGTATATGGATCTTAAACAAGGAACTACAATTGTTAAAAAAAGTTGACGTAAAATTACGAGTAAATTACAGAGCTGCTGGAAATGGAATAGTAATTATTAGAGCTAGAGAGTAGTGGAATTACTGAATAGGAAACTGTAGTAAAGAGTTAGTATGAAAATAAAGTGCACACTCACACCATTCGTTCTTTTTAAACATTAAAGCAATGAAGCATGAAAAAGAAATATTCGTTAGTTACTACAATCACACAAACTATGGCTCCATGTTTACTTAAAAGTATTTTTCGTCTATGAAAATGCTACTTTGCGTACCACAGAATGGGATAAAATTAGCACCACATCGTGTACGAAAACTATGACACCCATAAACTGGTGTGTCCTGCAGTTCACCACAAATGAAAGAAAAACATTCAAAGTGTTGAGATGTTAGTGGTTGAGATTCGAAATGTGTGTTAGCACTACGTACAGAGCATGATCACGAGCTAATCAGACAAATAAAAGTGTTTTTATCGTCTTTTGCTCCGAGGATCTAGTCTCAAAAGTTCCTGAGAAAACATTAGTTTTGACAAACTCTTATTAGCTAATATAAGGCAGCAAACAGTTGCGACTAAACGAAAGGAAACTTCAGAAATCTTCACATTTTCACAAATTTCTTCTGATTCCATCAACAAACAGTAACAACACTCCACAAATATATACATACTTTTCAACACAGTCTCAAACTCATATTTACAACTGCACTCTATGTTAGAAAACGAAATAACTCCTAAAAATGAATCCAATGTTAGCTAAATATGAGTTCCTACACTGCCCCCTCTGCCTAGGTCGTTCTGGGGAGCTGTGATGTATTGGTTATTTGATGCCATTTGAGGTCTAATATTCCGGACCCTTCCAAGTTGACTGTAAATTGCATTTTTGTCAGGGGCGTTGCTGGCGATATTGAGGTTGTTGGTCATATTCTGCATGTTGGCCGGAGGAGAAAACCGGACTCCACTTCCAAAGTTCATGTTCGTCACGGCAACATTTGCCCCGAAGTCTGTGTTTGGTGGCCCCAAACTAGGCACAAACACTTGAGAATTTTGCGGTGCCAAGGCCCCACTGGAGCCATACGTTCCTCTGGCAGTTGGGACCCTTACGTATGTAGCGTTGGCACCAGGTATATTCCTGTTGGGGAGGACACCTCCTGGAAGTCCAGGGCCAAAGTTGTTCAAAGGAACGCTTGTATAGATTGTGTTGCGGTGGTAGTTGGCGGGTAGAGGCGGGGGTGGCGGGGGCGGAGGGCTGTAATCGCCTCGGTAGTCGAATGGTACGTACGTGCCACTTGAATTCATTTGCAAGTTCTGAAACAACAGATAATTTAAATGATAACGTTAATTTTTTAATATAAGTAGTAAATATATAATTATTTAAGAGAGGGGGATCTAAATATTACAGTTCCTGCGTTCCTTAGTACCGTGAGCACTAAGTATAGATTAAACAACAAATATTCTCACCTTGCCAACGCTTCAGTTAAAATCTCTGTGGAAATATGAGATCTTAATTCTTATTATACATACTTTTAAATAGTCGTCTCAACACAATTGAATTTTTTTTTCTGCCAACCGTTTCGATTTCATGGATTAAAGTCAAGGAAGATTTAATAAATAATATCTTCTCAGAAAATGATGTAAAATTTCCTAAAGCTTTTAATGTAAATCCTAAAATTATTGCTTCTTCTTTCTCGCAGTTTGAGTGCAAGTATTATGGATACGTTCAACGCACAACTTACAAGCACCCATTACTACTAGTTCATTTTATTGCCAAACATCCCCTTGCAAGATTTCCAACTCTATTCAGAATATTTCTCCATTTGTTCGGCTGTAGAGCAACAATTTTTTCCTAACACCGTAAAAAACTGCATATCTCAGCTGAAGATAAAAAGGATTACACTCATGTTCCACTAAATCGAGGGCGACTACTACTGAGTGCAGTCGGTGCTGTGATGAGGATATAGTTGAAGTTAATGTAAAAAGGAAAGCCGAACAAGCGCACTGCATCAGCAATGGTCACTCTTAGCTGCGTAAATGGAAACCAACCAAAGCGATTGTAGATAGAAACAAGTCCATAAATCTGATTAGAAGTAGGCCAGTATTCGGAAATTTGCTTTTTGAAACAGGCGTTGTTTGGTATTTATGATATGACTTCAGTTGAAATGAGTCGAAAATTCGAAAATTGCAATCTAAAACTTAAATTACTTTAAATTTGATATGGGAAATATGAACTGCTATTTTCATGAGTATTGTACTTATCATACGTAAAGATGGGAAATGACAGGCCTTTAATGAGATAGACTCTAAACTGTTCCGCAGTTGTTAGTGATACGAAATTAATTTCACAACGTATAAAAAATTTTCACAGCTTTAGCTACCGTAGTAGAAAATTTATTTGACCAAAGAAACTGCATAGCAGATAATACGTCGTATAAAACATAAAAATTGCTGTCAGTAGGAAGAAATTAATTCCAACATCGTGACTAGGAACTATTAAACTTTTTTTCAGGCATAAAAGTCATTTGACAAGTTACAGAAAAACCAAGTGTTACGTAATGGTTCATATTTGATTCATGAGCTTATCCATGTCGGGAAGCATTAAAATCATTATTTTTCATTGAGTTCACAAGCCATAACTCAAGTCATAGGGTGAGCAGTGTACAACATTTGTGTTTATCACAATGCAACGATCCGTACGTCTACTGAAAAAAGTTATAAAATCCCAGCCAAGTAGACGAAATTTACTACGATTCTCCCCCGACTAGCGCCGTGCACGCTTTCATTTCATAATAATTCTGTCTGAACTATTCGTATGAAACTATACTGGAACTGTCACGAGACAAGGTTTTTGCAAGACCACTTACGAGACTGATCTAATCTGAGTTAAGTGCACTGAAAATAGTGAAGCTTACACAAGATAATTTCCTTGTATATCTGCGCATGAAAATGATTAAATCTAAGCCACTACTACTAACGAAAGCAAATTTATCAAAGAGTTATTTAGCAAGACAATGATACTAAGAGTCATATTCCAAAACAAACCAACTCGAGTTCCATCATCGTTGGTCTCTTCAGCCTGAAATTGGTCCCAGAATTTGCAATGAAACCAAAACGGAGTGAGTGCTCGCAAGCCTTCAATTTGCAGACAAGGACATGCTAGAGAATTTTTCAATTCAGTAGAGCACTCAAAAATACAGCCTCGAAAGATGAAAGATCTGCACTCTATGCTGCAGCGAAGTAGATCTGCACTGCAGCACAGGTACCACTTATGACGCATATACCATAAATATATGCAACTGAATATACTGAATGAGGACCGTATGTACATGCACGTGCCATTGCTAATACAATATGTAATAATAATATGCATATTTTAAATTAATTCTATCCAAAAAGAACTCTTTCCTCACGGTGATTGGATTTGAATAAATTGCGTAAAATCAAGTTTATTTGAGTTACGTAATTTCCCTCGATAGTTTAATCATAATTAGTTCTATAAATGTTTCAAATAATCCATGCTAGCTGGCATTGTTATCTCAAAATTCTAATAATATAAGGAAACAGGACAAATCTGTATAAAAAATGTTAACTGAATATTGATCTTTACGATCTGCTGATATATGGTACATCGAAAACGCTGTGATTCATTACGCTCCTACGTTGCTCCAAAATATTTTTGTAAAGATTTATGCACTCACAAAGAAATATTTGTGTCTCGAACTTTCATTTCACCACTAGTAACCATCCGGTAATCTCTATAGATCATACTCTTGCTGAAGGTAAACGAAAACATTCTTCCAGGCAGGAATAGTATTGTACGCGAGTATGAAACAGCGGATACAGAAATATTAGTTTAATATTCGTTAAGATCTGTGTTGGTCTCAATAAAGAAGGAAAACAGAGGAACGTTATCAACAAAAAGCCGTAGGCAGATACTTAAAGGGAAATAATTCGTCATGTGTGCTCTAAACTGAAGAGAGCTGTGAAAAAAATCATAGAACAATCATAGGAGAACTCTTATGAGGCATATCTATTGAAATCAGCGTCACCAGGAGATAGTGCCAATACATTTCAGAAATAAACTCAAAAAGAATCGGGCTGGCAAAGTTCTTCTACTAAAGGAAAAGAGCATTCTGGAGAGATAAAAATTTCCTGCATGGGAGAGAACAGTATTATTTCGATAACAAAATGCTCTGGTCAGCTAAAACAAATTTTGATACTTTGACAATAATTGTCAGAGTATCCAAATTTTTTTTAATCGTGAAAATTATTTTTACGATTCCATGATAGAGCAAGAATTCTAAAGATTGGAAAATGTATAATACAATTGATATTATTGGTAAAAAGTAAAGCCATATACTGAATATCACTTGTGTAAAGTCAACAATGTTGAACACATGGTAGGTAAGCAGAAAATATTGAAATAGATAGAAGCCTTATATCCAGATGTGAACGAGGAACATGACTACTAAATTTTGACTACTGTATCCCTGATGTTCATGTTTTAATGGTCATGTTGTTGTCCTTGATACTCACAATATAATGTTTTACAAACTCAAGCACCAACTGAGTGTTTTGAAATGTTAGATTGTTCCATCATCTTTAGTCGGTACACTGTACATGAAGGATCTTTTATGAATCACCAACATGTTTGCCCTCACTACATAGTCTCATAAGTCTCGTCTCACAATTACAAACGAAGAATTTTCTCCCCTGGATCGTATGGGACGCTAAACAATAAACATCCTAAGATAATGCGTTCCTGGCCTGAAACGATATTTAACGGACAACCAGCAAGCTAATTCCGCTAATTAGGGAGATGACACAGAACCTTGAATAATCAATTGCTGCCGAGCTGAAACGCTCTCATTATGAACTCAGGAAAGAGAAGAGTAACAAGATTTAGTGACTTTTTAGGGAATGCTAGTAACTTTTTCAAACTCTGTTAAGACGTTCAAAGAGTTAAGAAACATTATTATGACAAGGAAGTGTTAGCTAACTTTGACGCAACTTCAATGATATTGAATGCCTCGGGTATAATCTCTGTATTTTCAACTTGGTTCCGATCATTTGGAGAATTCTGAAGAATTTATTCATAATTTCCGACGTGTGTTGTTGGACGCTTTTCTAAGTCAACGAATGATAATCATATGTTGAAAGCTGAATAGCAAGGGTGTTTTTGAAAAATATTGCCGCACGATTGTGAAAGTATTGTGATTTCCAAAGGATATCTTTTTCGAAGTTCGCAAAGTGCTGCTTATGATTTGGGAACCACTGTGTAATTTGAAAAGTTCGAACCTGAAATTGTGAAAAAAATGAGCCGTAAATTTTATCCATGTATACTATTATTATCATTATTTTAATACACATAAGAAATTTGCATTTTGCGTCTGAAAGAGACTTTACGTAATTTGGAGGGTAAGGCGTCTTTGTAAAGGAATAAATGTCCTTTCAATTATAATATTGATGTGCTGCTTTCTGAAATATTTTTTGAAACTCATCAAAAAAGAAGCGATAGAATTGTGAGAAACGAGTTTAGCATATGAGAGCCTGTTTTGAGTATGCACTATTTTTTGAATTGTTTGTACATGGATCAAAACTCGTAAAGTCTGAACATACAAACACGTGGACGTTTGATGAGGTAAAATAGCTGACGAGAGCTGTGTTGTGTGCTTGACCCTTTCGGTCCCGACGGCATCTCTGGTAGCCGCAGTCATTTTTCGCTTATCAAGATGCAGAGCAACACGTGTGTCTGTGCAAACGCTGGTAGGGCAGTGCAAGCTACAGTTTGATCAGGACAATGCAGTGACCGTAAAACATCACAAAGCATCTTATTTTAAATTTGATGATAAATATGTTGAAAAGGTTTTGATATTTGCATCATAGTACCAAAAGGCTTAAAAGTTCTCATTTAAATTATCATGAATATATGACAGCGATGAAAATGTAAGAGTGTATGTTTTCGAATTTGACGTATTGATTTCAGACTGAGTGAAATTAATTTAGAGTGTAATTAATTAGACGATTTAATTAATGATTTTAAAATATAGCAATTTTATTGAATTATGTACAGATATACTTCTCTTGTCAGTGTCATTTTAATGATAGCTAGTTAACGCTTTGTTATCCGACACAATATTTTGCATTATGGATGAGGCATTACTTATATCACAATATTATGTAATAACAATTAGCATAGCACTCTAATTGCGTACACAATTTGAATGATCGAAATCAAACACTGCTAAATGAGCCACTGAGTCAGCACGTCAACACGGTTTGATTCAAAAGACTTTGGATATCAGCTAAGATTAATATACTAAATTTTGTCGTGGAAATTAAGTGCATTGTTTGTACTCTGAATTTGATTTAAGAATATAAAGTTTCTGTTATTAAAAATATGTAACTTCATTCTCAGAGTGTCGAAGTTTTTATAGCATAAGATATAACTTTAATCAATTATTATATTTAAGCGTTGATGATAAAATTCTGATGTCATATAAAACAAATTTGAATAGTTTGGATACTCTGCGTAAGTGCTCGCTAATTTTAGATTAACAGCGACCAAAAATGGAATGAAAATCCTGAATTGATTTCCATTTAGCAGCACAGGAGACCAGATATTGAATAGGCTGTATAAAATTCCTGATTTTTTGTATGTTATTAATGCATTACTAGTGATCAATAACGTGAATTACATACTTGTTTCCTCGGGATTATTTTCACTAATTACGATGCACTCAGAGATTTTAAATGAGGTATACGTGTGCACTTAAAATATATAATGAAATAGCTTAATAGCTTTAAAAATACGTACTTCACTTCAGTAATGTTTTTAATGATCTAGATTTATATTTCATAGTACGAAATAAGAAAATCATTTCACAGCAAAAGTATTATTCGACAACATGCTATCATTTGTACTATTTTCTGGTAGTCTTATCAACCCCTTCATGATATGATCCTATTATTCATTCATTACTTAATAAACATCGCACATGCGCCCTGCCAAGCCTGGAAATACTGTACATATATATATATATATATATATATATATATATATATATATATATATATATATATATATATATATATACTTGAATAGAATAAAATATAATGCGACGACACAAACGGGCTGTTTGTCGTTTCTTGGGTTACAATGCACGTCCCATACTTTCTAAAGTTATGGCATCAATCACTCACAGATTTTCAGTAACGTTCACGCACCTTAATCTACTACACTAAAGGTTTTCAAGACTTTAAACACGTTGTACAACGAAGGAATATTTAATCAAATTGCAAAGTGTTAGTAAGTATGTCGTTTTCGGCCAACAAATGACTTAAATTTGCAACAAAAATGTTCTAATTTTACGTCGAAATCCACCACACAAATTAAAACTTAATTCGTCATGAATTTGATTCAGGAGCTTCATTTTCGGTATTCGATAGGTGAATGCCATTGTATTGTAGAACATGTAATTCCCTTTCATCCTGAAATTCGTTGTAAATGACGGTTTCTATTTGGCCGAATGGCACTTGAAAAGCTTGTATTTTTAAGCAAAATATTGTAGGCTTTTTAGTTTCAAGAATCAGATACGTCGCAGTTCATTACGAAGCTCCGTTGCCGAAATTATGACGAGTGACCGCGCGCTTCCTTAATCTGCAGCGTTCAAAAATGCGGCCTCCAACATGAGAAACCAAATGGAATTTCCCACGAGAGGAAAATTCCCATGGAGTGCAGAGAGCAACTTTCAGGGTTTGAGGTAGAGACAGGATTAAAATTAAAAATATGCGTGCTAATACTCAAAAATTAAAGTTTTCTGAATAAGATACCGATGTAGTCGCATAATCTGTGAAAACAATTTTATTTTTTATATTCCTTTGAAAACTTGCGTAAAAAAGTGTTATCTACTACGGACGGTCATTTTGGTATCTAGTTCAAAATATTCAATATATACGTACTACGTTGTTTACGACAGATTTGCCTGTATTTCTATGCACTGGAAGTAGAGCCCATGGCACTTCTAGCATCCAACACCCTAAGTAAATATCTCAAAACACAAACTCAAAATGCCTTTACTTAGTTTCCGATTATGTGTCCACTCAAATGTTTTCGTACTCATCGAAACATACTGTATATGCCTCCCCATGCCCTCATATTCATTTAATATACCTACATTCATGCTAGAGTAAACGGACTTACAATCCCAAGGTTTCCACACTAATCCAGTCATGGACTCGACATCAGCTTACGTAAGGTAACTGGGTTCCCCCCCACACACACACGTGTAACTGCTCTCACACTACCCACACTCACCATGTTCCCTAGAGGAAACTGATATGGTCGAGCAGGTCTCCTCCCTTGTTCTTCATCGAGGTTCGTTGACTCCCAGTCCTCATTGGTGAAGTCATCATCATTTTCGTCCCCGTCTTCGTCGTCGCACTCGGAAGGCGTCAGGTCGGAGGCTGTGCCGGTGTACGTGCCAGAATACGTGCCAGTTTGCGTGTCCATTTTGAGCATCGAATCGTTCGTAGATGACCGATCGTGATCATGCATGCCGTGCTTCTCTGTGCCGGGGTCTGTCATGAGGAAATTACCAATACGTAAGCCACAATTTAACCTCATAAATGAACAGTTCTTGTGTTTAGATGACAGGTTGTGATCGTACTTCATCTTGGAATTTATTTTTCAGCCCACGAAATGGCAAATTCATCAACTATTGTGTAGGAATGAAATTAAACATCATTAGATCACTAATAATAACTGTTTTATCTGTATGAAACGACAGAACGTGACACGACAAAATGCGGTTTTCTTCTAAGAGTAAAAGATGAAAGGAATCTAAGACTTGAAACATCGTTTTGTAACGGTTGATGTAACACGTTAAATAAGGAATAAATCTGTATACGTAAATTTACTAAAATTTTCTTATTGAACTCGCTTTTAATTTTTACCATCGTAACCACAGCGAAACTGAGAAGCGTGATTATTTTTATGCTGCTGAACTTACCTTTGTATTCTAGACCTTTTCTCCTGAAGAGCACGATTGCTGCCACGACGAGGATGAGGAACAGAATGGCGCCAATTATTGCCACCAGAGTTGTGATGAGCGGGAGAGGTTCTGTGAATATCGTTTAATGCATCAATATTCAGTAAATGTGAACATTGAAACGCAAACAAAAAATACGTTGATCTTAAACTGTAGAGAAAATTGAACGGGCTGTAAGTATTAGATTGAGTATTGGTCGAGCTTTTCTAACATTTACATCGAACCACTACTTTGCTAGGTCAACAAAAATTAATAACATGAACTTAATTTACTTTAAAAATAAATGCTCTTCATTATGAGGTGTTCCTTTTAAAATAATATGTTCTAAGCACAAACTTCTATTATTTCATCTGCAATAAAAGCTGCCAAAGAAAGTTCTCCTAATTTAAAAAGACACCAGCTGGAGTAAATTCTTCTAATTCTTCCAATTTAAGAAAACACCCCCGGAGTAAATTCTTCTAATTGCTCCAATTTAAGAAGACACCAACTAGAGTGAATTAAGCCTCACGTTGCTGGAGGAGCTGGACGGTAGCGGTGTCGGAGCCAAATGTGTTGTTGGCGGTGCAGTTGTAGGCGCCAAAATCTGTGACGTCAGCATGCAGGATGGTGAGAGTGTTCACCACCCCAGATGGAATTGGATTCTCTTGGATATTGTATTTTTGGTCATCTGGAATAATTAATACATGTCATAAGAGAATGAATGTCTGCATTATTTTAAGATGATAATCGAATTGTGCTGGAATGTGTGAAAATTATGCGTATTACTGAAGTTTTCTATCCGAATCCAACAAGCAGATCGAATTGAAAAGTAAACAATAAAGAGTGCTTACGACTCAAATCCCCGTGAATTAATATAAGAATTTCATTCAGTAGCGTAAAAAATAATTTTCCACTTTTTTGTGTTCTGCATTCGTTTTGATGTCATTGGAGCTGCATAATTGAAAAAATGTAGAAATAATTGCATGTACAAACAAACAGACAAAAAACTTATATTTCCAACAAAGTTGGTACATAAGAAATGTAACAGCATTGGTTTTTAAAAATGCCTTATCATAAAATCCTTAAGTGGTAGGTATTCTATGCGTAGTATCATAGATGATAGAACAGCAGTACCTACGGGTATACGTAAACATTCAGATCACGCAATGAACGTTAAATATACATGGGGAATATACAAATGAAACTTCGCTTTTTCAATGATGACTTAAGAGGTAGTCATTGGTGATACGTGTAAATTCTGACGTGATAGGTATTCTACGCATTTTAGGTGATAAGCGAAATATTTTCTTTAGGCCCAGCTTAGAATTACCATCATTGTATTTAACAGAACCGGATGTTTAGCATCTGAGAGACTGAAAAAGAAAAATTATGAGAATGAAAACTTAAATTACTGGTTGACTGTTTAGTATGACTTGCAGATGATCGATTTAATTTAATCATTATTACATTTATCTGCAAATATCATGTCGATAAATAAAAACGGACGTTACATATCAGAGAAAAAGACTAAAAAATGAAAAAAAAATAATACAGAGTGAATGTCTCAAATTATCAAGCGTTAGATCTTGATATGGATAAAAAAAGCTGTAGTAGACTAAAGTTCTGAGGTTTTACATTCACTTATTGTAACAAAGCAATTACTAACATTGACGTATGAATTTTGTATTATACCTTCGAAAAACGAAATAAAATAACATAAAAGATAAATAAAACATATCTAAAAGCCTTAGAAGAAGAATAAACTCACGAGCAAGCACAAATTTCAATACAATTCGTGTTAATTTTAGGCAAAACACAAATTGTTTCCTATCAAAGAAAAATTGTTTTTTGTTTTGCATTATGAAAACTGAACATTATAGACATCGGAACATTTATCCTGTAAAACAGCACCAATTTATAAGCCTGAAATTTAAAAGTAAAATAAGTAAAAAAACGCCCCGGCTTGTAATAAATTTAAATTAGTCGATTTGACTCCTGAGCTGCAGAATTATAGCACGAGTTTGACATTTACGTTTATTTTGTTTGAATATTGTTAACTCTACTTCAATTTATGCGGTAGGCTATGCTATTGAATTGTGAGACTCTGCAGAGTGGGATCCTAAATTTGGTAGATATTTATGATATATAGCCTCTTTTGCACAGTGACTAATAATTTACGTTAGTAACTCTTAATATGCGCCAGTGACTCCTAATATGAACCAGTGTAATATGTACCCCTAATATGAACCAG
This sequence comes from Trinorchestia longiramus, assembly GCA_006783055.1. Taxonomy (NCBI): domain Eukaryota; kingdom Metazoa; phylum Arthropoda; class Malacostraca; order Amphipoda; family Talitridae; genus Trinorchestia; species Trinorchestia longiramus. The sequence continues at coordinate 202,572 of VCRD01000069.1, read as the reverse complement.
TGTAATATGTACCCCTAATATGAACCAGTGTAATGTGTACTCCTAATATGAACCAGTGTAATATGTACCCCTAATATGAACCAGTGTAATATGTACTCCTAATATGAACCAGTGTAATGTGTACTCCTAATATGAACCAGCGTAATATGTACTCCTAATATGAACCAGTGTAATATGTACCCCTAATATGAACCAGTTTAATATGTACCCCTAATATGAACCAGTGTAATATGTACTCCTAATATGAACCAGTGTAATGTGTACTCCTAATATGAACCAGTGTAATATGTACTCCTAATATGAACCAGTGTAATGTGTACTCCTAATATGAACCAGTGTAATGTATACTCCTAATATGAACCAGTGTAATATGTACCCCTAATATGAACCAGCGTAATATGTACCCCTAATATGAACCAGTGTAATATGTACCCCTAATATGAACCAGCGTAATATGTACTCCTAATATGAACCAGTGTAATATGTACCCCTCATATGAACCAGTGTAATATGTACCCCTCATATGAACCAGTGTAATATGTACTCCTAATATGAACCAGTGTAATATGTACTCCTAATATGAACCAGTGTAATATGTACCCCTCATATGAACCAGTGTAATATGTACCCCTAATATGAACCAGTGTAATATGTACCCCTAATATGAACCAGCGTAATATGTACTCCTAATATGAACCAGTGTAATATGTACTCCTAATATGAACCAGTGTAATATGTACCCCTCATATGAACCAACACCTCCTAATTTGCACCAAGGACTTCGTAATTGCACTTGTGGTTATTGCCTAACTTTTATGAAGGCCGCAGTTTGTTGTTACATATCTTCTTGGAATATACAATGACTAATACAGATTTCTTTTGTAAATTTAATAGATATTTATTTCATTATTACTAACCATGAGCTAAAACATTAGTGGTAATTAGTTCAATACTCAACGATATGAAGCAGATTCTCCAATGTAATTTCGTTGAAAGGCTAGTTTTCCGTAAATTTCAAAACTACTAATACATGCCATATGATAATTTATTACTTTTACAGTTTTTGATTTACCATTATATCTAATTCTGGTGGACAATGCTTGATTTTTAATTATTATACACTTTTATCAAATATGTACATTACAAATTTGAACACATTCCCGTAGACTAGAACATCCATAACTAGGCCAAGTATACGATAACATTCCAATACAATATATCATATTATCTGAAATTAACATTTGAGACTCAGTGCTCTAGCTCCCTCGAGCATGGCTGTTTCCTTTCCTTAACCCCTTTCAGTCACGGCCTAAAACTACAATGATTTTCAATGGAAAACTTTATTCCTTTATTCCTTTTCATAAACAGACCATATGGACTAAGATAAAGCAAAAAAATCGAAATTTTAATTTGTTCAAAATTGCATGTCCAATATGTTGGCCATCATGACTCGAAGTGAAATTACTTTTGCATTTTAAAGGGTGTCCTATACATTGGACCAGTGGACTGAAGGGGTTAAAAATGCATTAAGATTGCCATAACATTTAAGGGGAATTTCAGAGCCACTTTTGCCTTTGTTACAAAGGAATACAAAACAACGACTGGTCTTAACTGAAAATTTATACAATAACTCCATTGAGAATAGCGCATAACCCATTTACGCTTGAAAAAGTCTTTTATCTAAACCATCTAACTGAACCAGTCGTGAATTATTGTTGGAAACTTTTTGAACACATCCCTAAATAAGGACACTTTTTCACTTTCCGATCTAGGATGCAGTATAGAAGCACGCTGCCTCTATTAGTTTGACAGTTCACAGCTCTAGTACTACTGCAGTGGAGTGAAATAACGAGCACTTTTCGATCGCAACGATGCCATACATACATAAAGATGTGCAGTATAAGAACAAAATTTGCAAGAACGATATTTTCAGTCTATGATAGCTACCACCCATAAAGACCGTACCAAAATTTCCATAAAATTTCGTGACTCAGATCTTACCGTGTAGTAAATGGCAGCCTACACACTACACTCACTTGGGTAAATTATCTTGCCGTCCCTGGACCATGTGAGTGAAGACGGTCGAGGCAGGGAGTCAACGACGCACTGGACTTCCACTCGCCCTCCAGTCGCTCCAAAGTAACTCTGACCCGGCAGCACGGTAGGTGTCCCACGCATAAACACCTCCATAGAGCGCCACACCTGAGCAATGATCATTACTTTATTCCATTCCACTATATAATAATACACAGTTTGTTGCTTGCTTGCTTGGTCCGTCTCTCTGTTACACTCTTATGGATTTAGATAGGAAGAAATTCAGTACGGTATACATGTATTGCAAGCATTGTAGTGTGGATACCAAAGGCACATCCTTTAATGTGGAAACTCCTTCGCAAAACCCGCGTCCACTGCTAATTAAAGTTAGTAAAAAACACGTGGATTTTCACGTATGGGTCTACTAGTCACCTTCAAATTCATTGAAAATACTAAAAACCCGGTGATGTGTTCAATCGAGAAATCAACTGGCCACTGGAAATGATCAAACGGCACGAAAAATGTTAAAAAATACTTTTTGTTGGTGCTGCTCGTGTGAGGTCAAAGTCGATGAAAATTATTTACAGCTGGATGATTTTTAAGTGATATATCATTATATTTTTCTTCCAAATTAATACGGTAGCCACCCTACGAGTGGAACACAATACTTCAAAAGAAAAGGATTCTTAGTTTTCTCGCTTCTTTCGTTTTAGTATCACCCAGCAGCACCTAACCTAAGCTAAGATCGTTCTTTATACGCTATGGTTATAATTTAAATTACTTTAAAATAAGTATCATTATAAATTAATCAATTGAATAATGTATTCATACATTATTCAATTAATGAAATGATTAAGAAGGTTTTGAGACATACATAGATGACAAGGACTACTATAAGTCCTTACTATAAGTTATAGCAGTCCTTGATGGATGACCAATTCTACGGAATGTTGCAGAGGTAGAAGATGCTCAGTTCTTAGCTCACGTTATCTAGCTGTGGAATAGCGAACTGTTTTTTTTTTTGAATAAGGACACTCTCAGTTTTACAGTTTTAAGTAAATATCACTAGCGTGTTTTGCACAATGGCGTAGAGTAAACTTTCCTCAGTTTCTAAACTAAAATAAACAGTCGGGAACATATATTTTTCTTATTTTGCTTCTCAAAATTTGTTTCAGCTTGCAATTCCTATAAGAACTGAGCATTTCAGTGAACTGGGTGACTGCATCAGTATGCTTCATATCCAGGCATGCCACCTCGAGCTTCAAACACTTAAATTCTTTGCGAAAACTTGACCTACCTCGGGAAATCCCGTGACAGTGGCTCTGCAACTGTAGGTGCCGACTGTAGCTGGGGACACTGTTACGATCTTCGTGGCTCCGATGTGTATGACCTGAGAAAAAGGAAGAATTATTGAACTTCCCTCCTCGTCAGCGGTCGCAGAGTATTTGAAATAGAATTATTTGAGGGGGATAAGAATAATCTAGCCTGACTGCACCGCTGAAATGAAGAGAAAAGAGGAAGCAAATCACGTTTGATGTTTGATGGTTCATACAGCGCACACATCGCAATCTAGCCGAGAGCCTAGAGAGAATACAAGTTTACCATACAAATAACTGAAGCATAAAAAATGTGGTTTGTGGTAGTGAAGGGAAAGACCGTCCGTATTTCTTCATCGTCGTCCAGACGGAAGTACACAAAAGAATCTCTTACGTTTTGCAGATGTGGTCAGGGCTTCGATCACGTTCTCAAGACTCATCGAGCAAATGAGAGGACTGTACAATAGAATCTTTTTTCAACTCTAAGCGTGTAGTTTTTTTCGGAGTCCAATAATTTCAAAGGACAATTATCAGTATATGATGAACTTATTATGTCTATTCCTCGTTTGTCTTTGGTATTTACAATGACATAGGCCTGGACATTGCTTTATAGTGGTATCAGTTATAAACAGATTCATTGTGTAGTCGATAAATTAAAATTTTAAAATGATTGCGTTTTTTAGTTAGTAAAACATACAGTTCGAAGAAGATAGCATTTGAAAACGATTAGCCATCAGTAGAATTAAAACTTAGGTAATAACATAAGTTATAATTTGGCACGCAATGGTGCGCAAGTATTTACCAATGCCTTAAATAGTATTGGAAAGTGGGGGCTATGAATGATTTCTTCTTTAATTTATCAATGTTGCATCTTAGTTGTACAATTATTTTTGAGCTTTTTATGTCTCAAACGATTATCTAGCCTAGAGATCACACTGGAGATAACTTTGGAATTTTGCTAGCATTAAAACTCCTTTAGGGATGAAGATATTGTGCTAAGAACTTTGAAGTGTGACAAGCAATGGTCTACGTCCTGTGACTGACTTTCAGCAACTTGTACTTTAGCATCTGAAGTATCTACGAAGATTATTATTTGACTAAATCTAAGCGTGAATGTTCCAGATTGTCAAATCTAATCGAATTGAGGCAATATCAAGGTTCGTATGTCCCCGCGTAAAGAATTTGAGTTTTCTGAATAAAATTTAATCTAAGACTGGTGTAACCCAGCCCCCAAGCCCAAATAACTTTAACATTAACTTGTTTCACTGTATGCTTCTTCAAAAGCTCATACTTCCATCACCACGCGAACTTGAATTTCACGATTTGTTTGAACTGGATCCAAATTTGACTGTCAGTTGTCTCTTCTTTCATGTCGCTCGGATGGTTCGATTTCAATGATCATTTTTCAATTTTATTTGACGCAGCAAAGCTGCTTCAAAACACCAATCTGAGAAGCAGCAATTCTTAAACAAGCCTATCAATGACAAACAGACACCCTCTTACATCGTATCTTTCAGATGATTTTGTATAATCAGCAAATGGAAGTTGAAGAGGAAAATTACTTACCTACTGAAAAGCCATAACAATAATGAAGCGCTGTTTTTTCAGCGTTCTTAAGGTAGATATTTCTTGAAATTACACTTAATTGTGTCGGTTTACTTCTGGAGGGTCTCCGCAAGTTGAAGAGAACTAGAAATAATTACCGAAACTGGAAATACGCAGGATCAAATTAACAGTAAATTAGATTGAGAGAGGAGCTACAAAAAAGTAAACTAGAGCAAGTTCCCACTGAAGATACTACTACCAACCTTCTCAGATCCTTTGTGGGTCCAGACGATTTCAGGGCTTGGGTTGCCATCAACATCGCATGTTAAGTTCACTGATTTGCCCAGCTCGGCGTCCACGTCAACAGGTTCTGAGTTGAAGACCGGCGAATCTGTCGAGTTCAGGTCATAAACACTGTAATTTTGTAGCAATTGTTCAAGTCCAAAATCAAAACAGCCCGAAAGGAATTCCTAAAGTTTTCCCATTCTAATTTTACTCGTAAATGCGGGCTCAAAACATTTCGTTTTCGACCGGGTAAATGAGTGGTTTTAAGAAGGGCGTTTTGAAACAAAATTCAGTGAAGACTTTACTCGTATCAATAGAACATGGCATCTAGCACCTCAAAATTTCATGGAGAAACGCAGACCCAGTACGCTATTGAACGCTGTAAAATACTCCACGCTGTAGAAGAAGCGATAAGACAACTTACGTATTCACGTGTCAAATGTAAATTGAAAGATTTCGGCTGTTTTCCAGTCCATCCTCTAACAATGACTCAAACACTTTCTTTGTCTCATAAAATAAAGCCCTGAGAGAAGCTCTGAGTCTCTACTTTCTATTTATGTGCATGTCCACGTGTCATCACCACACCAAAAATCGTTGATATAAAAGTACGTCAGGACGTATGATGATGAGAACAGGTGCAAATCAGTATCTAGTATTTGCAGTTCCTAACCTACTGTCAATAAACAACAACAAATTCAATTAGCAGACGCTTTCTTATGGCTACAGTTTTCTGTCATGAAGGATATTTCGGTGCAAATAATCCTATTTCTCTGAGTGCTGATAGGTCAGTTTTTATTTTCTCATAAATATCATGACGCATTAATTTTACTTTTGCCATCTCATAACACACCAGGTCAACACCTGAGTTCAAATAATAAGACCATTTTAAGGGAGTCTGAAAGTTGCGGCGTTTGAATATTTAAAACAGTGATGGAAAACCATTGATGAATCATGATCTACTAGAACAAGCAGAGGCTGCTTGAGACGACATTTGCTCATCAAACTGTAAAATGACAAACGAGAAACGTTTCATCAATTGCAATTTCAATCCTAAGCTCTAGATAAATTGAAAGGTGGACAGCACTAGTGGACTACTTGCACTTTTTCCCACGGGAAAAAATGCAAGTAGTCCACTAATGCTGTCCACCATTCATATAGTAAACTACTGGATCGTAATCGCCTCTGTCAGCGCTGTGTTAGCGACAGCACGGGAGTGGACTACTTGCATTTTTTCCCGTGGAAAATATATTATATTTACCACGGGAAAAAATGCAAGTAGTCCACTAGTGCTGTCCACCCTTCAATAAACTGTTTCAAGGAAACATTGAATTAGAGTTACTTCGAATCTATAACTCGGGTTTTAATTTCTGAACTCGTGTATACGTCTGAACGATATCGATAGAACTTACAGTACGAATTAATTTTTTTTACAAAGTTCATGTCATTAAGACGATCACGAAATGCCAAATCAAAATGTAAAAAGTGAACTGCGACAAAACTCAATATAAGGATCCCGAGTACGTGATTATCATTACACACCTGAAGTCAGTGTTTTAACTTAAAATTGCATGCAAATACGCAAGCCCTTTTCAAAATCTAGTACTCGGCCTAAGCCTGAGGTTCTAAAGTGCTGGATTCGCCAATGTAATAAAGACTAAAGCATCACCCAAAGGCTGAACATCCTTGAACTTCAAACCGTATCAGATATTCGGAAAAACCTCCATGCAATGGCAACCTTCTTGAATGTGTCGGATTTGTTTCATCAAGTTTAGTGAATTTGCTGAAAGGCAATCAAGCAATTCATGGACCTGGAGAATCGATTGCATATTCATTTTAGGGCAAGATTGACTGACCCCTCCATGGCATGTACGCAGGAATCAGAGCAGAATTTGGCTTTTGAATTGGAGATCAGAGCTTGAAATTGTTTCGAGAATATCGAGATAGAGTACACCCAAAATATGTATTTAAGTCGCAAATGTGGCTTTAGGGGGAATAACTAGACTTCATTAACCACATTACAAAGTGAGTACGAGGGTATAGAGAATTTGAATTCAGCAAGCTTAAGCAAAAATAGTGACTATGCAATGTAGAAGTTATGCAACTGAACTGCTACTCAGAATTGGCGTATACGAAGTTGAACTTAGAACCAGAGCTGTTATGCTTGTCAGAGTATGGTAACAATGATCAACAACGGCCACAAGTAACAATGATTACTCGTGTTCCTCAAAATTACAAAGAAAATTAATGAATTAGAAAACGATTCGAAATAGCAACTCGGCATTTTTTGAGTTCATAATGGTTGAAGTTGAAGCACGGTCTCTCAATCAAAAATCAAAGAAGCATCATATAATATAACCTACTATTATTGATTCTCTTCGAATAATTATAAACCTTTAAATAACAGAGAATTTTTGCCAGAGCAAATTCAGTTCATTCGAGATTGATGTTTGTATTTTCAATGAAGAACTTAATCCTTGAAATAATGTAAAATTTCAAACAAATATTACATTTTAAGATTTAAGCTCAAACAATCAAATCTTTGGCCACTAATAATAATCTAATTTCCAACAGCAAACTCTTCCACAAATCTTAGGAATTAAATCTTTGAAAATATCTTTCATTGTGTTAAAAATTTCAGCAACTTTTACCTGACCACATATATTATAAAGTAAACAAAATTTGGAAAAAACTATTATTGTCATTGGTAGCAAGTAGCACCCGTCACCGAGTTCCAACGAGCACAAGATCCTGTTTGATGACTGGGAAACTCAATATTAACCTCACAAACCTCAAACATAAAAAAGTTGTTAAGCAATACGTAACAGAAGCTTTATTATGTCTGCACAAATAAACTGCATAAAATAAATTAAAACATTAAAAAATAATACCAATTGAGCACCTGAACTAGGACTTACATTCAACAACGAGCGTGTGCTCCGCAGAGGTTGTGTCGATGTCGTTGGTGACGAAACACGCCACTTTAGACTCATGGCTTTTCCTGGACACATTCTTCAGGGTGTATTCAGGACCTTGGTCCGCTCCCTCCACCGTGATGCCACCCACTTCCCACCGGTACACCAACTTGCTGGGGTTACCCTCCGCTGTGCACGTGAATTGTACCTGGGCGGAAGTGAAGTGAAATTCAGATGCGTTGGTGGTAACGAGAACTACTAAGTACTGCAAGTTGGTAGCACTTGATTGTTGAATTTAATTGAATTTGAAGTGAAAATGCGTTCATCAGAAATTTTAGTTGAAGTGAGTTAGGGTATATTGAACTTGGAGCGTTTGTGAATGATGGTTAAGTTTGAGGAATTTAAAATTCTATAGGTCATGGCGTAATGAAAATCTAATCACGACCTGAAAAAATATTGCATGGTGAACAGTCCAGAACAATGATGTATAAGTTGTGATAAATGGATACATATTTTGAATGTACTGAAAATTACAATCGAAAAACAAAATCCCCTTTCGAATTTTTTACAAACAATTAACAGTGCATAGAACTGTCTGCATGATAAATTAGCTTCAATTAGAGCATTAAAACTCGTGTAAAGATGAACTAGGCTCGGCCAATGAAATAGCTTGAGAGCAGAAGCAATGAAATAGAACTGTACTAATGGAATATCGATAGAAAAGAATTACTCCCTTAATTATGGTAATGATAATTATTCTAGTTTATCCTTGTAGCAAACTTGCACAACACAATAACTTATTATTATCCGAGCTGCTAAAACAACTGTAATTAGAACACACAAACGCAGGAAAGAGTGAGATCGAGTGAATTGTTTATGCATCGCAAGATAATGAGAACATCACAGAGAATTTCACAAGAGCCACTGAATTTTTACTTGATTAAATTGAAGACATTCCTCTAATTCTAAAAGCATATTGCTGAATGAGGGAACAAAAATATCGTAATGTAAACAATAATTGAAATGAAACGCAAAGCAGCGTTATCGTGCCATGCATAAAAATAAACGAATATTGCGAAAATTCATGCCCTTGAAATTAAAACAGAAAATTGGCATGATATTTTCTAACGACATCCGATAAGAAGATTTCATTGCTGTTAAAGGAGGTCCACCTTAAAGAGAAATATGTTTATAAATACCGCTCAGTTTAAAGTATTGTTTAAATTCGAAGCACTATTTTTTTGCATCAAACCATCAGTTAAGATAGAATTCTACTGTGTTCCAATTATTTCTTTATGCCTGTCTTTCCGCTGCAAGTCACTTCAGCATTTTGATTCAGAATTCACGTTAGTTTTACCCTGCTCATATTATTACTCCTAATGAAGAATATTTCGAAATTAAAAAAAATTAAATCCTGTATAACTTTTATACGCCATCTTGTACGCGTGTCATCATGAAGCTCTGATTTTTATTCAAAGGACGAGATTTTACATGTACGCTATATGATTTTATATGAAAAACATCAACTCAATATCTAAGCATTAGAAGAGACTGTTGACTCTTTATATGCATAAGCTAGAACTTAAGTTTGGTCATAAAACCTGAACGTAAATCGCAGGTATAAAATGTTCAGTCTTACGAATCATTCCTCGTTACTTCTTCAACGTGTAGACTTTCAAGATGGTTGAGAACTATTTAATTCTATTCCTATTACAGAAACGTTAAGGTTGTAGCGCTAGGCAGCTTCAACCTAACTTTAACCATACTCACATCATCACCCTCGGTTATTTTGACGGAATCGGCTGCAATTTCGACGGTGGGGGGATACTTGACGGTCATCAAAACGCTCCTGATTATGGGTTCGTCCAGCGCAACGTGTTCAACATGACACGTTAAATTTGTGTTGTCGTAAGTGGAGTCCGGCGTGAGGTCGAGCGTGTTGCGAACGGATACCAGGGAGCTGTTGGGAAGCTCCAAGGTAGTCGATTTAGTGCCCTTCTTGATCTTCTGGTCTCCTTTGTACCACTCGATCTGTAGCAGAAACACAAAAAAATAAACAGGTCATTGTGTGGAGAGGAACACAAATTTCATTAATTTAGCTCACATGTTTTCTTTCTTCATTATCAATTTCAAGCATTTCGCTTTCCTAAATTTTTGCACCATCTAAAAATGGTTTCGAAAGTTTCAGAGACAAATCAAGAAATTACTCCCTTTCGTGAAAGAGGGTGCTGGCTCTAACATATACTTCAAAATCCCTTCATCCTCTGTGCGATACTCAGCCAGTCTGCGTGTAAACTTGCGTTCCTCCTTGGTGTATTATTTTACTTGTTGTACAATACTCATCGTTGTTCATTAGAATAAGGCCACGAAATTTATACACAGGCGTAACTGAACAATTAATGCAAAAGTTTCAGTGCGAATTTTCAGTCGGTGCTCTCCTCATTAGCAGCTGCGCTTCACTTCCATGTCGAAAATAAATGTTCCTGTATTTGATAACAGTACTGCAATTTGAAGTTTAAGTTAAGACCTTCATGATTTCAAAAAGTTAGTCATTATATATTTTGAAAATTCAATCCTCTCCCGATAAGATCGATTGTTCACATTCTTTACAGAGATCAAATGTGTTGGAGATAAATAAATAAATTCTCCTACCATGTTAAAGAATATTTTTTTGAAATCAATCTCAATTTCATTCAAATCACAAAATGTGGATGAATTTCACACAACTAATAATGAAACCAACTCCCAAACATGTGAATTAATGCTCAATAAGAGCACACAGAGGACAATGAGCTTGGCTTTTACATTACTATAGAGCAATGTTATGAGCAAACTTTGAACAGAAACATCATTTTTTCCTTATACATATAACAATTGAGAACATCTGAAGAGCGTTTATTCTATATTATTATTATTCATGTTTTACGCACTGCAATGCATTATCTAAATTCACAAAATAAACCAGGAAACTGAACTTTCATCAAAATCCCGCTCTCCTAATTTGACAAATGGAACGAATTTTTCCGTCCAATATAAATAAGAGCTACTGTCTTTGGCAGCAGCCCTTCAGCATCCAAGAGCTAAAACTAAAGCTTTTCATAATATATCAGCTAAATTAAATTATAACCTTTTTCTGTTAATCTTCTAGTTTCTGAATCTTTTTAATGCACCTCGACCATGTGTTCGAAGAAACGCCAAGTTTTTTCATACAGAAGTCCTCCTGACCACCGACTGAAAAGTTTCATCTTTGAGCTGCTTTAGTCTTACATACTTAATCTACTGAAGAATTCTAGCGAATTCTACCGTTAATTCTTCTTAAAAATCAGTTACATAAGTGATACACTTTCGCAACTTTTTAAGCTGTAAAACTTCACGTTTGTCAGTAAATTACCCTTATTTCGTAAGTTGATTTTGTGCAAGAAATTCATTCTTTCACAAACGAGAGTTTGTGCATCTATGCAGTTTGTTGTTTACGTCGCATTCGTTTCTTCGATTTTTCTTTGTGTTTTTACACTTGCGCAGCTCATTTTCATCACTGTCATTTGAATGATTTGCTTTTCGATTTATTTTCTTTACTCGTTGCTTGACAAGTTCGTTAAAACAGTTTATCTAAATCAAACGCAAATAACTTTGATTTAGTCGTTTTTTGCGGTGCATTGATTCTGCTATAACAACTACGAATAGTAAAGGAAAACCCTGATATTCGAGTGTCTGAAACTCTATTAAAATTAGGAAGCGTTGCGAAAAGAAGAGAAACACTGTATAGAATATTGTAACGACACATCTATCGAATATATTTTGAACCGCTTGGAAAATGAATGATCTAACCTCGTCGTCTTTAGAACTGATTTCTTTTCGTAACCAACTAAAATTAAACGACAATTTTACGCGCATCTGGCGTTTTTTTCTTAACGGTTGCTCGCACAAGCAGTTATTGAAAAATATTTGATGAACTGAACTTACGATACCAAAGTTTATTAAAGAACTCACCATGAAAAATTACTTTTGTGAAGGCAAGCAAGCCATGAGGGAAGCCCAGTTTTTTTATTGTGACGACAATGAAGGATAAAAATCAAACTGAATGTTTGCCAGATATTCGTTGCGGTTGAGGGCTCTTTCGCTTTGAAATGTGATCGAAATTCAGCGGTAAAATGTTGTATTGAACTTGTATAGAAAGCTTTACAAAATCTATAATAAAGCGTTTGTTTGAGAGTTAAATAATCTGAATAAATAAGAGTGTTAAGCCAGTTATTTATGAATGTCCTTTTCTATTTACAAAACCACTCATGTTGCCAACATTTTAGAATTGTGTTGATGTACACTAGTATTTACTTCATAATAACACTATATCTTAGCACTGCCTCTTTTGTGTATAGGATAAAGAAAGCCAAAAACGTCAGATTTTTTGCGCCTAAGCTACAGGAGCTGCCTTTCATAGATGATCAAGCGCGGTATCCTCACTCCTGCTACGTAATGATGATGATGGTTGAGAGAAAAGGTAAATTACGACTCCATACCTCTACAAGGCCACAACAAAAATTCCCGACGAACCCAAATACGTTTTTCACCCACACACTTGAATTCCCTGCTGGCAATCCCTTTTGCCGACGTTGTTCTTATTGCATCTGTGTTTACATCTATCTGTTCCCACTATGCCTTGTCTATTTCCGACTCCATCACTTTTTAACACGTTGCCTCCGATTGCCTGATTGGTGTAAAACTTCACTTTGTACGAAGAAGGATCCGAAAAAATTACAGAACCTAACCTAAGTGGTACACATACGTACCACTTCGGAGTCAACGTGTTAAGCCTGCCTGCTGATTCACTCTTTAAACTAATGCACCAAAAAACTCTCGCACACTATTTCATACAGATTCAAAACAAATTCTCTCATGTTGGGTTGTCAAACAAATTCCTCTTCAATTTCAGCTGTTTTCGTGCCTGTTTAGTTCAACAAAAAGACTTTCAAGAAATATCCTATTTGTTTGAACGCAAAAAGAAGTTGACTGAGTTCCAGCCTGCTATGATCCGAGTGTTTTATTGCTGGTCATTTCCGTACTGACTGCCATTTTTACGTCGAAGCTTGAGGAATATTGGCTTGCACGATCATGAGAGCATTTTTTCAATACAGATAAGTGCCATTTGTGGAATTCTTCTCTAATGCGTTGGCTTTTCTCCTTAAGCTCAACATAGTCCTATATGTCATAAATTTTCATGCAATTGTAGCTGATTTTATTGCATTTTGAATCCAAGAATCGATTTTGTGAAATTTTCTTGCGTCCAATTAGGGTCACATGTTATCACATGTTAACAAGTTGACTCCGAAGTGGTACGTATGTGGGTCACTTAGGTTAGGTTCTATAAATTTTACAGTGCCTTTTAGTAATAATATGTACAAAGTGAAGATTTACACCGGCCAGGCAATCGGGGGCAACGTGTGAAGCTAATCATTTCATGTTTTCTGTTCTTCTTAAGCACACAAGTTCATTTAGTACGACTCCTTATGTCCCCTGGTTTGCCTCTACATTGATACATAAATTTCTATTGAAACTCACCCATCCATTTCAAATTAATTTAATTCGTTCCCGAACTAAAAGTTTGAGAGTTTGCTAAAATTCTCTCACCATCAAAACTAATTATTTCTTTCTAGTTTATCTCATCAAACAGTTTTGAATTCCTTCGTTCAATAATAAAGCACAGTAAAATAAATTATGTTCGAAAGTTAAGCTTAGCTAATAAATTTCAACAAGATCTTTCAAGTCGTGATCCAAGAACTGAATGTCATTTACCCTTCCTAGAATTTCATCCATGAAAATTGCATCTCAAATTTGTTCCCATCTACGCAATAAAGTGGTTTGTTTTTAGTGCCTCACCGTAGCAGCTGGTTTTGAAAACCTGGCCATGCAGCTAAGCCTGATGGGGTCACCGGCTGTGGCAGTTATGGGTGATGGTCTGTCAATGGAAACCATGTCTTCGTTGTTCTTAGGCGGCACATGCACAGTCACTTTGGCCTTTTTGCTCAGCAGAAAAGGCTCTCCTTCTGCCGCTCCAACCTGACACTGGTATTCGGCATCGTCTGATACCAGCAAAGTTCTGATGTTCAAAAACCATTCACCTGAAAACGTCAAAAAATGCAATAAATTTTGAGTTATGAATGTCGAACTAGTTCACAGGTAAATCCTCACATGCAAATGAGAAGCTGGAAATTAATTAGCTGATTTGTAAAAATGACATTTGAGAATCAGTAGGATATTCTGAAGAATTCAACTTTGACTCTACTTCAGGGACTGTTACCAGAAATTTCCACTGAGAATAATTTCCATTTTCGTGGAAGAGTAGCTCACTCATATCTCAATAGTTGGGAATTATTCACACTTAGAAGAAATTTTACTTATTATGTTATGATAATAAACTCAAAAATGATTCACCTAAAAATGTCAATGTTAGGTTGTTTCGTGTGACGAAACTTTTTCCGGTAAAATAACGATAAAAATTATTCACTCCATAACTCTTGGGCATGTTTGCTGTAACTACTCTTACTTTATAGTGGAAAACAGTAAAAACAGATGAAATATCGCTTTTTTAAATCATTACGATGGAAAATATTAATAAAATATCAACCATATCGATTTCAATTCAATTATTGAAAATACTGATACTGGTATTATTCATAATTGTGATGAACTGTGTTCCAACTAATTAATACGAAATGGATTGGTACAAAGAAAATTACATAAAAAATGTACGAGAACTAGCAAACTTGCGAACCTTCTACTTGACCTTAAAAATTGTGTGCGTTAGTGTGGGTTCAAAATTGTGTTATGTATCGATTTCATTTGCATTACCGCTCACAAAAAAACGGGCATGTGCATATCAAATTGATCTTTTCATAAGCTGTGTAATTTGCAAAAAGTGTTGAGTTATTTCAGTTCTAGATATATTACGCTTAAAAATCTCCTCATGGTATAATAAACTTTGTTAATGAACAGGAAAAGCGTTATCGTTCGATAATAATTCTGATTTAAGAATATGCACTTAATATCGCAAATCTGACAACTCGCAGAACTCCTAGATCACTGCGTTATCGAAAATTATAACCATATTAAGAAATTCCACAAATATTTAATATGTATTGTAATTAATAAATAAAAAAGCTTAATTGTATTTTTCATAAGAGTATGATACAAACTCTTGCACTGAATTCATAAGAATTGGAGCTTTTCTCCCCGTTATTTAAATATCTAGTAATTTAAATATAAGTCAATCGTTGAAGCAGTCAATCTTATCGTGCTGAACTGTATTCTCTATGAAAAACAAAGAATATGTTTCTTATAATTTAAACGACAAAAAGATAAAAACTAAAAATATCATTGTGAGTTATTCGATGCTTGAAGACATCACGCACAGACCGTCATTCTCTCATGCAAGTTACATCTCACTATTTTCTTGTTAAATTTTCAACTCAGTCAATATCTTACCTTTTCCTTCAGACCCGATGATGCTGTACCTGTTGTACCCTTGCAATGTTCTATCTGTGCCCATGCCAAAGCCGTCCTGGGTCCACTGTACTCTTCCTTTCTGTCCGGCAACTACGCACTTTAATGTAATATTTTGCCCTAAAACACCTGTGACTGATTTTGGCTCTTCTGTAAAATGTTGTTCTCCGGCACAGGTACACGTAAATAACACAAAATATAGAAATATCAACCATAAAGTTCTTTTTAACATATAATTCCCTAAGTTAGATTTATGGAAAGAGTACTGGTTTAGTTGCACCTCCATGTTGTTTAAAGAAAATGATAGTCCTATCTCTCGAAGAAGGCTGATAGTTTGAAGGAACACTTTAACATTTTCTGATAAGGGCCGTCTGTTTTTCAATCTATGTTCATTGTGTTTGGGCATTCTGAAAAAAAAAGAAATACCAAATTAGACTACAATTTTTATTTCAAGACCATCAGTAAATTTAGCTTTGTACAGAATAAAGTTCAATAAGTCAGTCATAAAAGCTTACGGACTAACCACACGGCTACCATAGATATCTTCCAATAAATGCGTTTAATGAGACAAAATATTTCATTATACTCATGGCCAAATATTGTGGATCACAAACTTGAAAAAACAATGAATATTCAGTTTAATTGTCAATATGAAGCATTTTGATCAAACACTGGTTTTTAAAAAGAGTGTTCAAAGAGTGTTGTTTAAAGAGTGAGTGTTCATTCGTTATAATGCTGCGTAAATGAATAAAGTGTAATTTATAACTAAAATTATTCGTGTGTTTCTCTGTGCTAGTCAATATAGCATTGAACTGGAAAATTTCTTGATAAAAGAACTTGTAAAACAAGGCACTGGAAGGATTAGCAATTTAAAATATGACAACTGTTTTATGTAACATATTTGCACAGGAAAAAACAAGTTATTTGGGAGTCTAATTCTTTATTTGAAGAATCATAATGAAATAAAAAACGTGTTTGTCAAATGAATTGACAGTCAAGGTTTCATAGACATCAATTGGTACTAGATGGAAAACATTCCAAATGGAACCCGTAAAGAAGATATATTTTAAGTTTGCTAAAAAGCATCCCAGTTTCCCTTATGTAAAAATTTTGCATAAGATAATAAGTGCCTGTATAGTCATTCCAATTTTGAAGCAGCAACTGCTGTAAAAGTAGAAAATAACATAATAAAACTTATTCTACGATACATATGTTCAAGTTTAATTTTTTAACGGGATTAAGTATGCAAAAACTTCGAAATTGGGCAAATATATAAAATATCAAAACTAGCACATAAAATATGATACATGCTTGAGTAGCTATGAAAACTTTCAGAGAATAAAGCCCTGAGAAGGCATAGAATTCTGTGTATTGCTGTTGTACTCAACATATTGCAGCGTAAAGACGTAAAGATGAGAAGTGGGAAATTAGAAGCTCGAAATATTCCTAAATAAAGACGTAAAGAGGATAAAAGTGTGATTAGAAACTCAACATATTCCTGCGTAGAGAGGAGAAGAGTGGGATTAGAAGCTCGACATATTCCTGCGTAGAGAGGAGAAGAGTGGGATTAGAAGCTCGACATATTCCTGCATAGAGAGGAGAAGAGTGGTATTAGAAGCTCCACATATTCCTGCGTAGCGAGGAGAAGAGTGGGATTAGAAGCTCGACATGTTCCTGCGTAGAGAGGAGAAGAGTGGGATTAGAAGCTCGACATATTCTTGCATAGAAAGGAGAAGAGTGGGATTAGAAGCTCGACATATTCCTGCGTAGAGAGAAGAGTGGGATTAGAAGCTCGACATATTCCTGCGTAGAAAGGAGAAGAGTGGGATTAGAAGCTCGACATATTCCTGCGTAGAGAGAAGAAAAGTGAGATTAAGTTAGAATATACTCAATATTTCCCTATACTGTTAAATTAACTGAAATTCAGTTGAAAGGTGTATGTAAAAGTAATTTCAGTTCTGTCAAGCAAAAAACGTTAAAGTACTTTTAAAAGGCAATAATTCAGCCTCAGTTTGAATGTTTTTATGCGTGCAACTCTTCTAAACTATCGTATTGTTTAGGTCAAAAAGTTATGTCTGCTCAATTTTAATCAATATGAAATTTGACTAGAGATAATTTAGTTTGCCAAAAATGAAAGAATTCAAAGTTTACACAACAACAAACACACCTTAGTAGTTTAGTTTCATACTTTTCCAGCACTACATTGTGGTGATCAGCTTCACAGGTATGTTGGTACACAAATAATTTTTTTCTATACCTGTTAAATTCATGTCATACACTCATTTATCAAAAATTTTAGTTTTCCTAATTTTCTAACTTCGTTAGATGAAACAAATCAACATTTTCAACATCATTCGTTGATTTTAAATTATTTATTCAAATTAATTTTGAAATTGGAAAGAAGACAAATGCGTAGGTACCTTGGATAAGAAGATAGTCAACTGTTTTATTTGAACATATATGCAGGCATGGCCGGCACCGCTCATGTAACATCCTGTAGCAAATAATTACTTCCTTGCATGTCATTAATTGTGTGCCTTTCATAACTTCGAAAGTCTCTCGAGTGTTCAGTTAACCACTGAAAGGAAACGCTGAGATTCCTGAACGAGACCATATACTTTTTCTTGGTTCTGAGGTATGACACCCGGCGGTTACTATATTCCAAATCCTTTTCTTTCATTCTCGATTTCTTCACAAACTGATATTTGGGTACAGTTCAGGCGAGTAAGGAAAACGCAGTCTCAGGACCGGAGTTTCAGGCTTATCTTCTTCCTCCAAAACAAAGAAATTAGAGCCCTAGGATATGTAAACCTTTCTGAAATTGTAAAGAACTGGATCCATGTAATGCCTTGCGTTGCTAAGATTTATTGAGCCGAATGAGTAGGAGTCTGAACTGAAATAAAACAAGTCTCTGTTTTTTTGCAAGTACGACAATAATCATCGCTTCTTCTGTCGCTTCCGTTTTACGCGCTGTTGGATAAGATGGAATTGTCGCCGACGATCCGTGTATTAATTACTTCCTTCTATATTAAGTCATAACCTGTCACAACTTCTTTCATTTATTTATAACTTGCTGATAGGATTATAAAACTAACAACGTACTTATTAAAATATTTATCCAGTTAGTTGATTTAATTCAAAAATCATTTTTTATAATTTTCTGATAAAGAAGACTCCAGTACTTAAGCGATTATGAGTGTTTGATTTTATTATGCAACCAGATTTAGGAAAAAAATATTCTTAAGTATGAAGCAACTATCAACATGAGACGACTAAATTTATGACTTGATGGTCGTACTACAAGAAAAAGCATGAAATGTATGCAAACAATGACGAAAAAACAAGTTTTAGTGGATGTTTTCCAGGATGAATTAGGTGATGTAAGTGGACACAATTTGATGATGAATTAACTGATGTGTGCTGTAATTTCAGAATGAATTAGGTGATGTAAACTGTAATTTCAGGATATATTAGCTGATGTGTGCTGTAATTTCAGGATGAATTAGATGATGTGGTCTGTAGTTTCAGGATGAATTAAGTGATGCAAGCTGTAATTTCAGTCGGACACTAATTCACTAGAATATAAGCAATATGATGGAATAGGTCCTGCTAAATCAGCTACCCAAGAGAAGGTATGAGATTACTCGCGCGTGCCTCGTGAACACAAAGAGCAAAAAGCAAAAAAAAAAGCTTTGTTTAGTGAACAGCAGCAGTAGCAACGTAAACAACCGGAACAACATCATAGCTGAGTTACAACTCAGCTATGAGTAACAACAACAAGGACTGAAACATGTATCAATAATACACCAGCAATCACAGTAAACATAGTCACTCGGAAAAGTAAGATATATACCGAATGAAGTTTAACGGCTTATGTATAATAGTCCCCATACTTAACTACACTCTTGCTTGTGAAGTTTGAACGAAAAATAAAATCCTTCTGGCTGGCGTATGGTTGGTAAAATCCTGGTCCATAGCCTAGGAAATTCAAATCGTGGAATGGAGCCATAACCTAGAAATTTGGAACGAAGGCAGGTCATTGTGACAGTTTTTATCATTCGGATGAGAAACAGGGGTCAAAAAAATGATTATCGTTGTTCCGTAGGAAAACTCAACTGACGCTTTTGTTAGCAGAACAAAATACCTTAAGCATATTCAAAGCTTAGACAGTATACACACTAACTTTTGTCCCCAGCTGTCTTTAATCTTCACTATTATAAGCACAACATTAACTACAACCCATCTTTGGCTTGCTCGGTTAGGTGGCATCTGTCCAACGAGATCTTGCTAACATGTCCGAGCTCTGGGAAACACTGCAACAACTAGAACAAGGCCACAAAAAGCATCTCCCTCTGCAGTAGGTATGAGTCATGATACCACAAGCTGCAATAAGAAGAAAAGCAACATCTATTTCTATAAGAAAACAACTAATGACACGGCGCCGGGTTCCATCAACAGACAAGAAACACAAACGCAAGAACGTCAAAATCACAAAATTTCGGTAGGCTTCTCTAATCTCAGGGAAATCTAATTGTATGATACCAGATGGAAGAAGCCTGCAACAACATCAACAGCATTAATTACCATGGTAATTATATGATATCATGAACAGACACAGCAATAGAGCAAAATGAGATACAATAACTATAATACGAGATTTAGAACAGTCTTATCTCCGGAGTAGTTTAAACGTGTAATAATTGCGTTACAACATCAACAATAAATTGCGTTACAAACGTCATTTAACTTTAACAGTCAAAATAACCTGAAACACTGCAATAACAATCCTGTAAGCTGCAGCGCATCGGTTATAAGAACGACTTAGCGGAGGTAATCGCAATTAGGACACAAAAGAAGACAGCTAACTCGAAATAATTGCAAGCAACTTGGAATCCGAGAGATGTTTCTTCTGTAGCATCAACGTAAACGAAGACATCGCAGGCTCACACCACTATAATACAAGGTGTCCATAAAGTCTCTTATAAAATTCTCTCATAAAGTCTCAACAGCACATGTTTCACAAATAGTCTCTCATAAAGTCTCAACAGCACCTGTTTCACAAATAGTCTTTCATAAAGTCTCAACAGCACCTGTTTCACAAATAGTCTCTCATAAAGTCTCAACAGCACCTGTTTCACAAATAGTCTCTCATAATGTCTCAACAGCACCTGTTTCACAAATAGTCTCTCATAAAGTCTCAACAGCACCTGTTTCACAAACAGGATCCCTGAAACACACACATGCAAAATGTGATTAAAAACTCTAATAACCGCTAAATGCAATAGAACAAATCTGAATAAAATATCTCATCAATTGAATTTGTAATGAATTTTTGAAATGGTAAAGAGACTTTATGGACACCCTGCATCATTAGCCACAAGAAGAAAACCAGATGACTCACCATATGAAAGCCACGATGACTTCAGGATCAGCTTTTAGAATATCATCGTACGAACATAATCAGAAAGAAACGCCCCAGTTATAACAATATCCCAACCAATAACACCACCAGAAGCAATCACAATGATAGTTACTTCAACAGGCACCGGTGTACAAAGAGCACCTCCACAACAACACAAAAAGTATCACCAAAATAAACGTGCACCACCACAATAGCAGAACAAGAGCACAAAGAATGTCCCCACAATAACAGCAGCAGAGCACAAACACCACCATAGGAACAGCAGCAGAGCACAAACACCACCACAGGAACAGCAGCAGAGCACAAACACCACCACAGGAACAGCAGCAGAGCACAAACACCACCACAGGAACAGCAGCAGAGCACAAACACCAGCACAACAGCAGCACCACCACCAACAAAAACAGCAGAGCACAAACATCAGCACAACAGCAACAACAGAGCACAAACACCAACACAACAGCAGCAACAGAGCGCAAACACCACCACAACAACAGCACCACCAACAACAGCAACAACAGAGCACGAACACCAGCACAGCTGTCAGTAACATGATACGACGTGCTGGGCGGTACAGCCTGTGGGAGCAGAGTTTCTTTCCCATGTTCCGACACCGCCATTGCTGGCGAGCAAATTACACGCTCAATTGCCAATTAGCCAATTCTATTATTTGAAGTCGTTTTCTTGTCCAGTCCCAAGCAGTTTAGAAATGGAAATAGGTACAAACACTAAAATAAATTGCTTGCATTTGTTCTGAATGCAAATTCAATTACGCCCTTAGTAAAAAAAAGTCGGAAACAAACCTCCACTGTACATACCATATAAACAAAAGAAATATCTTGCATCTTTCTTTAGTATGACCAAAAATGGGAAAATGAGGAATGATATATAAAGCTTATGACCAGAATGAATATTTTCACGCAAATTAATGACTCGTAGTCCTGCCAGATGAGCATTCCACGACTCACTACTCATGGCAAAAGAAGATTCTGAGAAAAGAACTTTAGTTGTTCCTTTTTGCACATTTTACAGATTCCTATGGCCAAAAAATTAACCTAGGCTAGAAACGCTCTATTTAAAAACGTTCAAGATACTTCCTTTTCATCTCATTCATAATTGATTTGCTCCATAAGAAAGCTTTCACGTTGAGGTGTGAAGAAAGAGAGAGGAAAAGAGAGCACGAATCTGAAAACAAGGTAAGCGCTACGACCGTGCTTCGTTATCTCTTCACCCTCTCACGTTCCAAACGATCCATGTAATTTCTCCCCTCCTTTAGATTCAAGCACACAACGCACGTGAACAGTTCGAAAATCTTTTGCAACTAAACTACGTTAACTTAGTCGGAACGTTTACTCCAGGAAAACGACCATTGATACAATAAAAAGGATTATTCTTTCGTGAGCAGAGTAAACTGAAATACATATATTTCCCTGTTAGGAGATACGAAGCTTCCTAGTCATCGACCCCAAATAGTAAATTGAATGAAATGGGGAATGCTTGAATGAAATGGGAAAATTTGATACGTTCAAAAAGTTAACCAATGGCAAAGTTAACGTTCAAGCCAATTATGTCGAGCAAAAATCTTTGAGCTCAAATAGTAAATTGAATGAAATGGGAAATGCTTCACACTATCATGAAAAATTTGACACGTCCTTAAAGTTAACTAACGTTAGAGTTAACAATCACGCCAATTATGCTGAGCAAAAGCAGCAAAAATTGTAATGACGAAGATTAGCGAGAATGAGAGCACCAGCTATCGTGCAACGTTTAATTTGTTGCACTGAAATCGGGCTAATTCCACAACTAATGTATTTATTTTTCTTCCTGAATGGCCTCTTTATCTATGTCCTTGTTCTGATTTGGACATGTTCGTTTAACTTGAGGTTTGCGCATCGTCGAGGAGACGGTAATCTTCCAACAAATTCTAATAGCTAGATCTTCTCTAAAGTCCATTGGTGATTCCATTCGATTTTGTACACCTAGTTAAGCTTTAGTTACATGGGTAACATTGGATTTGAAATTGCTACGTAGTATTTGTTCATAATTCTGAGCACATCTTGGGCTAAAAATCCTTTAATTTTTAATCCATCTGTTTTAGTAGAAGACTTCGATTATAAAGGACTTTATGGCTCCAGATGTGCTCAGAATAATGGACAAATACTTGAATACTTTAAAAACACTTAAGCTACCTATTTCACGTCGTGATTATTTTCTTCTGTAGGAAATTGTTTTAGCTACAATTGATATAATTTTTTTAGATGAAATGTCGATACTAATTTTCAATCCATCTGTTTTACTGGAAGACTTCGATTATAGTAACATCATTTCATCTAAAAATATTAAATCGATTGTAGCTAAGACCATTTCTTACCGAAGAAAATAAACACGATGTGAAATAAGCAGCTTGAGTGTTTTTAAGGTGCGAACTTTTATTGTTCTTAAACTCCTCTATATGGTTAACGTCAAGTTAACTAGAAATTGAATTGCTCGAATCTGCATGCAGTAATTTAGTGTTTTTTAAATACCAAATCATTCTGAAAATGTGATTTTCTGAACAGACTCGCAGTATACATAATCATGCCCATTTCGTAAAATACTTTCAGAATGCAAGAAAAAACAGTAGTCAGTTCATTCCATTCGTGTATTGGAATTGTTATCTGGAGTATAAGCTATACCAGCAATCCCATCAACTGGAATAGATTTTCTGTATAATAGACTATACAATAGAATAGATTATACAGTACACTCGCTGTATAATCACACCCATTTCGTAAAATACTTTCAGAATACATGAAAAAACAGTAGTCAGTTCATTCCATTCATGTATTGGAATTGTTATCTGGAGTATAAGCTATTCCAGCAATCCCGTCAACTGGAATAGATCAAATCAGCGTCGTCCCCAGCAGCAATTTCCTTCACTGGCGGTAAATTGGTTAGCACTTCGCGTGCCAAGAGGAGCTTCTGAGGAAAAGCAAATCACTGATTCCATCGATGGTTTCACCTAGAAGTCGAAGTCAACAGTCGCAAATACAATTAGTGATTGGGAGTGGGGGCTACAAGCAATGAACCGAAATTAGTAAGGTCCTTGTTTCTGCTCCTTTGCAGGTACGTCGTGTCGTAGATTTGCGCTCGTTCAAAGCGTCATTATTTCCCTGGTGGAGCATTCACAGCTCTGTTATTTCAGCCTCTTCTGACGCCCTCTCAAAATGATGAGAAGCAAATTTATGAATACTGCATTTCAGTATACGAGTAGGTAACAGCTTGCTGGAGTTCACGATAATACACACATTTGAATTTTCACTATTGATCGTTAGACATTCAAAAGAATATTTTGATGGCGCACTTGCAGTCACAAGTGGAGGGTAATTTTGCATCGGAATAACGCATGTACTTCTCGTAATTTGTCTAAAATTCTTGTTATCTACTCTTCAACTGTTGCTCTGAATGACCTTTCAGGGCTTATAGAAACAAATTTTGTCATCACTATCTGGATAAAAAAGTGAGTTCTTATTCAATGTTCTAGTTTGTAAATAAAATATGCATTATTTAGAAGCATATATAGTATTGATGTTACACAATGAAATACTTGTACGTACATACACGTGACCTTTTACTCAATAAGGGAGAAATTTCAGGAATAATTAAAAAGATCGAAACATTGAAATCGGCAATGAATCGGCACGAATCATCAAACTATTTTGTAATTAAAGTATGATAGATTAATGGGTTTCATACTCGTTATACGTGCACCATCAACCATTTTTGATGACGCAAGGGCTTGTTTAGAACTGCTACACGCAATAAAAATAAAAAATAACAATAAATAAAATAAATAATCGTAAATACTTTGCAGTGGCATGTGCGTGAAGTCCAGCAAATAAAATAGAAACTGTCAGTGCTTATACTTAGACACACGTCCGTGATCGTATTTAGAACAAGTTTTAATACAATCATACTCAATTCCTGAATTATTTCTTCACTATATTGAGTGCGATGATACTGAAACACATGCACGTACTCAAAAACTGAAATATGATCCTCTGTACACCTAAGATTCCTTAAATCCTGCTGTTGAAATTTCTCTCATCGTCCTGCAAATCATGTTGTCATTTGCCATAAAGGGTTCATTTATACACGTTCTCAATAGTAGCAGTGGTAGCCAAACAAAATCTAAAAAGCGTATCCAAGTAACATTAGAAGAAATCTTATACGTATATAACAGCCTTGCTAGCACATAATAATCTCGATACCGGTATCATAAGTCCGTGTGTTAGCTCAGATGTAGAATCTAACAGACAACGAAGTTTTTTCAAATTAATCCTTGGTGAAAGTCATGTGAAATGAACATGACGGACAAAAAAGGTATCTGTTACTTTTTATATCCAAAACATCACAGAATTCTAAGTAAGATTAATAATATACTAAAAACTGAAAATGCACTGGTGTTAGAAATGGGAAATCAGAAATAAGTTTTCGGTTTCTTTACTTGTTCGAAAAATTCGATGCTCCATTGCAATTATTCATGACGAGTTTCCAACAACATCCATGTATTTGAGTTTTAATATTATAGCAATTTAGGGGACTAAAATCAAGGCTTGTTTTCACAGAGTAAGAACACCAAAATAAGTTTTGAACGATATTGCATTCAAGCACTACAATCGGGTAATAAAATACTGACAATCATTCGTTCCCTTGACGCATCAATACATAGTTTTATCAGATCTATGAATCTAAACGCAATTACCGTCAGTAAGGGTGCGCTTCGTAAGCTTTGAATGGACGATCTGATAATCTTCTTTTTAAGAGAGACGATGAAAGCCTAACGATCAGAATTTTATTTTCTCTTGTGAGAATTCGCAATTAAGCATTTTCAGGCATTGAATTAACTTGAAACTCTCATAAGAATTATTAAATGGAAAGAATATTCTTAATTGACTGCATGAAAGGACTATACTTGAAATAGAAATGGTTGTGCACACGTGTGTACGTAGCCACAGTTCTTGTTTCAAGTTCGTATAAGAAAAAGTAGGATACTGACAAAGAAACTGAAGCTATACTTGAGTTATTGTTTACGCATTTATGAGCAGCCATAGTTCCTGGTTTAACGTTTATATGAAACTGTTTTCAACTAAACAAAATCATTTTGATTTGAATTAGGAGACATTATCAGCAAGCACAAAAAGAAATGAATAAGAAATTATGGGTGTCACTCATACCTTACCTTTAACCTTACTTTTACGCACGAAAGCTAAAAAATAATAATTTTGATCTGTGTTTTGTTATATTTGCATGCCTATTCATGAACAGATAATTTCCTTTCTTTTTTTGTTTAAGTCCAGCTCCTTCTGAAATTTTTTAATATCGTGCTAAAAGAGTTACTTTGTGTGTTAACCCTTCAACGCTCCCGTCGATCAAAGAATATTTTTTATTGATTCAAAAATGCTGTCAAAATTACAAATTTTTATGCAACTGACTGACAGGATGTACAGAAATCCTTTTCACCTCCAGGTTGTACATCCTTCAAACCTCCAGTCAACCAATTACTGTCAACGAATGACTAGATTAGAAGACACAATTTTTATCTACATTTCAAACAAATGACCGAATATCAAGAAATCGATTTCAATAATCGTTAGCCGTTTCAGTTACTTCTGAAGTAACTGAACAGCGAAGGGTAGTCCAAGTCATCAAAGGTTAGAATAGAATAGAATAGAATAAGGCAATAGGAACGAGCCGTTTGGCCCATTCTTGGTTCAATACCGAAGTCCCATGCCGTCTAAAGTAAATCCATCAGTCATGCACGTACACCTTAACCACGTAAGTCAATTTAGTCATGTGCACACATATCACTCACGCACAGGCGTTTATAATGTCAGGACTTGGGTTCCAACAAGATGGTGCACCAGCACATACCTCGACGGGAATCGTCGATTGGTTCACTGGTCTCATTGAAGGCAATTAAGTTTCGCACAGGCGTGAATTTTCTTAGCCGATCAGATTATTTGACCTTTTTTTGCTTGATTTCTAACTTGGTACTTTCAGAGATAAAAAGCGTTTGGATAAAAGGATGCATCGCTAAATGAATTGAAACAAGAAGTGCGTAGAGTCATCTCTTCAATTAAAGCTAAAGTGATTACAAGGTTTAACAATAGTTTCAAAAATTTGAAAAATGTTGTAAATATTACTAAGGGTGCTTAAACAAATACATGTACAGTATATACAACTAATACTGATCAACTCCGTATCTCATATAATAATAGAATTGTAAAGTGTTCTAAAGGAGGCATATATTTGTTGTGCACCCTGTAGAAAAGTATTAAAGAAAACTAAGATATAAGTAGTAGCTAACTTTGTGCATTAACCAGCATTTTGCCACGGAGAAATAAATCAGACGAGTTTCTGTGTACCCGATTTACAAATTCCGGCCGCGTGGCACCTGACGGCTTCCAGTATTCCACTGTATAATAATACGCAGTTTGTTGCTTGCTTGGTCCGTTTTTCTGTGACGCTCCTAAGTATTTAGATAGGATAAAATTCGGTAGGGTATACATGTATTGTAAGCATTGTATTGTGGATACAAAAAGCATATCCTTCAATGTGGAAACTTCTTCGCAAAGCCCGCGTCCACTGGCAAATCAAACAAAAATTCAGTAAAAAAAACACGTGAATTTTCACGTGTGGGTCTACTAGTAATAAATACGATTTAATTAGCGACTTCCAGTTCGCTCTATGGGTTCCACTTGACGCTAATGCAGGGTCTGAAAACTTCATTACAGATTTGCAGTAAGGCAATTTCGTCGCAGTAACGGCAGTGCAACTTAATTACCTTCATTACTTGATGTATAAATTGGGCTCAGAATGAAGTTTCATGTGAACGTTGACCGATCTGCAGAATAACGAGAAATGTAGAATAAATTTTAAAAGCGTATCGCATCTTTTGTATAGCGGAGTAAAACAGAACTCGTCAAGTAGTGTACATCATAAAAGTCTTACACAAACTTTCACAGCAGAAATTTAGCATTTAGCAACAGACAGAAGTATCATACAACCTTACTCGAAAATACGAAGTGGGGCGTGAGAGTGAACCTTGTTTACAATAATTGTGGATGTGCATTTTGTGGAGAGCCGTAAAGTAAAGTTTGGGTTCAATTTTGAATCATGAAGTTCATTTGAACTGTTTGCAAATCTTGAAAAAAGTAAAACATTTCACACCAACAAAACCTTTGTTAAGATAACATAAGTTTTAAATTATACAATGAGGTTCTTTATAATAAAAAGTTTACATCGCTGTCGTTAAAATTAACTCACAGTTTGTTTGGAAAGCTCGAGTACTTTAATATTTATGTAAAAGAAGCTAATTCTAGTTTGTTTGAATTTTCTACCATTCAAATAGAGAGTTTTAAAAGTTGTGCATGTTACAGAACATAAAATATTGGTTCAAGTTATTGCGAAAACTGAGAACTGAAATTCAGCTTCAGACAATTTACCGGCAAATTCTTCTTCATCTTCTTGTGTCGACCACCAGCTTGGTCGACTACCACCAGCTTGGTCGACTGGTGAGCGAATCTGCTTGCGAGCGGAAAGACCCGGGTTCGAATCCCGCTGCCGACATGGTTGACGAGGCTAGAAATACGGCATGGGACTTGGGTAAAACAACCGAATAATTATCGAAGTAATTATCCGACCCAAGAATGGGCCAGAAGGTTCGTTCCTATAGCCTCATTCTATTCTATTCTATTCTTCTTTCTTGTGTTTAATTGGGGCTTCAAAAACTAGTCCATGTAGTCCCAGGTCAGATGGTAGGTAAAGTTTTTCCTTTGTTTACAATATTTCCTTTGTTCCAACCAGTAAAACGTGGTAAATGGAACAGTGAAAATTCCTACTGGCAAATTGAAAGCCGTGTGACGAAACTTGTAGAATGAACTGACCCGACGACGCAGTGCTGAATCAGAGAGAAAGACATGTCCGATTTTGTTTTTTTAGGCTCCATGTATTAAAATAGAACCTCTTGTTAGCGTTTAGAAATGAAACAATGAGTAATTTATGTAAGTTGCTTTCACATTATAAAAATGTTGTTCACAATGTATCACTAAATCCGACCAATATCTATGAGTTCCTAAAGGTGCCTAAAAAAGAAAAGAAGAAAGGCTGATCACTCAGCTTGACGCAAATTTCAAACTAAATATTCCTCTCTCTTTTCAAAATAAAATGCGTTTTGAAACGCTCATTTTTTGTGAATTTTTGCTTTTCAAAATAATTGATTCTGGAGGGTTGAAAGCTGTTATCACAGCAAATTCCCCCACTACTTTAAGGAAACTTGTAAAACAATTTCATTTAACCGAAATCCCTACCCTATGCCAACTGAAAATAAATGGACAGATTGTAGTGATTGGAAAATGGATCCCTAACGAACTGTTCCCATAAAGTCAGAAACATAGCACAGGGTGCGGCAACATAACTTACTTTTTTCAAAGGAAGTTCCTTTCAAAAAAGGACGTTATCAGCGTGTTGCTTTATACTCGTATGTTGTTACTTCCAGGACATCTTGTGGCAATATTTTTAGGAAGGCTTGTTACTTTAGATGAGAAGTGAATCCTTTGATCCTTTTATTATAATATCAAACTCCACAGGCAGGAAATTATCAAACAATCTAGAAGAAGACTACATTCACAGATCATGCTGAAAGCACGGTAAGATACTGAAGAAATTATCCATAACAAACTGCTAGACAATGATCAAATAGTTAATCCTAATCTTCACTGCTAATCACCAGCTTGGTCGACTGTTCACCAGCTTGGTCGACTGGTGAGCGAATCTGCTTGCGAGCGGAAAGACCCGGGTTCGAATCCCGCTGCCGACATGGTTGACGCGGCTAGAAATACGGCATGGGACTTGGGTGAACAACCAAATAATTATCGAAGTAATTATCCGACCCAAGAATGGGCCAGAAGGTTCGTTCCTATAGCCTAATTCTATTCTATTCTATCCACTTGGCAGTTTGAAAGGTGAGGAAGCAACTTTTCTTTAGTCGACAAAAAAGTTGTCATCTTGCATCACGATAATGCTCGTCCTCACACAGCTTGATCAAGCAAATATTTCTTTGAAGAACTCGGCTGGGATACATTATTTCCTGCTCATTATTCTCTTGGTCTACTTCTTTTTGGTTGTCACTTCTACGGGGCATTAAAGAATCCTTCAGACACTCTTTGGTTGGCATAAAGAAAAGTTGTTAAGAACGAGGGCTTTTTAATTTGTGTCGAAGCAGAAAAAAATTAGTATCGTGCCATTTAAAAGCTTGAGGATAGATGGAATGTAGTTTCACAAACCAATGGAATTTATGTGAGTGATTAAATGTTTCCATGGTCTTATACTTCATCTTTAGAATGCTCTCTTAAATTTAACATTACTTAAAATTGAACATTACTTTTGATATTATATGTTTTATGCACACTTAATCTTAATACTATCTCTTAAATAGGAAGAGTGGGATAGTGGATGATGAGTCAGAACATTCAAGCAGCCGTAAACAAATTGCCAATTCGAAACATCCCGTGTAAGAGAACCAGCTAATTTTTTGCTGCAGAATCCACCAGTTCTCGCTTCTTTGCCCCTGATTCGTAAAAGTGTGACACCGTCTTCAGGAACTGAAGATCGAGACGGCTTTTTTATCTCTTAATATGAATATGAAACGTATCTTCCAGTCGATGTTTCCCAGCAAATACGAAAAAACACACGGTTTTTTGCCCTACGACGGTCTGCATGAAGATTGCTAAGAGATGATAAACGCTAGGACAGCAATTTGAACTGAAATATCAGCTTTAATTTCCAATCGTGTGCCGTCCACAAAACACTGCACTTCCTGCAAACGAGGGGGTTGTTCAACATAGCCTATACAGGGTGCCGCAAAAAATGTATACATTTTTAAAAGGCTGTTGTTTAAATACTATTGTACTAGGCGTCATCAATGTTTTATTCGAAAGAGCAAGATCTAGTTTTATTTTGTATCCAGAATACGTTGTTACCTACCTTATGTATGCCTTATAAATACGAGTAGCATTCAAATTACAGCCTTTTAAAAATGTATACATTTTTGTGGGACGCCCTGTATATTTACTTGCAGCTGTTTTATAGAGTGAGTGTGCGTCGCATACATTTCAATTATCCCACTATATAACGATACACAGTTTGTTGCTTGCTTGCTTGTTTGATAGCTTGTTAGTCCGTCTCTCTTTGACGCTCTTAAGGATTTAGATAGGAGGAAATTCGGTAGGGTATACATGTATTGTAAGCATTGTATGTATTGTGGATACCAAAGGCACATCTTTCAATGCGGAAACTCCTTCGCAAAGCCCGCGTCCACTGGCAAATCGAACGGAAAATTCAGTAAAAAATACGTGAATTTTTTCCCTTTTGGGTGTTCTAGCTAGCCCATAAACAAGACATGTACTCTATCGTCGAAGGATAAAGTGAAATCGTACTTTCACCCCAGGATTTAAAGAATGTTTTCTCAAGTGATATCAATTATTTTCAAGCGATTTTACATAATCAAGCTTAGTAAAACACGTAAATTTAATAAAAAAAACAATTTATCTCGATAAGAAAAAATACACAAAATCCTACTAATTGGAGATCTTATACGTGATAAAACTACAAAACATAAGCTTGAAGTTCATTCGACTTGTTTCTTAATTTACCAAGTTTAAATTAAGTTTTCCCAGTTCTACAAATAATTCCATATGCAGGAGATGTAATACCAAATTGATAGGTATCTAATACCATTACTGTATCATACACTCTTCCACGCAAACAATAGGTTTCTGGGTGTAACTCGATATGGATAACCAATATGCAGGACAGAATCGGACATTTCCTTTTTTTCATTTATCAAACCTGTATTTCAACATAAGATGAAAAATTTGGTAAAAACTGGTAGTACACGTTTACCTATTAGTTTTGGCAATGAAAGTATGCAATAAAGGTGTACTTTATTTCTACCTAAATCGTGAGGGCAAATGAGGGAATTTTTGACAGAAAGTGGCAGCCCTCGTGAAAGTGTAGGTATGTAATAAAGGTGTACTTTATTTCTACATAAGTCGTGAGGGCAAATGAGGGAATTTTTGACAGAAAGTGGAAGCCCTCGTGAAAGTGTAGGTGTGTAATAAAGGTGTACTTTATTTCTACCTAAATCGTGAGGGCAAATGAGGGAATTTTTGACAGAAAGTGGCAGCCCTCGTGAAAGTGTCATGGCGGTGTCGCGGTGTGTGTGTGACGGTGACCCTCAAATTTCTTCAGGGAGCGTTTCAACGGTGAGTAAACGACTTGCATTTTATATATAAAAATTCAGTTCATGTTTTTTCTCTTTAGTAAAAATTTATTTGAATCTTTTTCTTAACATTTCTTATAGGAAGAACTCGCTCCAGCATTTCTTCCTGCAACTGGTGAAAATCACGAGAGCAGCCGCCATTTTGTTTCACTTTAATGACTTATTTGTACTTGCATTACTGGATTATTTTGTAATTCCGAATTCAAATAAAGGTAAGTTCATCCGTTTGCGTCGTTTTAAAAGTAAGCGCTTCTAAACTTTTGATTTTGAATTTTCAAAGAGAAAACTGAAATTTGAAGATTCCTAGAAAAGTATCACTGATTTGACGCTTACACGCACGTTTAGATATCTTAACCTTTTCCATTCTAATAAAATATATTCATCCCAGCAATAAAAAGTATATTTTTACGATAAATTTAATACTAAGAATGACCGTCGTGTGTTTGTATATTTATTTATTTAAATATTTATATATTTATTTATATCTTTCGTTTCACTTTCAAAAAAATTAGAAAGATCCAGAGCCTTATATACTCGAGTCCGTATCGTGGATACCGAGTTCGGCGAAGTATTGCCCTATGATTCGGGTACATTGTACCTGAATATGACACGAATTGCAGAGTCAATTGCAGCAGTAGAAAACTAAGTGTCTTAGTTTTCACTAGGAATGTTGTCATTAAAGAAATACTCAATTAAAACGTTTGTCCTTTGTAAATATATATAAAACTAAATATATTGCATTGCGTTCTTATATGTAATTTTATTTAATATCTTTTCAACAGTATTTGCCATCATTTTTTATGGCACGGGTACACTAGTACATTCATAATTTTGAAAACATTTCTTATTTATGAGCTAGCTAGTAGATCCACTCATGAAAAAATTCACGTGTTTTTACTGATTTTTTTCGTTTGATTTGTCAGTGGACGCAGGCTTTGCGAAAGAGTTTCCACAATGAAGGATGTGCCTTTGGTATCCACAATACAATGCTTACAATACATGCATACCCTAGCGAATTTCCTCCTATCTAAATCCTTCAGAGCGTCACAGAGAGACGGACTAAGCAAACAAAAAACTCTGTATTATTATATAGTAGAGTTTCCTCCTATCTAAAATCCTTAAGAGCGTTACAGAGACCCGGACCAAGCAAGCAAGCAAGCAACGGGCTATTTATTATTATATAGTGGAATATAGCGGTATTCATATTTGGACGATCATGCATCACTGAAAATTACAAATGATGTAAAATAACACTTTTTGAATTACTGTGGCAGTAATATCAATGACTGTGTCATTCTCGACGGGATTTCACAACCATTTTTTGGGCTCTTTTGTGGAAAGCCAATAAAAAAATGGCTGTTCGAAAATAGGTTTGTCGCTTTGAATTTTTCTCAAAATATTAAACACCTCTACGTTTTTATTTAAAACTGAAGTTACTGAGAGTCAAATTGATAGAAGTATGAACTAGTGAGGAGCTGCATGGATGAAATTGAACACATTTAAACTCAGGCTTCCTCCCATACGACACAGTTCCCAACTCTTCTCTTGTAGGTGACAAGACTTGAGCAATCCATGGCAACATTGAGACTTTCCAGGCTGTTCCAGAGGCAATATCCTACCCCTGAATAGAGCTCAAAACTCCAAGTTCTGTCTTTAATACCATATTGAGTTGAACTCTCCAAAAATAGAAGCTCCCGAGAAACGATTCCCAACTTTATAATTA
Source organism: Trinorchestia longiramus (assembly GCA_006783055.1). Lineage (NCBI taxonomy): Eukaryota > Metazoa > Arthropoda > Malacostraca > Amphipoda > Talitridae > Trinorchestia > Trinorchestia longiramus. The sequence continues at coordinate 168,515 of VCRD01000069.1, read as the reverse complement.
ACAGGAAAGTACGCAGTAATTTTTGCTTTGATGTGAAAAGGATTCTTTGAAGATTAAAAAATGTGTACACGTGAACGAAGCTCAAAAAGGAATATTTTTTTTCTTAAATTGAGTAAGAGATGATGTCATCTCTGATGTTCCGTCGAGGCAGATTTAATTTAAATTCTATTTGTGGAATTTGTTCTTTAGGAGACTCACTTTACTAATTTCATTAACAGGTTTAAATAAAATGAATAATTCTAACTTTACATGTGTGATATAATTACCTTCATTAGAAGTTAATTTCATAACTTTATAGTTACCTTTATATAGTTAATTTTATTATACTTATGTCTAACTTGTTATTAGTATTAGGTACATGCATCATCATAACTCAACTTCTCTACGTAACTAATAACTTCATTAGTAAGTTTTAAAGAGCATGATAAAAAGTATCGATAAAATAGCTTCAGCCAATGGCTTCAAAAAAACGTATGGAAATTTTATAGCAGTTAATTGAAACGTTAGAGGTCATGCAGAGCTCAATAACTATTTTCTGATCAAGTGGCAGTTTTTTCTGTGATTTCGTTTTCAATCTGCTTTTTACTCTTCTTTTCATAATGCTTCTTCCGTATTTTTCCTGTTCCTTTCTTCTTGAGTTTTTTGTATTCTTTTCCACAGAAAGAAAAATTAGCGTTGAATTTTGTTTATTAGTTTCGTGGGGAAAGTTTGTGGGTATACAATAAATTTGTGCTAAATAGAAAGTGCACTAAAAAATATTTAAAAGAAGACAAGCTCAAGACAATATCGGATGTAATTCCCATTTTACTCTAAGTTACTTAAAAGGTAAACAAACTCAAAATTAGGTTCTAAAAATATTAAAAATATTGGAATGAGTTTTGAATTTCGTTATGCAATTCTTTAGAGAAAAATTTTATTACATTTGAGTTAATTTCAACACCATGCAGCACCAAATTAAATTCACCTGAAAATACTATTGTGTAAAAATATATCTTGTATTCTTTCATAAAATTCCAATGGCATTAAAACTTCCCTTCCAAAATTATTTTCATAAATTTGGAGTTTTATGAAATACAAACCTGAAAATTACTCAAACCAGTACAAATCTAACAACGAACGAGAAATTAAAAAAAATTACGCACTTCTCGTCCCTTTAAACTTTTTTACATCAAAAGAACTTTTTGAAGTATTTAACGATGTTCATAATTGTAGTCTTGAGAAGTGTATTGAAGTATAAGAGAGAGTTCACAATTTTCTTGAAAAATAACAAGTACTACAACAACACATGCACGTCATAATGTGATACATAATTGAATCTACAATCAAATTTCTTAGGGAAAAATGAAGTATTTTAAGCGGCTTGCATTGATCTGGAGAATATTTGAATTTACAACTTTACTGATGCTGAAATAATTGCTTCCACGCATTACTGCTTTCAAACAATGAATGCTGTTTGCAAGCAACAGTTCTCACAAAAATCATGGCTGAGCTACGATACGTCATCATTATTTTATAGCGTCTTAACTTTTATTAAATTATTTTCGTGTCGTGTTGCGTCAAAGACAACATGTCTCATTTTGAGGGTCTCCTAATATTTATAAAACATACGTAAAAAAATTTAAAACATTACATTACATAACAAAATTTAAACATATTTAAAAAAATACGTAGTGCTTATTCTGCACAAAAAAGTATAAAAATTGTTGACACAAGGGGTTAGCCCAGTCAATAATTTTCTAAAATTCAATTTTAAGTTTTTCCAAAATAAATAAACCGAGCAGCATGTCATTTGAGAATGAATTAGCCGTCATCCATGCAATATTGAGATTGTGTTAGGTAACTAAATCCTCACCAGCTCTACTTAACGAAAATCGGGCTTACAAACACACTTATTTCGTTGCTTGAAATTAAGTGCTGAGTTCGAATTAGGCTTATGCACATTCGTAAAGTTTTACTTTCATAATGCCGCGGCTAATTCACTTCCTGAAAAGTGTGATTACCTTGATTTTGAATGCACAATACAGCGTTGAGTGAAGACTGTAAACAGAATATTCGCAAAGCCAACAAATTTTAATTCAGGGAATTCGGAGTCTGGTAAACACAGCTTATTTTCGATCATAATCTAATACTTGTTTTCCTTGCACAGAAATGATAATACATTGATGCAAATTGCATAAGTATTGAATTAGTGAAGGATTGGGAAAGGTTAATTAAATTGATGATAGAAATGAACATGAATTGAGGTTGAAAGAATCAGACTATTCCGACTATATTTTTAAAACATAATAAACTGCTTCGTTCATTAATGGAATTGCAGAAAGTTTACATCCTAAACCAATGAGTTGAACAGCACAAATCAGGCTTCATGTTCATACTACATCAGAATTTATTTAGAGAAATTGGTACATCCCATATGTATACCAAAAAATTAAAATTTACACAATTTTTTATCGAAAACCTATTCTAAAGCTAACCAATAATTTTGCAAACTCAATATTCTTACTTTTATGAAAAACTGAGGTTGTGAGAAGGAATTGCGATGTTGAAAAAATATTATTGGATGAACTTTTTTGTGAACTAGTTACAATAAATATCTAACAGTTTTGAACTCAATTTTCCACATGAATCAAATTTTCAAGTTACCGTACATTGGGAGAGCTATATTTTATAAAACCTTGCAGAAGTGGCCAATTTAATCATAAAATCCCGTTGCCATTAGAAATCGACCGTTATACTGATAGCGATCTGTGATCTAAGCCTTTTTATTCAATACAAAGTAAATTGTTAATACCATATTTCGTTTCTGGCTTTTCATGAAGCCATAAAAACTTTCAAATTCAATATGTGGGCCCAGAAGTACGGATGTGAGAAGAATAAATTGAATTCCCTTGTGGCTCGAGAGACATTCAGGATTAAAACGCTTATGTAGTTTCTCCAATTTCCAATTTGCTCTCCGATATAAGTGCTTTCCGCTAACCAAAATCACTCAAAGAATGAAAGATATTTTTCTGGCCCATGGATTCGTAACGACACGTTTCAACGATATGGCTGCTTGAGTAGACGCTGTTCTCCACCGTGAGAATTACATGATTATTTTTTTGCTTTAAATACTAAAGATTTATTTGTAACCAAATTCATGAGTACCTGTAAGAGCATCTGATTTTTATCGTCTCAGGAAGCCAAATGCAGTAACAAGGAGTTTACTCTTTAATTGGTAATTGAGATTATCAGTTGCAACTACTGTAATTATCGTTTTTTTAAATGCCATTCTCTGCTTACATATATAACATTTTTGTCATTTCATCGAATACTCAATTGGTTCTCTTAAGAATTTTTCGATCTCACGTTCAAATGCTTTCACAATTTCCAGACTCCATTTGAATTTTTTTGGCAATTCGTTGTTTTTGAATTGCTAGACAATTCCCTCGGTCGTTGTAAAATTCCTTGATAATTCCAAGACACTGCGCAGAGCTTTAGTGTAAAGGAAGTCTGGGGAATTTTCTTGGCTCATAGAGCGCATAATTTAGTGATGTTAGGTTCATTTAAGAGAGGAAATGAGGTGCGTAAGCGAGACTGGCGTCAATGCTGATGGAAGAGAACGAGAGGGTCAACAGGAAATGCTGCAGCGTGGGAAAGAATCTGAGAATTGGACGCTGTAGCCGCGAGGGTATCGAGTGTCTTCTTACTGCATGTGTGCCTCAAAAATTTCATGCACGGAGTTTGTGAATACTAACAAAGACAAGTAACTACTCCCTCTGGTCAGAAAGAGTTGGTGCATACAACTTATGACGTTGGTGAGAACAGTTGGTGCACAAGAAAAAAGTTTTAAATTTTAACTAATGCATTATCCTTTCGACTTTATTCATTACCTTTTAAAAAAGCATAAACATGTACATTATATTTTTTTAAAAAGCAGAATGATAAAAAACAGAGATAAAGACATTATTTTCTGAATATGTTCCGTAACATTTTTGTCGAAATGTTTTCCCGACTGTACACCAACGGTTTTTTGATCAGAAAGGGTAATATTTTCCTAGCTCAAATGAATGAAAAACTAAACAACAGGTTTACCTCGTCATTGTTTCCTACGTGGATACCTTGAAGAACGTGCAAACCTTGTGATATCCAGAAGCTGAAATGCAATATATGTCATAAAATAGCTAGAATTCCGTCAGAAATCTTGGCAAAGATGGTAAATGAAACGCTGAATAGAGGACAACGTTATTGAAAGAACTGTGATCATCATTTAAAGAACACCATTTCATAACGTAATTCGAATAGAATTTCTCAAGTTTTTCCTTTCAAATCAAACATATTTCAACTCTTTACTGTCATTAGTTTTTAATTTGTTAGCAAAAAACAAGGGTTGGTAATTTCCGAATCCCCCTGAATTAATTTCTCTGTTTTACAAGATATCATCCAGCATAGCGTATCTCAAAGTGGTCCGTACCGCCCCCCTGGAGGCGTTGAGGAAATGCAAGGGGGCGGTAGGAGGGTACGCCTTGAATGGGGGGCATATATTAATGTATAATATACAGTAATATAATCATTAGGGGGCGATGGAGAATAAAATAGTGTTCTAAGGCGGCGGTGATTGAAAAAACTTTGAGAAACACTGATTTAGAACGTGAAACCCTACTTTATCTTCAAAATACAATGCCTACTCTGATTTCAATCGAAACCCAGTTTATGCAAGTTGCTACGTAATTAGCCTAAATTAACTAACTAGATAATCTGTGATACTGAAGGGCTGAAAATTTTCTTACAGATTTTGAATGGGGGATACTGAAATTCAAAATTACAAAAATCTCCGAATGGAAACTACTCTCCTTCCTGAGCAGTACGCTTTCTTCAGACTCAACGTGAAGACGCAACTTTATAAATTTAACTTCTCAAGTCACGTCTAAATGTAACTTGAAAGCATCCTGCACTCTAAGGAAATTCAGCGTTCCTTAACAAGCCCAAGGTGGAGTCCATGTAGAGGGCAACTTATATTGAGGCCATGAAAGTTCGTCCAAGTTTAGCACTAAAGTTTAGTCAAGTTCAGCTCCAAGGTTCGTCCAAGTTGGGATGCTCACCGTGCAGGGTGCGGCAAGAAGATCTGACCCATTTGTAGGTTTAATAAAAGTACAATAGCGTCAAGAACGAAAAATGAGCTTTTATTTTTGAAGCGTAAATATAATGTCATTTTGTTTTCAGTGGCCAGCCTAAATTGTGCACTAGTTGAAGAACATTTTACCTTTTTCCTTCTATTTTGCTTATATTTAAATTACAAACGCGTCAAATTCTTTTCCAGGAATTGTAGCCTTATCTGAACTGGTTTGAGTCGATGTGATGAGAGTAATATAGGATGTTTCCACGTTTCAATATTACTAGAATATTTCTTTTTGTTGTGTGAACAGCAAAAAGTCAGTACAAGGTAAAACTTCCATAAAACCATTTAAAATTATTCATATGATATGGGGATCTTTAAGTACACTGAATATCAGAAACAAATTAAACAAATCTCTATGCGTCACTTACGACCTCAAACTTGGGTCTTAATTCTAGAGGGCTTTGGCAAAGGCCGTGAATTATGACGAGGACCTAGAACAAGAAGCTGCAGATGAGGACACGGAGGCGATGCTGCTCAGGAACAGGAATACTAAAATAATCGAGTTTAAAATAATCCGAGTTTAGAACTATAAAACACAGTTGAGAACTCGAGCTTGGGCCCATTCTCCTCAAGTCAAATTTGGCACAAAAGAACAAATCCTCGCAACGTGAAAGGAATGTGCAAGCCGAGCGCTCATGAAACTTAAAGCGAATACTACGTAGACCTAATGTCTTTATTAGGCAAGAGTTGGAAATAGAGTACTAGAGCTGAAAAAATAAAGTCTGATATGCATCATTTGCGGCTATAACGACGCAAGATGATGTCGTATGTTATAGCATGTTTTCATGTTTGAGTTGGAGAGAGAAACTTTAACTTCATCAGAGATTAACACTGGAAAATAACTTTTTGAATGACATAAGATGATGGAATCTCGAATAAACTCTTAGGGAGGGTCAATTATAAAAGCTTTTAGAAACTTTAAGCAAAGGTAATTGAGCTTGAACATTTGAAAGCAATGCATTAATCAGTATTGGAACATAGGTAATGATTATACGCTTGGGAACAATATAACGGACATATCTATGGAAGACTATTCAAGGGAAAAACTGATTTTTTAAGAAAACACATTTAAAAAAATTAATCTAACCGTCAATCAATAGATAAAATCAGTTAAAATGAGCACATTTCTCACTTTCTAAGATTTTTCACTGAAAATAAACAAATAATTTGAATGAAGCTTTGATGCCGTGGACTTATCCAATAATGGATTCGGGTGTTTATTAAGTAACATGAATTCAGAGAAAGTCAACTCATTTTGCCTCAAATTCCACAGAAATTAATGAACGCTATTGAAATTAAGCTATTGTGAATAAGTGATGAACGAACACGCTACAAATCCCGCAGAATATTTTCCGGAAGTTCTTTCCTTGGCTTTGAAAAGGCCATGCAAATGAGGTTTCAGCCGTGAAAAAGACAATGATTTTTTTCAGGATGATGCAATTTTGCTACATAAAAACTACGAAGACTAGTTGCGCTGTCTTTCTAGTCCAGTAAAAATGTTACTATTGGTTGCTCTTCGCAACTTGAAAGTGCAGACAGCAATTCTGCAGTGGCAATTCTGCAGTGCCTTGAAGGTTACGTTGCACTTGGCATGATCTTCTCTACTTGTTTTTGAAAACAACCTGGTCACTCACACTGTACGTGCATCATCGAAGCCGACCTGTCTTCATCTTCCCATGTGTCTAGAAGTTAAGGACACTGTGTGTGAGCTTGTTTACATCCTGTTTTTAGGTCTTCCTGTTTACAGATGAGGCATCTGTTGATGCCGCCCCTGCTGCATAGTTCCGTTCTCATGCGATCGCAGTGCGCAGTGCTGGTGTGAAGTGCGTACTGTGGCACAGCATGATAAAACTTGTGTTTTTTCCTAACTATCTGTATAGTATCAGCTATGCGTAATTTTACTTTGCTGGAAAAATATTTTCTTCATGAGATAAATCCATGAAAATTTTTGTATGTGTAGTTGAAGTTAATACATTTCATTCGTATTGGTTAATTTCCACGGCTTGAATTTGAATTTGAGTTTACTGAGTTTTACTGGTAGTTTCAGCATGTCAAATAAGTGAAGAAAAACAGCGCATTACCATCCGAATCAACATGTATTTTTTAATTCATTTCATTAATGCTAAATAACATCAGCACGTAAAAACGCTCCTATATGCACTAAAAAACATAATACAAAAATTCATCATAATTGAGAAAACAGCTCCTATTAGCCAAAATTATTGAAATGTGCAACCATCGAACGCAAACAATTTACTGACGGTGAAACTGTATGCACAAATAAATAATCTACGTTCTTCTCATGTGGCTCACATCTCAGTTTCCGGTTACAGGATAAGCCCTCATTCAGTTTATCTGTAAGTATTTTCAACAAAAAGAATTATGAAGCTGTGTTTTGATGTCTGTGCATTACATGCAGGGCTTTCAGGAAACGCCTCCTAGTAATTAAAGAGAGTTTTCAAAGAATAAGCACTCGCACGGTCGTGCCATTTCACTGCAAGAAAATGTACCCGTAATAGCGCTTCTACTCTTTTATCCTCTCTTTGCTATGAATGAACACAATAAAGACGATAAGGATTTCAAGCATGAGCCTGCTTTCCATTTCAGTTACGTCATTAGACAGTCTTCATCGGATAAAATTTCGTTCAAAACAAATAGTGTTATGCTAACTCTGTTCAAACTACTGGTGCATGTAGCGTCACCCCCATTTGTGATGACGCCAGAGGAGTCTTCTGGTCTGAGTTTTCTAGGTGCGTCTGACAATGGGCGACGAGGAACAAGCATTCAATGGCTCACTTTTGTGTGTATTCTCTCGGCGAAAACGACGAGCTTGTGATGCCTGTGTATTTGTATTAAATACGCGGGAATGTAAGTAACCAGGCGAAAGGAAGTCTTAATATAAACGTATCTGACCTTAATACTTGAGACCTTTTGAAGGGAAGCATGTTGAAATGTCGCAGCAGTTTTTTTTTAAATCTATTCATTTGAAGACAATTTTTATGAGGGATTTAAAATTAGCACTGCTTACTTTCAATTCAACAGATATGAATCATACCAATTTCCCTGTTCGTGCTATAACTGTAAATTAGTTTCGTACGATTGATAGTACGCCAATGAGTAAGCAAAATTTAAGAGGTGGAACAATAAAATAGTTTTAGTTGAAGCTGACACTCTTTAATATTCGGTATAGATTTACAACTTCTAAGGCAATACCTCATTCTGGTCAATGTTTGTGGCACAGAAGCTACGGGCTTGCATCAATTTTCATCAAATGTATTGCAAATGAAAATGAGTTAGAAAAAGATAAATGCAACGGAAATACGAACATAATTAGTTTGTCGAAAATATACGGGGATAGTAAACCCGTTTTTCTCTTGAGTTCAAGTTCGTTTCATAATTCACTGAATTTTAGTCAATTTAGGTTATTTTTTCGTACGTTTTTTATTAACAAGCACGTCGTTCCATGAAATTGTCAATTATTTGTAGATGCCTACCAGCACTTTTTCTTGTCAACCATTATGATGCTAAACTTGGACTGGTTGAACTCTTCCTGGTTCCTTTTGGTTTTAGCTTCATTTGGCTCGAAAAGATTTTCGGTGGGAGTTCGTTAAAGTACACAGACCGCTGAGCACCAACTTCATCATGCTTTTCATGCAGGCTTGATGCCAAGCACGTAACTGTCTCCAGCTAGTCTCATTTTCTCGTTTTCCAGCCTGTGACCCAGGAAGAAAAAACCAACAGATTGGCCTATCTCTTAGACAAGAGACAGCCTAGAACCCTTCGTTTGACAGCCACTTAGCGCTCGTGACTGGGTCATAAAAAACGGCTTTCTCTGTTCAGTTTATGGGAGAATACACCAATTGTTGTACATATTCTATTCATCCTAAGCCCCGAATATCTTTGCATTTATGCTATTATACATTTATGGCGTTCATAACATGTGCTGAGAGAATACACAGGAACTAGCCAATTAATTGTATGAGAAGTGTCTTTAGATCAGGGCAATTCCGGCCTACTTGTATTTGCTTGGGCGTCTTTCACTGAAGATTCACACAGCTACCGTGCCAAAGACTAACTATTAAAATGAAAGGATTTCTTTTTTTCAACATAGTCTGCAACATATCATTTTGAGTTTATTAGGTTTGAGCAAAAATAAAGATATTACAAATGTACTGCAAATGTCGTTTCTGAATCTTAATCAACTAAAATGTGAAAATTTCAGTCAATGGTCGATTTTTCATTCTGAATGCACAACAGATATTTAGGCTAATTATGCACGTATCATGGACTGTGTACAAATTCAATAAAGGATTAAAGTCTTTTACAAAGTAAGCTCCCCATCAAGATCCTTGAATAAAGACATGTTCAATTTAAAGCGGGTGGAATAGCGATGATGAGTTTCAACCATAAGGAATGCTCGTAACGATCCTGTGTTTAATGTTTTATTTCTGGGAAAACTCGCAATGTATCCCATCAGCATCAGACGACTTTCTGTGATAAAAATAAGGCTTGGATTTTTTGGTGATCCTGCATTTTTTCAATGACCGTCAAGTATTCCCGACGACATCCATCAGCGTAATAGGTAAAAAAGGCAAAAATACGAAATCTTTCAAAATGACTGCTGCAGAATTATCCGAGCTATTTAACACTGATGAAAACAGCTATGGAGTGTCAAGGAAAATATTTGCAGATAGTTGACGATGAATTACATCGCTACCTTGTACAGTCCCACTCCAATTATAAAATGATGTCGTGTTCGATTAAAAACATGTTTGGGTTCAATTATTTTGTTACCGGTAACATTCAACATTTTGTAAATCAGTCGCTTTCCTTAAAATGCAGCGGACGCGTAAAGTCACGGTACTTTACTTCAACTCCATTAGCGAAAACTACAATAGAATGTACAGCGTGCCCGAGTAGTAATGGAAGAATTTCAGGAGCGACGACGCTTTTGTTGTGCTTGCGAAAGTTTCGAGAAGAGCTGGAATTGCAGAACTAATTTCAAGTGAACTTTTTCTGGGGATTGATACAACTAATTTCAATAAGTTAGAATTTTTAAACTAAGTTCTTGAGCTTCGCCTCTCACGTATGTAGGCAGTAAATGTTTTATTGTTCAAGCTAATCAGATGCACAATAAAATCCATCATTCAAGATAACAGTAGGTTGATTTCATCAAAATTATTTACGAATTAAAATGACTCAACTGACGTCTAAAAATTACAACAAACTGTTATTACGTGCCATAAATATTTTGTTAATTTAAGACCATTAACCATTAAGACCAATAAGATTAATACAAGTGAGAAATTCAATGTCTGAATATATATATATATATATATATATATATATATATATATATATATATATATATATATATATATATATATTCAATTTAGGTTATTTTTTCGTATGTTTTTTTTATTTACAAACACGTCGTTCCATGAAATTGTCAATCATTTGTAGATGCCTACCAGCACTTTTTCTTGTCAATCACTATGATGCTAAACTTGGACTGGTTGAACTCTTCCTGGTTCCTTTTGGTTTTAGCTTCATTTGGCTCGAAAAGATTTTCGGTGGGAGTTTGTTAAAGTACACAGACCGCTGAGCACCAACTTCATCATGCTTTTCATGCAGGCTTGATGCCAAGCACGTAACTGTCTCCAGTTAGTCTCATTTTCTCGTTTTCCAGTCTGTGACTAGTATACATATACAAGACATTACAGTCTGCAAAGGATGAAGTGAAAAATAAGATCCTGATTAATTGAACTCAAATGAAAGCCAATTAATCCTTACACGCATTTCTCTGATGTGGTAACAAATTTAAAATTGAGTTATTTGAACAAACTTCGTTGAATTAGAAGATTATAAAATGTAAAATGCAGAACGCGTAAGATACAAAACATCACAATTCATATGCATTAAATAACCCGCTCTTAAAAATATACATAATAACAAATATACATAACATTTATTATGAAGTAAGTATTCTGCTCTGGTCATCCGCACGAAAATATGTGTGAGCACAGACAAAAAAAAGGACAATTTTGTACGGACAGCAATGCGAATATTCATAAATTCGAAGAGTGCAGCCAGTCGTGTATCTTGGAGCAGGACATGGCGCTCGTAAGCGAAAGAAGAGCAAAAACATAAATGTTATTACAGCCGAGCATAGGGAAGGGCATCACTAAATTAGATGCGATATTTATTAGTAACCGTATTTATTAGTTACTTCCGTAAGAGGTAACTGCTGGCATGGCTGCAAACTGAGGCATTCAGCGAAAACTGAACCTTCGCGTAGTGCACTGAAACTTGAATTTTGTGTATTAGAAATGCTGAAACTTACTCTTAAATTGAAGGTGAAGATGTACAACCCGTATATGCTCATTGTATACTGAAAATAGTAAGAAACTGGCTTATGAAATTTATATGTGAGTAAAATATTAGATATTTTAAGTTTTTTAAACCAATTAGGCAACATGCTTCTAATATTATTGTCAAGTTAATTATTTTTGTCATATTTCAGTGGTAGGAGATATTTTTTCCTGTGAGTAGGCTATGATCAAAAGAAACTTGAACGGTAAATTTAATAGAAAGTTTTTTAATGTTTTCGAAAAAGCTATAGAAGTGATAGACCTTCGTATACGTAGATTATTGCTTAATATAGTAGAAAAAAATTAAAACTATTGTTATACATGCATTGATATACATATATTTCAAATCGTGGGTATATGTGTGTGTGTGCGTGTGTATATCTATACATATTTATACAAATATGAATAGATTGATGTGGGGAACACAGAGACAAGATGCAGCACACAGAAGATATTGCGCTGAAAATTAGTACTTGAACGAAACAACGATATTTTTAGCAGAAAAACAACTTAAAAATGGCGTCTACGATTCTGCACACAACTTCTAACCATTCAGCAATAAAGAATTGAATTCACAACACTCTACAGCCAACGTGCATGTCAATAGTTACTAACATGCATCAATATTTACTAACATTCGTCAATGTTTACAAACATATGAATATTTACTAACATGTGTGTGAACATTTAATATTCATTTTCTTTTTCCTAGAAATAACGACTCAGCAAGTCTCTACCGGAACTGAACTAAAAATAACCTGTTTGCTTGTATGAAAATTTCCATAAAAAATATTTATTGAGCTCTTCAGCGTAATTCTACGAAGTTAAGAACGATAGCAGCAGTTCTGAGAAAATTGACTTCAGCTAAAAATAATCGAAATAGAATTTTTTTTCAGCATGTCTAGACCCTGATAATGCACTGAAAAAAATGCGTTAAAATCAAAGTCTTCCGTAAATAAACAAAGAAATGTGTCACTCCAAACAGTAATGGAGCTCAAAAAAGCGAAAGTCTGTGCAACTGAGCGAGAAGCGTAAATAACATTCATGTAATGCCAAGTTCAGGTCGAATTTCTTTTTCACTGAGACCCTCTAAATTACTGAACAAATAATGGGAAAGTACTGCACTATTACATGCTTAAATTTCAGCATGAAAAATACTTAAACCTATTGAAATTTTTTTAAGAAGCGAAAAAAACGGGTTCTAAGCTTTACTTTTTTTGATTTATGTGATATGTTCCGCCTGTCTAACACGTAACGTAGTGCCTGTAGAACCGACGCATCCTGTGATGCATATCGTGAATCACTGAATTTATGGGCGCGGCAAGAGCAGCGTAGAGCAGAGCTTTGTCTCTGCAGGGACATATGAAAACTAAAAATCGAACAGATCAATTTTAAAAGAAGTATAATGGTAACAATGACTCAATTCTTTCATATTTTGGAAGTCAAAGCCAAAGATCTAAACCAGCCAATGATTCCTGATTAAAATCAATTGCATTGAAATTAGAAAAAAGTGTGCTACAGACTAATACATACTGAAGATCTTACTTAGTCAGGTTCAGCAAGGCAGAAGAAAAATGATGTATTTATTGGTCATAACGTCATATTGTATTGTTAGTCAAATTTAAATACATAGCAACTTTGTGCATGCCTCAGTTGATCCATTTTGATAGATATCCACTCAGAACGCCTTTGGAAATATTTCACTGATAAACATCGTTATTTATTTATTATACATCACGAATTTTTTGTGCTCACTCTCAATTCTTGACGCTCTAGTCAGTCTAGCGTACAGAATTAACCAGTTAAAATTCTCGCACAACACGAGTACAAAACCAGAAAGTGCGACATGCGTTAGTTCAAGTGTGACCTATTAGTGTCATGGTGGTGAACTATTAGGGTTATGGTGAACTATCAGGGTCGTAGTGAACTATCAGGGTCGTAGTGAACTATCAGGGTCGTAGTGAACTATCAGTGTCATAGGGAACTATCAGGGTCGTAGTGAACTATCAGGGTCGTAGTGAACTATCAGGGTCGTAGTGAACTATCAGGGTCATAGTGAACTATCAGGGTCGTAGTGAACTATCAGGGTCGTAGTGAACTATCAGTGTCATAGTGAACTATCAGGGTCATAGTGAACTATCAGTAGCAAATTATTTAATACTGACAAAACAATCATTATACCAATCGTGCTCTTTCCTTACTCCTGTGATAATTTTTTAGGAGTATATCAGCATGTAAGTACCTAAGATTAACTAAATTTAACAATTTTTTTGCACTACGTCGAACTGAAGCAACAGGAGAAATTTCTATGGCAACTCTCCAATAACCCGAGAAATAACTTCCAGGTTCTTATTTTTGTCGTAACTACGGTATCCAACTGAGACTAGTGTCAATGGAACATAATGCTAGCTTTATAAAAGTTTATTTCAAGTTTCACTTACAACTTGATCTGCCGTAAGAACGGCATTTCTTTCTCTTCAGCGGGCAACGCAATTCCGAAAACAATAATCTGAGGAGGTAAATGTGTTTATAACACTCCTGAAAACCTTCACTGGATTACAAGCCAAATTCAGTTTGGTATTCCGAGAATCCCAATGGAATTCTCGAATATTGCGAGCAATTCCTGGGATTTCGTTCGGCGTAATTTAGCCGTTAACAAATCAGACGCTGAAAAAGGGTCGATGGTGCAAAATGAATTCCCTGAAGAAAAAGGGCTTAGCACGTAACATGTGAAGAAGAAAATGGGTTTTAACCAATACAGGTTAAAATACTATATTACATTTACTTGTGGCTTCACTTTGTATAGAGTCTTCCTTTACACATGAGAAGCCTGCATAATGAATAAATATGCGAAATAGATGTTAACCGAGAAAAATGTTAAAAAACGGCAACCTAATAATACTCCACGTATTGAACATAAATATTAGACCAAATGATGCAGAGCTCAGGATGGTTTAGTACCAAACACACGGTTTTGCAGACGAATTTTAGCCCGTTACTGCGGAATTGCAGACGAATTTTAGCCCGTTACTGCGGAATGTATCATGTTTGGTATGCTTCTGTAGAAGCCAAATATTCTTGTATCATAATTACCTAATGATAACTCTGACTTAAGATTCAATATGAACTATGCAGTGAAAGGTTAGGATAAATTCATAAATTGATTGTTCGAAAAGCGGGAACTACAAAGTAACTCATTTTTTAGTGGTACTTGTTAAGTGTGTTTTCTGATATATCATACATATAATACTTCATGGAATGGAAGTGCATATAAATGTGCTAAAAAATTTGTGAATTTCAGAAGAGCCATAACGGGCAGCAGCAGCATAACGATATACCTGCCTATGTAAATTAGCTGTTCCTGCAACAGAATGGCAATTTCAGTAGCTGTTGAAGAACGAACGCCGCTGTAATGGGGACTATAGCTTTGATGGAGACGAGCGTGATACGTAAGAGAGAATATTATTCTCTGAAGGAACGAGGCTCCGTTGTTCGGAGTCTTCAAAGATTGTCTCCTGATTTAAAGAGTAATGTCGCGCGTGGAAGACGTTTAGTTATGGCGACCAGAAGAAGTGGCAGGTGCTCCATGTTAGGGGTAGAAGTAGCAGTTGATGAAATTCTATCCTGAAGAAAAGAGATCCTCAAAAGGAGAGGACCAGCTTGGTCGACTACCACCAGCTTGGTCGACTACCACCAGCTTGGTCGACTTTACCACCAGCTTGGTCGACTTTACCACCAGCTTGGTCGACTTTACCACCAGCTTGGTCGACTTTACCACCAGCTTGGCCGGCTCACCACCAGCTTGGTCGACTACCACCAGCTTGGTCGACCGGTCAGCGAATCTGCTTGCGAGCGGAAAGACCCGGGTTCGAATCCCGCTGCCGACATGGTTGACGCTGCTAGAAATACGGCATGGGACTTGGGTAAAACAACCGAATAATTATCGAAGTAATTATCCGACCCAAGAATGGGCCAGAAGGTTCGTTCCTATAGCCTCATTCTATTCTATTCTATTCTATTCTATTCTATTCTATTCTATTCTATTCTATTCTATTCTATTCTATTCTATTCTATTCTATTCTATTCTATTCTATTCTATTCTATTCTATTCTATTCTATTCTATTCTATTCTATTCTATTCTATTCTATTCTATTCTATTCTAGGATGTTTCTTTCCTCAGGAAAGACCTTCACAGCTGCAAAAGTTGCGTAGAATTGACGCTTGATGATGCATAAATTTGTCGTGGAAAAAATGCAGTATGCGATCCGTGGTAAAAAAAATTGAACTAGATGCTGATTTTGTTTATTTTCACGAGTATTTACCTAGATGTTGTAGCTTGAGTACCTGATTAAACAATCAACTTTTCGAGAATTTGTTTCAAACTTTGTTGAAGAATATAACTTAATAGATTTCGCATGTTCAATGTATTTGATACAGAAGTATTTTTGTCAGTTGTGAACTGCAGGAGGAACAAGAGAAAAGAACCTTGGTTTCGAATAAATTTAACGCAATTTAGGTTTCATTGTTACGTACATATACTATCAAATTGAACAGTCCATAATGCACAGAAATACAAGAAAAGTTTTGAAAGTAATGGCCTCGTTACGCTATAGGGTCTAGAATTTGTATTGAAGCACCTCTTTGATATTTTTTAGTGCACAAGAAGACTTTGAATGAATAACGATGGCCACGTATAATCTCGCCAAGAACATGAGGCTATCATAGTTCTAGAGGGAGACCACATGTTTTTACCTCCGTCGGTTTTTCCTATGAAAAGAAGGGCATATTTAGGTGTCTTAATATCTACGTTATACTTACCAATGATGTTTGTAAACATCAGTCTAAAGTTATATACACTAATATGAAGTGCCAGCCATACCTGGAAAGCCAGCTTTAATGTGGTCCATAAGCAGTACGTTTGAATATATTGTATCAATTCATTAAAAACAAGCGACTCGATGAGGGGAACGACAGACATCGCTTGCCGCAGAAAATATAAGGCGCATTGTGCCAAAAGGGCGAAGACGCCACCAGCAAAAAAATTCTGTTTTCTATGGTACTGAAATCTCAGTCTTGATATATTTAGTAGTTAAACTACAAAGCAAGATCAAGAAACCTGACATATACATTATCAATTGGGTCAAGGAAATTTTCATTGTCCAAAGTTTGTATGGCGATTAATCAAAACTTGTTTTTTGCATTTTCGCCTTCGTGGCACGTACTGCCTCAAACGAGCAACTCCTTCAAGCACTCTATTTCCTGAGCAAATGTTAGCAAGTTCCCCGCTGTTGATTGTGTAGCTGGACTGAACTCAACATCTGAGAAACTGAGTTGCCCTACAGAGCAATGAAGAAAGATTACTCCCTTTACAGCAAATTTTCGGCCACTCCAATTGCTGTAACTGTTGCCATTCATCTGCGCTCCATAGCAGTCGTGAAGCCATTTTGCGAATTGCTGGACGTAAATTCAGGCGGTCAAACGTCGGCCGATTAATGCCGCCGCGCTGCCGATTGACCTAAGGACTGTTGCCAAAACTCAAAAAAATTCTTAACATTATCAAGTTTGTATTAGTATTTTATTTAGAAACTGATTTCTTGTGAGCATTTAATGAGTGTTTTGCTTCTTGCGTATATTTCGAAGGAAAACAGATACTGTGTTACAAAAACCCTCGTCACGTAACGCAAGCCATCACGCTATTTTTTTGAGTGAAGTAACAGTATTTCAAGTTGCTCACCTCGGTGCGTTTTTTAAATTGCACAGATTTTCATATCCTTTCTCAATAGAATTTCATGCTCATATAATAGAGGAATTAGTGAGTCACTTGAAGTTATCATTTGTGCAAGAAAAAATAGCAAAAATTCTGCAGCATCGATAAGAGAACGAAATACTCTTATTAAATGAACGACCTTGCTTAACTTTTGATGAAGCTTTTGTTCTAAACAAAAAGTCCTCGATAGTTTAACAAGCTAACAGGGAAGTTTGTTTGTTATCAAGGATGGTATACATCCGGCAAAACTTCAAACATTACTTGTTCACTTTTTATTCATTAAAATACATGATCATTAATTCGAAAACGTGATATATATGTTAATAAATATAAGAAAAATTATTTAAAAACAAAAATGTTTTTAAATTTCTAACGGAAAAATAATTGGCTCACAGATTTTAGCCGAACGAGCAAGTAAAATCTAAAACATTTCCTATGTGTAACTTGTTCACCGTCATTGGGATTTTGTTATTAAATATTAAACCATATTTTTTGGGAAAGAATGATAAAATGTAGGCGTCTTATTTTCAGAAACGAAGCGTAGTCATTAATGCTACTAAAGCTGAACAATAATACATACAACTATTAAATATTTTTAAGCTCGGAATTACAGTGAGCATCCTAATGCTGCATGCCCTCTAAATTGCATGTATCGTTTAATACAAATGAACAATCTTCTTCAAAATAAAAATTAAACTTTAAGAGAGAGTATTCGCAAGTCTGCTTAGATAGAATATGCAAATATTCCTGTTCCCTTTTAGATTTAGCTTTTCGAAATACTACCAAGAACATCAATTTTGAAAAAAAAATCAGTTTTCCCAACCTATCCCTAGTTCTTTAATTGGCAGCTGTGTTAAGAACTTACAATGAAAAACTCCACAACCGAAAAATAGCTACTAGCGGTAATAATCTATAAATTTTGCAAAACAAGCTTTGAAAACGGCACATATTTTTATTCATTGAACTTGTTAAATAAATATCATAGAAGCCTTTGCAACAGGAATTTACTTTTCAGTTACTATTTCCCGTGGATGAATACCACTATGCACGGGGAGCCTAGTTATTGGGCAGCATTACAAACACAATAAACGTTTCCCTGATATGTTACTCCCCTGCGTTTTGTTTGCATAGAAATAGGCTAAAAGAGCATGCCTTCAGCAGCCGCATTGTTCGGGTTAAGTAGAGCTGCATATGGAACCGCATCCTCATCTAACGATCATGTCCAATGAATACACGATAAGCAAGATAACGACCCTGAGAGGCAACAATCATGCGGCATTGTTATCTGGATTACTGCAATCCACGAGAGACTTCAGCTGGTAAAGCGGATTTCTTACAGCGCAATACGCAGCCGTCCCTCAGTTGCTGGGTAGTGCTTGAAATCACAAGTTGAACCTACACTGATATTAAAATAACGAATAATAGGGGATGGTAGAAAGATTAACTGATAAATGGAGTGACATCAGTCGGAGGAGTGAATGTTTCTTTCAATTTAAATTCACTTTGAAATTGGTGTGTGTATTCTGTATTCTGTTGAGCACATGACCTTCGAAATATGTAGGTATTATTCTTATTTTTTATGAAACGACTACCCTAACAAACTCTACTCACTGACGTAAAATAAACGAGTTTCGTTGCTATCGATTATTCAAATAAATTTATTGTAAATATAACAAAAGAGGCTGACTGGAGGTCATCATTTAAAAGAAATAAGCCAGAAAAGGAGGCGACTCAGTTAAAGTTACTGAAAAGAAAAGGATTCAAAAATATTTCCATTACAAAATAATGATTACTGACACTTTTACTTTTCTTTTTCGATTACTACTTAATGAAAGAAAAATATCATACGCGGAAAAAGTTATTATTTTCTTCTTCCCTAACGCTGAACTGTACATTTATTACGTGAGATCATCTATTCTCAATCGTCAGTTGACATTGTTATTAATGTAAAAACTTTAACTGAACTAAATAAAACTTCCATTCAAAACTGCCCTGGTCATCAATACGCGTTCTGCTAATCTTTGGAATATGCATCTCACTGGGTCAAAATTATATTTACTAAATAGCCCGAGTAGTTTACAAGCAAAGACTGTTTAAAATAAATTGACGAAAATAAACGTGTTTTTCTCATGTCAGCTTTACTTTTTGCAAATCCACAAAATAGAACGAATGAAACCCTAACTTGGTTTACCTTAAATAAAAGGAACAAACGCAGACGGAGGTTGACCGTAGAGGAGAAATGAGGTGTACAATATTTAGTGAAGGAGCGTGTTTAGATAGATGTGCCTGCCGACGCCAACTGGCCTGCTGTTCGTAGGCTTACAGGGAGACATGGCATTTTTTGGAGGGTGCTTTTGTCACGGTGTGACCGAGAAAACAGCCGCTTCTGTCTATTTGGAGACGATGTGGGAGGTAAGAACTGACAGAAAGCCCCATATGGTGCAGCTGTGGATGCGAGGATCATTTTGAGACACACGGGGAATGTTTGGTGTCAGGGACAAGCGCAGTGTTTGCTGGATTATTTGATCTCGGAACAAAAGCTGCGAAACATGTTAAAAGCTTGCTGTCAGTATTTATAAATGTTATAATTTGGTCGTGGATCTTCTGCCTGTTGATAAACTACGAGGTTCAAATATAGTTGTACGAAATAAGGCGATTATCAGAAAATTCAGTGGCAGTTTTGATACCAAGTTAATTTCGGTTTCAAGTCAAAGTATAACAGTTCACCTCGTGCAACTGAAAACTAATAAACTCTTGTGACCAACAACCCCTGGAAATAATTTTATTTTTTCAAGCTGACATTCACTGCAACTTTGAAAACAAGTTAATTCTAGTTCTGAGCTTCAGAAATGAGGAATATCAACAACATCTGACACGAAATTCAAGGAACAAAGTCATTAATTATGTTCCACAGCATGAGAAACCAGTGCAGCAAATGAAAATTCTTAATGCACCTGCCAAAGAAATTATGAGCCCGTTTGATCAAAAATTTCAAACATTGTAGCTTGCATTTTCAAACTGTCGTTTCTTTCAATTCCTTCAAATTTTAAAAAACAGAAAAGTAAGATTAGAGTCCCCAGTTTTTTCTTAGAATAATTGCTATCAAAGCTAATCGTAATGACAGCAAAATATTCATTTTTTATGTTATTTAAATGGAGATGAAAAAATATAAATCATGAAATAGCAAGACGAGTATTTTGCGCTTTTCTTCTGATAGTCTCGGCTGTTGCCGTACGGCATCACATAATCTGCGATCAAGTGCGAGTGAGTAATTAACGTTAAGAAACCAAGCACAAAATAGTTCATAAATTAAATATATATATATATATATATGACTCTGTATAAGATGTTTGAAAATAATTTTAATCATCAAAATTAAAACTAAGTTGCATCGATAATATTTATCGAGTTTAACGTTAAGCCGGAATAAAGTGAATTAAGATTATAGGTAATCTAATTAATTATCTATTCTAATAATTGTGAGTAAAGTGTTTGGTTAGCTTTTGTCCAAGACCATCTATTCTTATAATCATTATAATTTTCGTAAAAGTGTAATGAAAATCAGCGAAGTAAAAATTTGAACCAATAAAATAAATAAACTTTAGATAATAGCATAAAATTATGAAGAAAATCCAGATAAAAATGTAAATCCGCCACGCATGTAAACTAAACTTGAAGCCAAAATTCGTTTTTTCCAAGCCATCAAAGTATCAAAGTACAAATCATTTGATGAAAAAAATCACTTAGCTTGGAAAATTATCATAATAAACTTGAAAGTCGGGGAACACTTAACCATGTTTATTTGACTGATTTCTTGCTTTGTATTTCTTTTGTTATAAAAGTCCTTGATGAAAATGAGGGCACATGTATGTTCACACAAATCGTTTTATCTATTCATATATGCATAGTATGTATAGATCTGCGTATGGATGTAAATGATTTTTATACGTAATAAATTTATTCTGTGTGCAAAATTGGAGGTTGCAAAGTTATTAAGAGTTAGTTCATATATTGTTAAAAATATTGAGAACTGATGTGAAAGTCGTTTAAATTCAGCTTTTGAAATCGTCGAAAGTAAGTTTCAAAATCGTTTGACAGCACTCTAAAAGTTTCAGAAACCAAATTTGAAAGTAGTTTGAAATAGTAAGCTTCGAAATCAGTAAAACAAACTTAATCATTGTTTAGAGGTATTAGGTATTTCACAACTGGTTATAAATAAATTTAAAAGCCGTTTGAAGTTAATTTAAGAGTTATTAAAAGTATGTACAAAAATCATTCGAAGCCATTTTAACAGTCGTTAAAAGTCGGTTAAACGAACATTGAAAATAATTTGAAAGTCGTTGAGAATCAACTTAGAGTTCTTTAAAAGTCGTTTGAAAGTCAGTCGAGCATTGCCCCCTCACTAGATGTGTTGAAGTGATGCAGCCAATATTGGCAAAGAGAAGTTGGCTCATGCTGCTAGGAGCAGTAGTCTGTTTATAACAAGACCCATCAAAAGCTGAAAAAGAATCGAGCAACGCAGATGAATGTCTATATGAACACAAGGTATCCCAGAAAATATATTTATGTTTTGAATGCCCACTATTCTTTTATATATTTTTCTGGTATCCTCAATATATATGTTATTGTTATACATATTATTCTTCAATTAGGTGCAATACTCCTCGATAATGGTAGACATTATCCCTTTGATTAGACCCTCTACACTTATGTTTGGTACCAAAACCACTTGAATAAAATAATATATGAACAATGGTCACTTGAAGTGTGAGTACATTTTTGGGAGACTCTATGTACAAACAACTCTGCTATTCCAATGCCTGATATATCCTATAGTGAATAAAAGTCTGTGTGGTCATAGAAGTAAAACCTATGAAAACCGTAATTAACTACACTATTTTCATCAATTCTATATTTTGCTACTTATTACCTCGATGGACAACAGTAAATGTCTGAGTTTGCCAAGTGACCGACATCAGGATAGTAGAGTAATGTGTTCAAAATTTTGCATAAAGGAAGTAGAAGTTATAAAGTTACAATGATAGAATAGAATAAGGCTATAAAAACGATCCGTTTGGCTCATTCTTGGATTAATACTCAAGTCCCATGCAGTTAAGTACTTACTATCATTTCACCTACTCGTATGATACGAACAGGATAGAAACAGGAACTTCATTTACATCATCACCGGCTTGGTCGACTGGTGAGCGAATCTGCTTGCGAGCGGAAAGACCCGGGTTCGAATCCCGCTGCCGACATGGTTGACGCAGCTAGAAATACGGCATGGGACTAGGGTATACAACCGAATAATTATCGAAGTAATTATCCGACCCAAGAATGGGCCAGAAGGTTCGTACCTATAGCCTCATTCTATTCTATTCTATTCTATTCTACATCAACTTATATGCAAAAGCAACAATATCAACTGCTATAGTAGACATGGCATCGTATTTCTTCGATCGGAAACAAAAAATCGCCCTGAATCGAGTCACCAAGCAGGGCCCGCAGGAGCTTGTCGTTGTGAGGCTTCCAAGACGCGCATACGATAAGATAAAGACCATGACCGGCTCTCCACTTCCCCTTCTGGCGGAAGTGGACGACCGTAAACACTTCCTCACCTTTTTCTGACCCACTCCCCAGCTTTTCACGTCCACTCGTGTTTCTGTGTCGTCTCCTCCAGGCTTCCGACTCTCCATTCTACCGTACAAGTACTAATTTCTCCATATTTCAGCCTAAGTGTGTGCGCTAAGGAAGTTTCGATCTGTAATCTGGTCTTGAACGTAGGATTGTAGCACACTGATTCATGCATTTTTAGCTAAATTTTTACCTTAAGCATGATATTTCGAAAATGATCCAGAAAACATGCAAATACATTTTTAAATCTGTATATAAACTTCTTTTTGGAGAGATTCTGTTTAATTTCTTCTAATTATGATGTTAGTTTTCGTTCGAAGGTTCTTGGAAATAAAATACTTGATTTAACCAAGATTCGTAAAAATAATTTTTCCATCGATATCTTATGATGCAGAACATTTTTTTCATACGTTTGTACATATAAATGCAACGTTTGTATTCCTTAACCCATCACAAGCAAGCCTTCATACGTGTATAACGGTCTTGTGCCGCCCGATGCGTCAGAAACAACTCATATAAAAGCACAAAGAGACTCCTGGTCGAGTCCTTCAATAGCGTAGATTAAATGATCTCAACCATGAACAACAACAGCATTTAAATGCATCAAGTGCTGTGGGAAACTCCAAGAAGTAGTGCCTCAAGACATACAGTAACTCTTGATGCGAAAACGCCATACTTCTGCAGTCTGTTAAACAAAACAAAGTTTCTCTCTGATGGGAAAGACGTCAGCCCTCAATAAAAGACTAGTCTGTAGTTGTGCTACCACACGCTAACCATCTAAGGATTGCTGAACTCACTCATCAAAGATGGGTAATGGTGTGCTAGAGACCTTAAAACCTAAAGGGAATACATGACTCTCAACGTACGTACTTCAAGCAACAGTGAAACAATGATTAACGCACGACTTCTTAGCTCACAGATGCTAGCTAGGTCTCAAGTTAATTGTGAAGAGCTTACTCGTGAGAGCCTGTAGCTTGTATGCTTTTGGTAAGTTAATTTACAGAACCCAAGGCACTAATACAAACTACACAAGACAACTAAGTTAGAAAATTCAGTTTATTTTCCTCCTTCAAAAGTATCGGATTAATATACAGGCAATTTAAAATCTCCCTGATGAATGTATTCAAGGGTAGTAAAACAATCTTTCGTATTGTAAAGTGATGACTTTTACGAGGTAAATTCACTGAAAAGTCTAATAAAATTTTGCAAAAAAAATTTTTATATACAATTAATTTGAAATTTACAAGGAAATATTTTAGACAGCGAAGATGCAACAATGTCATTCGTACTAAACAAAGTAGGTAATATAAAACATTTACACATACAGTTATCATTTTAATATCGTTTTAAAGTACATATCTCGCTAAAACGACCCCTAATAAAACCCTTAACAATTACTTGTGTACGACATTTAAACAAATTATTGCAGTAAAGGATTAACTTGTATACATTTCACATGACGCTTTAGTTTACTCTTGGGACTCATTCCCATACAAACTTGAAGTGAAGGGCACTCGTATAAATGCGTGCACGCACGCCTCGAATAATTGAACGGGACACACGTCCTTCAACGACTGTTAACGCGAGGATTGCTTTACATGAAGCCCCTCAGAAATTCCCATGTATAAACAAGCGCTACGAAGCGCTGAACACGATCTGGATATTCAAACTCTTCAGCAGCAACAGTGTGCTCAAACACACGCGTAAATGAAAAGAATCGAACATGTTAATTCTTATTTTTTCAACATTTTCCTGATGCGCCAAGAGCTTATTGAACATCTTTTTCACACCGTTCGTGGAACCTAGAAAAAACGAATGCTGAAACTCCAAAAAATAGGAAAAAAAATAAATTTAATTTTATTTTATTTTTTGTAGTGAACCAATACGTTCATTGTCTTTCCTTGTTCTGTGCTCTCGACGAAGACAAAAACAAGGGGACTGCAGTGTTCAGAAATAAAATATGCAAACAAAAACTGCGAGTGATTTGCGTTATCGAATTATTGGAGTATGACTCGGACAGTTCCGTAAGCTTTGA